>CAWUFW010007742.1:600000-971498 GCA_963921515.1 Calotriton arnoldi | reverse complement strand
GCTACTCGGAGCCCAAAGCACGACTTCTTGGGAGACCCAGAAGAGGATGCACTTGCAAGTGTGCTTGGTGTCCAGGGGTCACGGTCTCAAGTCACCCACGATAGCCACGGGCCTCAGCTTTGCTGGGGACTCAGGAGTAGCCTCGGAGAAGTCTAAGAATCCACCTCTGGTGATGCGATGACTTCGGCGTCCGACGGGAGCTTCAGAAGTGCGAACCGGACAGATGCTTCTTTGGTGCCTGCCAAGCAGGGGAGTCACTCCTTGACCCCAAGGGAGATTCTTCAGTCCTCTAATCTTGTCATAGAGCGTCGAAGGTCCAGGATTCAGTTTCAGAGTTTCGTCCAGGTATAATCTAAAGTCCTAAGGACTGGGTTCCTACCTTTATTCTAAAAATAGGGGTTGGACTACTCTGTGGCCCCACCTATGGGTGGGTCAGGGCAGAGGGGTGGCTACACCCCTTTCCCTTTGTCCAGTTCACGCCAAAGCATGGGCTGCAAGCCCCTGATCCGGTTTGAACTGGGGTATGCACTAGGGACACCAAATGTGCCCCCAGTGCAGGACTTCAAAGCACCCGAAAGTGCTCCCGCCCAGCCCCAATACACATTATCCTGTCTGGGGAGGTGGTCACACCTCCCTGGGACAGGAAACCTGTGTCCAGGCCTCCCCTGCCGGAGTTTCGTCCAGCAGCAGGAGGCCAGACTTGTGTCTGTGGCAGCAGCATCCATTTTGTGATGCCAGGGCTCTGGAAAGAAGTTACCGGACTCGTCAGAGTTAACATGTCTTTCCCTCTAGAAGGGTGGAATGCTACCCCCGCCGCCAGGATTGGCGGGGGGTAGTATTCCAAGATGTTTGACACCAAACACGACATGTTTAGGTGCAGCCATTCCAAAGTTAGCATTTTACCGCGAGGATATAATGCGCTTAAGAGTATATGGTCAGGCTGCACCACAAACAGCATCAGAGATGGTCTCCGAACGCTGCAGAGGGGCCCTGCTCATGCAGGGGCACCCTCTCACATAGGAACCACGCACTCTGCCTTTAGGATTGATAAGGCCTGCCTTAGGAGTGACTTATAGGTTTATATGCGTGTATGTATTTCGTGATATAGGTAACCTATATCACAGTAAGGGGTGCAGGCACCACCTTACCCAGGCTGCAGTAGCAGACCTGTGGTGTCAGTTTGGATGGCCTTCCAGGGGTGGCATAATACATGCTGCAGCCCCTGGCAGGCCTCTGAGGTACCTATGCCCTTGGTACATAGTATACCATATACTAGGGACTTATAAGGGCACTCCAGATCCCAATCAGTGATG
This sequence comes from Calotriton arnoldi, assembly GCA_963921515.1. Classification (NCBI taxonomy): domain Eukaryota; kingdom Metazoa; phylum Chordata; class Amphibia; order Caudata; family Salamandridae; genus Calotriton; species Calotriton arnoldi. Next base: position 970,185 of record CAWUFW010007742.1, on the reverse strand, counting down.
TGCCTAAGGCACATGGAAACCATTTTAGAGAGGAAGCAGCTAGGCTGGGGTTCTGATTAGCAGGGCCCCAGCCAGACTAATGTCGAAAAACAGTGAAGCATCAGCAAAAGTGGGGGTACCCATGTGAAGCAGATCCTACTCTCCTACACAACCCCCCAAACGTAGGGACATTAAACTAACCTTGCCCAGTTAAGTCTTCATGTTCTAAGTGGAAATACCTAGAGAGTCCATCTGCATTCGCATGGTTACTCCCAGGCCTATGTTCCACTGTAAAGTCCATCCCCTGTAGGGAAACGGACCACCTAAGCAGTTTGGGGTTTTCACCCTTCATTTGTTTTAGCCATAAGAGGGGCTTATGGTCTGTCTGAACCAGGAAGTGTGTACCAAACAAGTATGGCCTCAACTTCTTCAGAGCCCAGACCACAGCAAAGGCCTCCCTCTCTATGGCTGACCAACGTTTCTCTCTAGGGGTCAGCCTTCTGCTAATAAAAGCTACTGGCTGATCCTGACCTTCTTCATTCAATTGTGACAGTACAGCCCCTACCCCCAATTCAGATGCATCAGTTTGAACAATGAACTTCTTGGAGTAATCAGGACTCTGCAGAATTGGAGCAGTGCACATGGCCTGCTTGAGGTCATCAAATGCCTTTTGACAGCTAACTGTCCACTGAACCTTTTTGGGCATTTTCTTAGAAGTTAAGTCATTCAAGGGTGTCACTATTGATCCATACCCCTTGACAAATCTCCTATAGTACCCAGTCAGGCCTAAGAAGGCTCTCACCTGAGTCTGGGTAGTGGGAGCAGTCCAGTCCATGATGGTCTGGATCTTGCTCTGCAAAGGTTGAACCTGGCCTCCACCCACAAGGTGGCCCAGGTACACAACCTGACTCTGCCCTATCTGGCACTTAGTGGCCTTGATAATCAGGCCTGCCTTTTGCAGGGCCTGTAAAACATTCCTGAGGTGGACCAGGTGATCCTCCCAGGTGGAGCTAAAGACAGCAATATCATCTAGATAAGCTGCACTATAGGCCTCCAGTCCTGTGAGAACTATATTCACCAACCTCTGGAAAGTGGCAGGTGCATTCTTCAGACCAAAGGGCATTACCACAAATTGATAATGCCCACTAGGGGTTGAGAATGCTGTTTTGGGCTTTGCAGTATCAGCTAGTCTGATCTGCCAGTAGCCAGCTGTTAGGTCAAATGTGCTGAGATATTTGGCAGAGGCCAAAGTATCTATGAGCTCATCTGCCCTGGGTATTGGATGGGCATCAGTCCTAGTGACTGCATTGAGACCCCTGTAGTCTACACAGAACCTCATCTCTCTCTTTCCACCACTGGTGTGAGGTTTCGGTACTAGGACTACTGGACTAGCCCAAGGGCTATCTGAGGGTTCAATTACTCCCAATTCCAACATTTTCTGGACTTCAGTCCTGATACAGTCCCTGACATGGTCAGGTTGCCTATAAATCTTGTTTTTAATAGGCAGACTGTCCCCAGTGTCCACTTCATGAGTGCACCAGGTGGTCTGACTGGGTGTCAGTGAAAACATATGTCTAAACTGATTGAGGACTTGCCTGCAATCAGCTTGTTGCTGGGTAGTGAGGCTGCCTGCCAAGGCTACACCATCAACTGACCCATCGTCAGGGTTCTGGGAGAGCAGGTCAGGGAGTGGGTCACTCTCTTCCTCCTGCCCTTCATCAGTAGCCATGAGCAAGCCCATGTCTGCCCTGTCCACATATGGTTTTAACCTGTTGACATGGAGAACCCTGTGGGGACTCCTGGGTGTTCCTAGGTCCACTAAATAAGTGACCTCACCCTTCTGCTCAACAATAGTGTGGGGTCCACTCCATTTATCCTGGAGAGCTGCTGGGGCCACTGGCTCCAACACCCACACCTTCTGTCCTGGCTGGTAAACAGTCAGAACAGCCTTTTGGTCATGCCAGGCCTTTTGAAGTTCCTGGCTAGCCTCAAGGTTTTTGGTTGCCTTTTTCATGTACTCAGCCATCCTGGAGCGGAGACCAAGTACATAGTCCACTATATCTTGCTTTGGGGGCTTGAGAGGTAACTCCCATCCTTCCTTCACCAAGCACAGTGGACCCCTCACAGGGTGGCCAAACAGAAGTTCAAAAGGGCTGTAACCAACCCCTTCTGAGGCACCTCCCTATATGCGAATAAAAGGCAGGGCAAGAGTATGTCCCATCTACGCCTAAGCTTTTCTCGGAGCCCTTTAATCATGCCCTTCAAGGTTTTGTTGAATCTCTCAACTAAACCATTGCATTGTGGGTGATAGGGTGTGGTGAACTTATAAGTCACTCCACACTCCTTCCTCCTTCCACATTGCTTTTAAGTACCCAGACATGAAGTTAGCACCCCTGTCTGAGACTACCTCCTTAGGAAAGCCCACTCTTGAGAAGATTCCCAGGAGGGCCCTTGCCACCACAGGTGCTGTAGTGGTCCTGAGGGGCATAGCTTCTGGGTATCTGGTGGCATGATCCACTACCACCAGGATAAACCTGTGCCCAGAGGCTGTTTGGGGATCCATGGGACCAACAATGTCAATCCCTACCCTCTCAAAGGGCACCCCCACCACAGGTAGTGGTATCAGGGGGCCTTTGTAGTGCCACCTGCTTTGCCACTGGCTTGGCAGGTTACACAGGAGCGACAAAACTCCTTACTGTCTTCAGACATGTGGGGCCAGTGAAAGTGAGGGACAATTCTGTCCCAAGTCTTGTTCTGGCCCAGGTGACCTGCTAAGGGAATATCATGGGCTAGGGTCAATAGGAAGCCCCTGAACTTCAAAGGTATTACCAACCTCCTGGTAGCACCAGGCTTGGGGTCTCTACTCTCTGAGTACAGGAGTCCATCATCCCAATACACTGTATGGGGACCACTAGCTTTCCCAGCAGCCTCAGCAGCAGGTTGCTGTCTGAGGGGTTCAAGGGAGGGGCAGCTCTGCTGCTCCTGGCTCAGATCTGCCCTAGAAGGTCCCCCTGTCCCCAAGAACTCAACCTGGTCAGGTTCAAGTTCCTCTGGGACAGTTCCTTCTTCAGGGCTGAGATCATCCCCCTCAAGGGACTGATCTTCCTCCTGAGCCAAGGGGGAAGGCACTGCCTTAACCCTACTACTCCTCCTCTTGGAAGGCACTTGGTCCATTCTTCCAGAATCCAAGGCCTGTTCAGTGCTAGACATTTTGGCTTGTGACCTGGTCACAGCAAACACATCTGCAGGGATCCCCAGCATTTCTGCATGGGTCCTGAGCTCCACTTCTGCCCAAGCAGAAGTCTCTAAGTCATTGCCAAGCAAGCATTCGACTGGTAGGTTTGCACTTACCACAACCTTCTTAAGGCCAGTTACCCCTCCCCAGGAGAAGTTAACAACTGCCAGAGTATGGTCTGTTCTGACATTGCTAGCATTGGTCACTTGGTACATTTCACCAAGCATAACTTGCCCAGGTAGCACAAGGTCTTGTGTCACCATTGTGACACTTGCCCCTGTGTCCCTAAATGCCAAAGCCTCACGTCCATTGATTAAAGGCTGTTGTCTGTACTTGCCCAGATTACTGGGACTCACAGTGGAGGTCACATCCATGCCTCCATCACAGACTAACACAGCCTGAGTCAGTTCCCTGACTAAGTCAGAGCCCAACTCAGTTCCCAGGGTGAACCCTACTAAACCCTTTGCTGGAGCACTTCCACCAACTGTACTAGGGGGAACAGGTGCCTTAGGGGCATTGGTGGGTGCTGGACTGGAGTCTTTGGACTTGGTGCAATCACTGGTCCAGTGGGTCTTTTGCTTACAGACCTTGCACCATGGTTTTCTTTGGCCTTTACCTTTGGTAGACTGGGAATCCCCACCAGAAGAAGATTTTTGGGGGCCTGATGAAGACTTTTGATCTTTACCCTTCTCCCCACCCTTGTCAGAGTTCTTAGCATCTTGCTTCTTGGTTTCCCCACCTTGGTTCTGTACCTTCTGCTTCACCCTGGTTCTGACCCATTTGTCTGCCTTCTTTCCCAATTCTTGGGGAGAGGTCAGATCAGAGTCTACCAGGTATTGATGCAACAGCTGATTTTGACAGTTATTAAGAATCTGCTCCCTCATTATCAGATTATACAATCCTGAGAAGTCACACACCTTACTGCCCATCAACCAGCCTTCCAGAGCCTTGGCAGAACAATCCACATAGTCTACCCAGTCTTGAGTCTGTGCTTTTTGGGTGTCTCTGAACTTCAACCTGTACTGTTCAGTGGTTAGGCCAAACCCATCAATAAGAGCACTCTTCAAGACCTTGTAATTATCAGCATCCTCCTCTCTAACAGTGAGGAGCTTATCTCTACCTTTGTCAGCAAAGGAGAGCCACAAGATTGCTGCCCACTGCTCCTGAGGGACCTTCTGTACTTTACAGGCCCTCTCTAAAGCAGTTATCCATTTGTGGATATCATCCCCACTCTGGTAGGGAGGGACAATCTTGCTCAGGTTCCTATGGTCATAGGACCTTTCCCTGTCTCTAGGGACATGGCTGCCACCATGGGACTCTAGTCCCAACTTTCTTCTCTCTCTAAGGAGATCTAGGGATTCCCTATCTAAAGCCAATTGCTTTTTTCTGATCTCCAGCTGAGTTTCCTCATACTGTACCAGTCTGGTTCTCCTCTCATGAGAGGATTCCCTCCTGTGAGATGAGACAGAGCTCCCTATAGAGGTGCCAGAGTGGTTAGACTCCTGAGAAGGAGATCTAGACTTCCTGGGCACACTCTTAATCCTTCCTGGGGGGACAAAGAGGGCATCATCTTGATCATCCTCATCATCATCCACAGGAGGGATTTGGTTTTCCAGGTCAGGGTCATTGTCACCCTCCTGGCCAGTTTCAGAGGGGGGGCTTGGGGTATTGGTACCCCTAGCCTCGTCCTCTTCGTCTGCCCCACCCTCAGCTCCTACCCCTTCAGTCCCTACAGGCTTACTAAGGTCATAAGCCACCAACAACTCCTTGAGGTGTTGGGTGGTGGGGCTTTGGCCTGTCCTTATTTTTCTCAAGTTACATAAAGCTCTCAATTCCAAGAATGGGAGTGTATCATACTTGGAGGGTGGAAGCTCAATGGCTTCCTGCAAGGATTCTTTGGATCCTGCCCTTAAAGACATTACTAGTGTGGTGTGGTGTATGCACTACCTACTCTAGTGTGGCCTACTAAACTCTCTTGAGTTGTAGAAAGGGTTGTGCTATCCCTTAACACACAACTCTAAGTTCAGTAGAACTTACTGTTATTCTAAGCTTAAATTATATGTACCTTAGGTACCTTTAGTGGTTTTCAGTTGATCAATTCAATTGAGATTATCTGGTAAAACAATAGCAAGCTGGAATCCCACACGCTGCACACCAATGTGAGAAGTTGGCCTGGCATATGCTGTCCACTAATTATAGTGGGCACCTTGCACCAGTCCAAACAACCCCTTATTGGAGATAGGTTAAAGACAACCTTTATTGAAAGCTATCCTAGTGGTAGCTATGGAGAGCAGCCTTCAGGCTAAGTCTTGAAGGAATGTAAAGCAGCTTGTTTTACCAGTCTATAATCTCTTGAGTGACCAAATGAAAGAGCACCACACCAGGTATATATTCAAAATATATGTATTTATTGCTAAACACACCCCTCTAGTCTCTTTATGAGGCTAGAGTTCGAAGTACATAAGTTATAAGATATTAAATCACAGTAATAGCACAAATACACGTTTGGGCCCTAGGGGTGTACCAAACCATATACCAATAAAGTGGTATGCGAACCACGACTGAACTAGACACTAGGCCTAGAGCCTCTAGAAGTGCTTGGACCACAAGGAACCACCCAAGGTAGTGACACAGGGGACCCACGGGAGACGCGTGCAGTGTAAATACACAACCGCGATACGCCGTTAACTTCTACGGAGAAAGTCGGGATCGGGAAAATAGAGGAAAGGGACACTTAAAAGAGGACTAGGACAAAACCCTTTGAGATCTAGGACTTTGAAGAGTCTCTACCCACGGGAGCACCGGAGTACTCGTGTTACCTCACCCAGGGAAGCCGGGTGCATAGGTGCCTTTCGGGGTCGGGTTTCGTCGTCGATTCGAATGGCGATCTGCTGCAAAGTGCTGCTGGCGGCCAAGAGAAAAGTGTCCGGGTGGATCCAAGAGTGGATCGGAGTTCTGGTGAACCTGAAAGCAGAGGGGACAGAGTCTGGGTCACTAGCCAGTGACCAGGAAGGCGATGGACAGATGCCCACCGATGTCGAGTGCTTCAGGTGCGTTGACAGTCGTCTTGACTCTTCAGCCACGAGGTCCGGGAGGCGTTGTCGGTGACCAGGAGCAGGATTCGGGCTGGTACACAATGTTTGTCGAGTGCTGAGGTGTCAGCGACCAGATTGGACCCAACAAGCCTTGGCAACGGCAAGTCTCGATTAAGATGTAGATCGTCGATGGTGCAGACCAGCAAGGTCTGTGGAACTCACCCAGCAAGGGTAAGTGAGGGCAGGCCTGGAGCAACCAGGATGCCAAGTAAGAAAAGGATTGGCCTTCGTTAAGGGCTACTAGCCAACGGGCTAGCGACCGCGAAGGAGCCTCGTGACGCCGCACGTGGAGCTGGCTTACAGGACACTCGTGGAGTGGGGGCCAGCGATCTTCGGTGCAGGTGGTGCTGGAGGCTAGGGCTACTCGGAGCCCAAAGCACGACTTCTTGGGAGACCCAGAAGAGGATGCACTTGCAAGTGTGCTTGGTGTCCAGGGGTCACGGTCTCAAGTCACCCACGATAGCCACGGGCCTCAGCTTTGCTGGGGACTCAGGGTAGCCTCGGAGAAGTCTGAGAATCCACCTCTGGTGATGCGATGACTTCGGCGTCCGACGGGAGCTTCAGAAATGCGAACCGGACAGATGCTTCTTTGGTGCCTGCCAAGCAGGGGAGTCACTCCTTGACCCCAAGGGAGATTCTTCAGTCCTCTAATCTTGTCGTAGAGCGTCGAAGGTCCAGGATTCAGTTTCAGAGTTTCGTCCAGGTATAATCTAAAGTCCTAAGGACTGGGTTCCTACCTTTATTCTAAAAATAGGGGTTGGACTACTCTGTGGCCCCACCTATGGGTGGGTCAGGGCAGAGGGGTGGCTACACCCCTTTCCCTTTGTCCAGTTCACGCCAAAGCAGGGGCTGCAAGCCCCTGATCCGGTTTGAACTGGGGTATGCACAGGGACACCAAATGTGCCCCCAGTGCAGGACTTCAAAGCACCCGAAAGTGCTCCCGCCCAGCCCCAATACACATTATCCTGTCTGGGGAGGTGGTCACACCTCCCTGGGACAGGAAACCTATTGTCCAGGCCTCCCCTGCCGGAGTTTCGTCCAGCAGCAGGAGGCCAGACTCGTGTCTGTGGCAGCAGCATCCATTTTGTGATGCCAGGGCTCTGGAAAGAAGTTACCGGACTCGTCAGAGTTAACATGTCTTTCCCTCTAGAAGGGTGGAATGCTACCCCCGCCGCCAGGATTGGCGGGGGGTAGTATTCCAAGATGTTTGACACCAAACACGACATGTTTAGGTGCAGCCATTCCAAAGTTAGCATTTTACCGCGAGGATATAATGCGCTTAAGAGTATATGGTCAGGCTGCACTACAAACAGCATCAGAGATGGTCTCCGAACGCTGCAGAGGGGCCCTGCTCATGCAGGGGCACCCTCTCACATAGGAACCACGCACTCTGCCTTTAGGATTGATAAGGCCTGCCTTAGGAGTGACTTATAGGTTTATATGTGTGTATGTATTTCGTGATATAGGTAACCTATATCACAGTAAGGGGTGCAGGCACCACCTTACCCAGGCTGCAGTAGCAGACCTGTGGTGTCAGTTTGGATGGCCTTCCAGGGGTGGCATAATACATGCTGCAGCCCCTGGCAGGCCTCTGAGGTACCTATGCCCTTGGTACATAGTATACCATATACTAGGGACTTATAAGGGCACTCCAGATCCCAATCAGTGATGTGCCTAAGGCACATGGAAACCATTTTAGAGAGGAAGCAGCTAGGCTGGGGTTCTGATTAGCAGGGCCCCAGCCAGACTAATGTCGAAAAACAGTGAAGCATCAGCAAAAAGTGGGGGTACCCATGTGAAGCAGATCCTACTCTCCTACAGTATGTTCATCATTTAAACCTATTCTGATGTACATCAGTGGTCAAGCTGGAACGGGTAAAAGTTTTTTAATTAAAGTTTTGACCAGTTATCTTAAAAAAACTGCTGGTTCACATTTATCTTGTGTGGTAACAGCTCCAACTGGATTAGCTGCGCACAATGTTAAAGGAATTACTTTGCATAGATTACTAATGTTACCAGTTGAGCATGATAATAAATTAGAATATCAGAAGTTGTCTGGAGAAGCTTCTTATGAAGTGTCAAGAGTGCTGAAGAAGATGAAACTTTTAATTATTGATGAGGTGAGCATGGTCTCAAACTTAATGCTTACTTTCGTGCATTTAAGAATGCAACAGGTATTAAAAACAGATTACGACGTTCTCTTTGGAGGAAAACATTTGGGGGCCGATTCTGATGCGGGTCGGAAAAGCTTCCCGACCGAGGGCCTGATTCTGATGCGGTTAGGAAGGCCTCCTAACGGCATTTGCTCCTTCCAAATCGGATCGGGAACGTGTCTTCCCGACCGAGGGCCCAATTCTGATGCGGTTAGGAACAAATGTTCCCATTGAAGTAAATGGGAGTTCAACCAAATCGTATCTGGAAGCATCCGGATGCATCCTACTCCGCCGGTCGGACTTTCCCGATCCGAGTGGGTCGGAAACCATTTCCCAACCGATTCGGTCGGGAAGCTTTTCCAACCCGCATCAGAATCGGCCCCTTAATTGTATTTGGAGATCTGCTACAACTAACTCCTGTAAAAGGAGAACCAGTCTTTAAAACTCTTCTACATGAAGACACTAGGAAATCTTTGGGAAGTATTGGAAATGTGAATCGCTGGTTAAATTTTGAATTTAAAGAACTCACTCAGAATATGCGACAAGCAAGTGATGAAGATTATGGAAATATTCTGAAAGATGTAAGAATTGGTGTTCTAGGCAAACATGGTAAACAAGCTTTACAAAGTCATCTACTAAAGAACTTGTTTACAACTGAAAACACACCAGCAGCAGTACTGTACAAGAACATTGCAGAAAAAAGTCTATACTTTGCTTAATGCCTACACTGGAAGAATGTTATACATTTAATCAAGAGCTTCTGAAATTGGAAAATCAGAAATAGTTCACATTGAAGCTATTGATAAAATCGATCATCAAGGAATAACAATTCTTCTTTCAAATAAACTACAGACTAAATTGGATTCTTTGGAAAAGTCTGTATCAAAAACTGCTGGCTTAGAATTCTTTTAGATGTATATATAAACTGTTGGGTAATTTTGAGGTGTAATTTGAATATAGAAGAAGGTTTAGTGAATGGAGCAATAGGGAAAGTTGTTGAATTTGTAAAATATCAAAACAGAAATGCAATTGAATTCTTGAAAATTAAATTTGATCAGATTACAGAGGTAAAACAAATTGGGCGTTGTGCTGTACGTTTTTTGCTGGTAAAATACTTGCATGTTTGTAGAAAACAGTTTCCTTTCTGTTTAGCATATGCAATAACCATTCATAAATCTCAAGGTTTAAGTGTAGATAATGCTTTAGTAAATGTTGGAAGAACTGTGTTTAAAGAGGGAATAGCATACGTTGCATTATCTCGAGTTAGAACATTGTCTGGTTTGTATTTCATTGATTTCGATGAAAACAAGGTTAGTGCTGATGTAAATTGTGTAAGAGAATATAATCGTTTAAGAAGACTTTATGCACCAACTTTAGGTGAATATCCTATTTATGAAAAACATGCTGTGTGTTCAAAACGCAAACATGTTGATGAATCAAGTGTGGTTGAAAAGCAGAAAAAAATTCAAGAGAAAAGAAAAGATGCAAAGAAACAGAAAATACAAACAAGTGATGATGTTGTGGGATACCAATTAGAAAATGCTTCTGGTGTCAACAGCTATGGTAATGTTATTCTAAATGTTATATTAGAAGATGTTTATGGTGAAATTATGGAAAGTCAGGAAAAAAGATTATGTTCTGCACTTTATACTTTATTTGAACAATTGAGAACTGACAGAAGTAAGATCCATACTGCTTCTGGTATTCGACAACTCTTGGATACATGTACTAGATCTTTAACGTTCAGTCCTAATATACAACAAGATGCACAAGAGTTTCTGATGGTTATGCTTGGAGTATTAGAAGATGAAGGAATCCAGCTTGAGAGTTTATTTGGACTCAGTTACAAATGGGATCACAAATGTGAACAGTGTTCATTAACTTCAAGTACTATAGTTGACAGAGAACGATTTCTATATTTAACAATACCTGACTGCAAATCTGTACCTTTTCCGAAATTAGTAAAAGAAGCAAATCATGATATGAAATGTTCTCGTTGTCAATCAGAAATGTTATCTACATTATGCCTAGAAAGATATGGAAAATATCTGATTTTAATGCTACAACGCTGTAGACCAAATGGAAGAAAAGTGGAAACGAAAATTAAAAATTTTGTTGCTGGTCAAGTATCTATTTCTGGAAGAACTTTCACAACACTGGCTATTGTTTTCCATGCTGGAGCTACTACCACATGTGGACATTATACTGTGGGGCAGATTTACAAGCCCCTTGCGCCACTTTTGCGTCACTTTTAACATGGGAAAAGTGACGCAAAAGTGGCGCAAGGGGCTTGTAAATCTGCCCCTGTATATTTAAAATGCAAAAATGGTTGGAGTCACTGCAACGATACACACTTGAAATTAAACCAAGATTGCCTTATGAATTACCCAACTCATACTTGATATTTCTGAAACAAAAATTTTAGATACATTATTCGGCCTAGAGGGAAAATGGGAAGGTGCTTTAAGGAATTTATACTGGATGATTTAAAAAAAAAAAAATGTCCACACATTATTTGGCCTTGAGGAAAAATGTGAACAGAAACTACACTGTAAAGGTAAGATTTAAAAATTGGAAATAGTATTGGATGTGTTATTTGTGTTGATTTGGTATTGTGGTTGAAAGAATTAGTCATTTGTTTTTTTTTAACAATCTAGTTGATTGTTTTTTCCCCCAGCTGTTTATGATGATACTACAGTGACATCACTGTGAATAGTGAAGTTAAGTAGAATCTGATAACAGCAGAAAAAGGGAGAAAAATATGTTTTTAAAATGTTAAATTATGTTGTATTATTTGATAAGTAACACTGTAATTTGTGAAATATATTACATTACACAACAGTTTTACAGTTTATTTTCTTTTCTGTAGTGGAGAAGTCAGAAAAAACAGTACTAATGACAAATAGCAGAATAGTACGTTAATATTTTTAAAAACCTTTGAAATTCACTGAAAAAACCATAGGTTTTACAGACGTTATAGTTAGAAATTAGCATTTAAAAAACCCCCACAGTCGGGGGAACATGGCGGCTCTGAGCTAGATGCTCTTGGCCGCGGGCGCAGTTAATGGGGGCGTGCTGCCGGAGGAGAGCAGTAACTGAAGAGAAACAAGCACCGAAATAAGCTGGAATTCGGTATCTTTAACATACCATGATTAGGAGACTCGTAATGCCGCAGATATGTGGGCCTGATGTCTTTGGTGGAGGTGGGAGGTCGCTCTCAGGTTTCCCGGGGACGCGCTGGGCTGAGGCAGCAGCTGAGCTCCGGCGTTCGTGGGAGGCTGGCGTTTGGCTGAGGGGCAGAGACAGAACAAGTCGATGCACCCAGCTGAATTCAGAGGAAACGTGGAGGGTTCCCGGAGGCTGGAGGCTTTCGGTGAGAGGAAGAACGGGGGAGAGCTCTCTGAGAGAGTGGAGCAACACTCGCTTATGGATACAGGTATTGCCAAAGAAGGGGAGGCACCCACCAGATATACTTTGAGGACCAGGAATATTGGAGGTAAGGCGAACCCTCTTTCCATTTTGTCAGATACTCTGCCTGAATTGACGCAAGGCGCAAAAGTAACTGTAAGGCAAAGCGGGGGCGTCAAGGCGGGTGTCTCCAGAACAGGGGAGAAGGACAATTGCAGACACTAGGAAAAAATATTGAGGGGAAGAAGACGAGTAGAGGAGCAGTCGATCATACAAAAGCAAAAATAACTCCCTCGCTTAAGTCTTTCTTCCGAGTCCTCCCAAGTATGCAAAAAGGTGGTGGGGGTGTAGAACATATGGAAGTGGGAACCCCAGATGAACCCGGAGACAGTGTGAGCTCACAGGAACCTATAATTAACTCAGTAAAAGATATGGATAGAGCCAGTAGTCCGCCAAGAACGAAGGGGTCAAGTAACAGTACTACGCCCTTTCAAGGTGCTGCAACAGATTTAACCTTCTTGCGCTACCAGATGAAGAAGATATTGGTGCTTTACCTCAAGTTCAGAGCCAAGCTCAGAGCCAAAGTATTGGAAGAGGGCTGAATAGCCCTGATGATGTAAGGCTAGAGGTGAGGCAGGAGATACCTGAGATCCCTGAAACCCCGAAGCTTCACTGGCGTCCATCTTATTGGGACTAAAAAATGATATTAATAATCGTTTTGAGACCTCAGAAGCAAACCAGTCAGCCATACAAGCATCATGCCTGGAGTTGACGCAAAAGTTAGACGATGTAACCTTACGCACTAAGGCGTTAGAGGAAGAGGTGGTAACCGTAAAACAAAATATTGGAAAAAATACTGCGGAAATCACAGGCTGGAAAGGCAGAATCAAATCTTACGGGAAGACATCGAGAGAGTTGAGAACCATTCTCGAAGGAACAATCTGAGGTTCTTGAATGTTCCGGAAGCTAAGGAAGGGTCTGACATGAAAGCCTTTATTATTTCGTTGTTACGGAATACGATCCTGCAGGGCAAGGAAGAACTAAACCTCGAATATGAGGTTCAAAGAGCGCATAGAGAACCTTTCCGACGCAACCCTCAGAGAGCTAAGCCCAGGAAGATCTTAGTGAATTTTCTCTCATACAACATCAAAGAGGAGATTCTAAGGAGGGCCCTAAAAAATGGCCCATACTCAGTGGATGGATACTCACTGCTTGTTAGGTCAGATCTATGTAAGGCCACTGAACAAAGGCCGTGGGAGTTGGGAAATAAGATGGAAGAGCTGCGGAAGATGGGTGCGAAGGTTCAGTTAAGATTCCCTGTAATGCTACGAATCATGTGGAACAACCAAATGTACAACCTCCGAACAGTAGAAGATGTTGAGTCGCTAATAGATAGAATTAAAAAGGGAAATTCTGCCAATTGACTAACTTCTGAGACCGCTCTTTGGTAATGTATAAGTTAATTAAAGTCCCCCTGAAACTGAGCGCCCATAGGCATTATAATGCCTAAAAAGGAATGGAGGGTTCCCGGGGTGGGTTGAGGTGGGAGGGGGGTTGGTGGTGGGGGGGTGGGCACGGGTGGGGTGCAGTGGGTTAAAAAACAAAAAAATCCTCAGATCCCCATAGGTTGGAAATTTCAAGTAAACTGGCGATGAAGCAGGAAAAGGTGGAGGAGGCGGGGGAGTATTATGGCTAGGGCTCCAAGCATAGATATACTCACATGGAATGTGAACAGTCTTAGATCAAAACCTAGGCAGAGGAAAGTGATGAAGTATTTAGAAGAAAGGCAGGCGCAAATCATGATCCTACAGGAGACACACTTGCTTGCAAGTGAGAGCAAGGAGTTGTTCGGCAGGTATGGTTGGGTCCAAAACTATATTGCTTCAGACCAAGCACAATGTTGTAAAGGGGTTGCAATCTTAATCAGAGGCGGTAGTGGGATCGAGCTTAAAGCGTCAAGCACAGATAACTCAGGGAGATGGGTCTTAGTACGAATAAGGTGGGCTGATAGTGATTTTGTATGTGTCGGGTATTACGGACCAAACGAGGATGATCCACAGCATATCATAGAGCTGGAACTAAGATTGGCGGAAATTTCCGCGCCCGCAATTGTGGGCGGGGATTTTAATGTTCTGATGGATCCTGTATTAGACCGATCAACGTGGAGGGAAAGTGCTAGTACTCCTAGAATGAGGAATGCGCTGAGGGGTATGATACAAGATATGGATTATCTAGATGTATGGAGATATCTTAAGGGGAAGATGAGGGGCTATACATACCATAGTAAAAAATATCATCACTTCTCCAGACTTGATTATTTTTTAATCGACAGGTCTCTTGCGGTTAATATCAAAAAGATAGAGCATCTCCCTGCACATATTTCGGATCACTCCGCAGTAATAATCACCCTACAAGCTTTAGGACCACAGCCATGCAAGAGATGGATGCTTAAACGTGCCCTCCTGCTGGAAGCAGGAATAGATATTACTATGAAAAAGGCTACAGTAGAATACTTCATCAATAACAAAGATTCCGCCTCTCCAGGGATAGTCTGGGATGCCTATAAGGCCTACCTTCGCGGAGTTCTGAAAAGTCTTGCATGTGCAAAAAGTAGAGAAGAAAGAATAGAACTAATAAAAATAGAAAAAGAAGTTGGTACCTTGGAGAATGCTTTGCATTCCATGAATGTGGGAGAGGAAAGGGAGAGGTTCGAAAAAGGCTAGAGGAGGCTCGATTAAGATTTAAAATAAGGATGGAGGCAAAGTGCAAAGCAAAATGGCAAGCTGCGAATGAAAAGGAATTTGAGTACGGTGAAAAAACTGGGGCATTATTGGCCTGGAAGGCTAGAGTAGAAAGAACCAGGAACGAGATTAAGGAGCTTAGAGGGAATCAAGGGGAGGTGCTTGACAGTTGGGAGGCTATGCAAGAGCATGTTGTGGCACTGTTTTCCCAACTATATAGGGAGGGCACTATCTCTGACCCTCTAAAGCTCAAAAGTTGGCTTAGTAAAATAGGTCTCCCGGTACTTAATGAGGATGGGAAAACAATGATGGAAGCTCCGATAACACAGGAAGAGATTAGGGGAGCAATTAAAAGAGTAAAAAATGGAAAGGCGGCTGGATTAGATGCCATCCCGTCAGAAGTTTACAAAACTCTGATAGAGGAAGTTTTGCCTGTGTGGGAAGATTTGTTTAATTTGATATATATGGGGGGTACACAGGGTCCAGAATCATGGAGAGAGGCAACTATTGTCCTGATATTGAAGCCAGCTAAGGATCCCATAAAGGCAGAATCGTATCGACCAATATCCCTGCTGAATGCAGACTATAAGATCTTTGTCAGCATTTTAGCAGGGAGGATGGCTAGAATCGCCCCACAGCTCATACATGAAGACCAGAAGGGCTTCATTCCCGGGAGGCAGCTGCATGAGGTGACCCAGCAGCTGATTCGCTGTGTCGACATAGCTAGATCAAGGTCGATACCCTTGGCGGCGGTCACCTTGGACGCCGCCAAGGCTTTTGATCGCGTGTGCTGTGACTATCTATGGGCAGTGCTGGAAATCATGGGGTTTGGGCCCTTTTGCATAACAACGCTTAAGGCCCTATACCAACGATCGACAGCAAGGATCCTCCTAAACGGGGTGCTTACAAAGAGCTTCTTGAAGAGGAACGAGACAGGGGTGCCCCATCTATAACACTATTGTTCGATATATATATCGAACCTTTCGCCCAGATGCTCCATCAGGATGAACAGGTCATTGCCTTTAAGGCAGGTGCATATGAAAAGAAAATCGCACTATATGCGGACAACCTTATAATATATACAGCAGACCCGGCTGTCACAATTCCCAGGGTGGAGATTTTAGCGAAAGAATATGGAGCCTTCTCTGGATATCTAGTCAATAACGAAAAAAAAGGGATAATGTGTTGGAATGTTCCTGATTGGAGGGGAAATGATCAGAGGGAGATTAGATACCTTGGAATAAGTATCATTAAGGTATTAGAAAAAATCCCCAGCACAATCTGGAAAGGGTAATGAAAGATATTGAAAAAACACTTTCTAGATGGAAGAATCTCCCACTTTCAATTTATGGTAGAGTAATTCTAATAAAAATGGTGCTGCTGCCTAAATTGACATTCCTTTTTAATAGTATTCCTCTAGCTTTCCCCATGGGGTTGATAGATAAAATACAGGGCAAGTTCGGTAGCTTTGTCTGGGCAGCTAGGGGGGCACGGAAGTCATGGAAAAAACTACGACGAAAATTGGCAGAAGGGGGGTTGGCACTTCCGGACTTAAGGTTATACTGCATGGCATTTCAGTTTAAAAACTGTGGAGCCCTCCTAGGAACACCGGGTTCCACGGTATGGGGTGGGTTGTTGGAGGAGATGGTCAAGGAGTGGGGTAGGAAAGGGTTCATTTATAAATTTGGTGCAAACAAATACTTCAAAAAAGTCAGATTAAAGACACTAAAGGCAGCACTCACCCTTTGGGTAGGGATAAGAAAAATACAGGGAATGGGGTACTACTCAGATGGAGCACCAGCGCGGGACTCACCGGGAACGCCAGAATGTTTGCAGGATCAACTCAGCATTCCTCTAAAGAGAGCAGGGATTGAATGATGGGGAGATCTTATGGTGTCGAAAGAGGTGGTCCCATGGGAAATCTTGACAGCTAAGACAGGGGGGTCCCTCTCAAGGTTCAAATACTTACAGTTGTTATCCTGGGGGGAGGCAAACAGGGGAGAGATTGGAGGAGGTACCTGGGACTTTGAAAGGGAAATACAAAATGAGGCCCTGAAAAGAAAGAAGTATCTGTCTGGTACCAGACCCTGGTGATATCAGAAGAAAAGAAGCAGAAAGCACCATACGAGATCTGGGCAGGTGATATTCAGCTGACAAAACCACAGCGTATGTGGCAACTCTCTTTTAAATTGCTGTATAAAGTGGTTAAGCCAGCAAATCTGAAAAGGAACCACTTCTTTACAGCTAACAGATTATATTGGACACCGAGGAAACTGTCTAAATTCATAAAAGTAGTAGCCCCAAGATGCTATAGATGTGGAATGCTGAGTGCGGACGATGTTCTTTGAATGCCCCTCACTGCAGGTTTATTGGACGTTTGTGGAGAAAGTAATAAATGAAATTCTCTGCCCCAATATAAAAATTAGTTTAATGCTGGTAATGATAGGGGTGGAGGAGAACCCGGTTTCACCTTTATCGAAGAATAGGCAGGCCTAATTGTTTTACTTGATTCTTCTCGCCAGGAGAGAAATATGTAAGCAATGGACAGACACTGTACCGCCATTGGGGATGGAATGGCTTCAGGTGGTAAAATTCATTTGCAAAATGGACATAGGACTTCAAAACAGTGCACACTCTGAGATATGGGATGATTTGCTAAATTGGAATGGTACCATCAGATCCTAAAAAGTTTTTGGAGTCCTATGATTACACCTGCGTGGAACTAGCAACCAGGAAACTGGGTGGACTAGTACGCAGGACTATTAAGATATTGCAAACAGCCTGGGGCGGTACAGGTTGGCTAGACATTGCAAACTATGGTGGTATGAGGACTAAAAAAAAAAAAAAGCATTTAAAAAACCTTTGAAATTCACTGAAAAAACCATAGGTTTTACAGACGTTATACTTAGAAATTAGCATTTAAAAAACCTTGAAATTCACTAAAAAAACATAGGTTTCAGGGACGTTATAGTTAGCTGGACATTTCACTCGTACAAAACCATAGAAATTCCACCGTTATAGTTAGTTCAGTTAACTATAACTCGCGCCCCGCAATGCACTGCTCATGACGTCACATATTACATCATTCATGGCATGGTCAGTGACATCACTGATGACATCACTGATGACACCTCAAATGACATCACTGATGACATCACTGATGACATCATCCACGTGATAATCTGATGCACCTCATCACACCCTAATATAACCTTTAATACACCCACTGTAAAATACAGACTACCATTTTCGAAACCATCCACACACCAATACCAGTTACTACATACTCACTCACTGATTCCTAGGTCTGCACACACATCCACTCATTCACCCATACAATCACTTATACATACAGTCACTTATCAATACAACACTATCATATGCACTCATACACCTATTCAGACACTCACACACTGCCACTTATCCATGGAGTTACTCACACACCTAGTCAGTCATGCAAAGAATCAATCACACTCCCATTTACTCACCTAAACAGTTATACACACACCACCTCACTAATTCATACAGACAGTAACGCATAGTTACTCTCTTATGTAATCACTGAAACAAGTACAGACTCATCCAT
Organism: Calotriton arnoldi; assembly: GCA_963921515.1. Classification (NCBI taxonomy): domain Eukaryota; kingdom Metazoa; phylum Chordata; class Amphibia; order Caudata; family Salamandridae; genus Calotriton; species Calotriton arnoldi. The sequence goes on along the minus strand of CAWUFW010007742.1, from coordinate 951,988 downwards.
ACATGCCACTCTCACAATCACTCAGTCTCACATATAGTTATTTATATACACCATCACTCACATATACTGCCTTTTACATATGTAGTTACTCACATATGTACCACTGAGACATTCATTCACTCACCAACACACCCATACACACACTCACCCACCCATACAGCTGTTTCCACATGCACTCTTGAACCCATACACCCAGTGAATCAACCACTCACACATCTATGCACAGAGTCACACACCTCCAACCCACCCACACACACACTCAGTCCCCCATACAAATACTCAAGCAAACAATCAAGAACCCATATAGACACTCATGTAGCTACTGACCAACCCATTTAGCAGCTTACACAACAACAGACAGACTGATACAGACATTCACACAGTTTAGTCACTAACCCATGCATTCAGTAAGACACGTTTAATCAGTCACTTATACAATCAGTTACATACCTCTAAATCTTCCATCCAGACACTTATACACCCACTCATTCTTCAATACACCTTGCCATATATATAAAACATATTTAAACTTTACAGAAACACACAGTCACTGGATGCTGTCATCAGTGATGTCATCAGTGATGTCATTTGAGATGTCATCAGTGATGTCATCAGTGATGTCACTGACCATGCCATGAATGATGTAATATGTGACGTCATGAGCAGTGCATTGTGGGGCGCGAGTTATAGTTAACTGAACTAACTATAACGGTGAAATTTCTATGGTTTTGTACGAGTGAAATGTCCAGCTAACTATAACGTCCCTGAAACCTATGGTTTTCAGTGAATTTCAAAGGTTTTTAAATGCTAATTTCTAACTATAACGTCTGTAAAACCTATGGTTTTTCAGTGAATATATATATATATATATATATATATATATATATATATATATATATATATATATATATATTCACTGAAAAAACCATAGGTTTCAGGGATGTTATAGTTAGAAATTAGCATTTAAAAACCTTTGAAATTCACTGAAAAAACATAGGTTTTAGGGACAGTTATAGTTAGTTGGACATTCCACTCGTACAAAACCATAGAAATTCCCCATTATAGTTAGTTCAGCTAACTATAACTCGCGCCCCGCAATGCACTGCTGATGACGTCACATATTACATCACTCATGACATGGTCAGTGACATCACTGATGACATCACTGATGACATCTCAAATGACATCACTGATGACATCATCCAGTGACTGTGTGTTTCTGTAAAGTTTAAATATGTTTAATATATATAGGGAAAGGCGTATTGAAGAATGAGTGGGTGTATAAGTGTCTGAATGGATGATTTAGTACGTGAGTGACTGACTCTACAAGTGAGTGATTAAATGTATCTTACTGAATGCATGGGTTAGTGACTAAACTGTGTGAATGTCTGTATCCATCTGTCTGTTGGTTTGTAAGCGGCTGCATGGCTTTCTGAATAGCTACATGAGTATCTACATGGGTTATTGATTGATTGTCTGAGTATCTGTATGGGTGCCTGAGTGTTTGTGTGGGTGGGGTGTGTGTGACTCTGTGCATAGATGTGTGAGTTGGTGATTCACTGGGTGCATGGTTTCAAGAGTGCATCTGTGATGGACTGTATGGGTGGGTGAGTGTGTGTATGGGTGTGTTAGTGATTGAATGTATATCTCAGTGGTACATGTGTGAGTAACTACATATGTGAAAGGCAGTATATATGTGTATTGGAGTATATAAATGGCTATAAGTGAGAGTGTGTGATTGTGAGAGTGGCTGTATGGATGATTGTGTACTTGTATCAGTGATTGTATAAGAGTGTAAGAATGTGCTAGTATTTGTATGAGTAAGTGAGCTGGTGTGTGTATAACTGTATAGGTGAGTAAATGGGTGTGTGATTAAGTTTTTGCATGACTGACTAGGTGTGTGAGTACCTCTATGGATGAGTGGCGGTGTGTGAGTGTTTATATAGGTGTATGAGTGCATATGATAGTCCTGTACTGAGTGACTAAGTATGAGTGACTGTACGGGTGAGTGAGTGGATGTGTGTGTAGACCTAAGAATCAGTGAGTGGGTATGTAGTTTTTGGTGTTGGAGTGTCTATGGTTTTGAGAATGGCAGTCTGTAATTTAGAGTGGGTGTATCAAAAGTTATATTAGGGTGTGAGAAGATGCATGAAATTATCACATGGATGATGTCATCAGTGATGTCATTTGAGATGTCATCAGTGATGTCATCAGTGATGTCACTGACCATGTCATGAGTGATGTAATATGTGACGTCATCAGCAGTGCATTGCGGGGCGCGAGTTATAGTTAGCTGAACTAACTATAACGGGGGAATTTCTATGGTTTTGTACGAGTGAAATGTCCAACTAACTATAACTGTCCCTAAAACCTATGGTTTTTTCAGTGAATTTCAAAGGTTTTTTAAATGCTAATTTCTAACTATAACGTGTCTGAAACCTATGGTTTTTTCAGTGAATTTCAAATGTTTTTTAAATGCTAATTTCTAACTATAACGTGCCTGAAACCTATGATTTTTTAAGTGAATTTCAAAGGTTTTTTAAATGCTAGTTTCTAACTATGCCTACAGAGGTAGGACATGTGAAGAAAGAAGAAAAAACGCACAGAAAGAAGCAAAAGATGTGCAGAAAGAACCAACAGAGGAGCAGAAAGAGGCCTTGTTGCAAAATCATCCTGTGCCCACAACTGTTTCAGACGGGTACTGGTGGTAACTGACTCTGACTAACCAGAGCCAGTGCTATGCTAAAAGACACTTAGAATACAGTGAAAACACCTACATACACTAGGGAACACTATGCGTTGGGGTACCCCTGTGATTAGCATGACCTCCTCTGCAAGTCCCTAGTACATAATAGGGCAGGGGGATTAAAACTACCTCTTAAAACGCGCTACAGGGCGCGTTTGCACAGTGGTGAAGGGAGGGGGTCCTGAGGTGACATGTGTGCAAACGCACCACGTGGCGCGTTTTAAGTTGCGGGATTAAGTCCCCTTGAATTCTGAGGGTCCCTGGAGCCCAACTAGCCCCCAGGTACCTACAGTTAGGACCACAGAGCTGAGTTGCAGAGAGGCGTTCCGAGGCCACGCACCTTTTTTCACCTCTCTGCAACGCAACTCTGTTGTGCGTACTGAAGGTACCTGGTGGGCTAGTTGGCCCCCAGGGTCCCTCAGGATTCAAAGGGAATTAATTCCCCAACTTAAAACGCACCACAGGGCGTGTTTGCGCACATGTCACCTGAGGCCCCGCCCCTCCCTTCACCACTGTGCAAACGCGCCCTGTGGTGCGTTTTAAGTTGGGGGATTAGGTCACCTTGAATCCTGAGGGTCCCTGGGGCCCAACTAGCCCACTAGGTACTTTCAGTAAGCACCACAGGCCTGCGTTGCAACGCCTGTAACAAATTGTGAAGTTGTGTTTAGGTAGTGAAGAGGGTCGTGCTGGGGGTAGTGTTTTAGGGTTTAGGGTAGTGCAGTGGTGTTTGTGTAGTGTAGGGGGTCATGCTGGGGGTAGATTTAGGGTTTAGGGTAGTGCAGTGGTGTTTGGGTAGTGTAGGGAGTCGTGCTGGGGGAGTGTTTTAGGGTTTAGGGTAGTGCAGTGGTGTTTGGGTAGTGTAGGGGGTCGTGCTGGGGGTAGTGTTTTAGGGTTTAGGGTAGTGCAGTGGTGTTTGGGTAGTGTAGGGGGTCGTGCTGGGGGTAGAGATTTAGGGTAGTGCAGTGGTGTTTGGGTAGTGTAGGGGTACTGCTGGGGGTAGTGTTTTAGGGTTTAGGTTAGTGCAGTGGTGTTTGGGTAGTGTAGGGGTACTGCTGGGGGTAGTGTTTTAGGGTTAAGGGTAGTGCAGTGGTGTTTGTGTAGTGTAGGGGGTAGTGTTTTAGGGTTTAGGGTAGTGCAGTGGTGTTTGTGTAGTGTAGGAGGTCGTGTTTTAGGGTTTAGGGTAGTGCAGTGGTCTTTGGGTAGTGTAGGGAGTCATGCGGGGGTAGTGTTTTAGGGTTTAGGGTAGTGTAGGGGGTCATGCGGGGGTAGTGTTTTAGGGATTAGGGTAGTGCATTGGTGTTTGGGTAGTGTAGGGGGTCATGCGGGGGTAGTGTTTTAGGGTTTAGGGCAGTGCAGTGGTGTTTGGGTAGTGTAGGGGTCGTGCTGGGGGAGTGTTTTAGGGTTTAGGGCAGTGCAGTGGTGTTCGGGTAGTGTAGGGGATCATGCTGGGGGAGTGTTTTAGGGTTTAGGGCAGAGCAGTGGTGTTCGGGTAGTGTAGGGGGTCGTGCTGGGGGAGTGTTTGAGGGTTTAGGGCAGTGCAGTCGTGTTCGGGTAGTGTAGGGGGTTGTGCTGGGGGTAGTATTTTAGGGTTTAGGGTAGTGCAGTGGTGTTCGGGTAGTGTAGGGGTCGTGCTGGGGGTAGTGTTCTAGGGTTTAGGGCAGTACAGTGGTGTTTGGGCAGTGTAGGGGGTAATGCTGGGGGTGGTGTTTTAGGGTTTAGGGCAGTGCAGTGGTGTTTGGGCAGTGTAGGGGTCGTGCTGGGGGTGGTGTTTCAGGGTTTAGGGCAGTGCAGTGGTGTTCGGGCAGTGTAGGGGGTGGTGTTTCAGGGTTTAGGGCAGTGCAGTGGTGTTCGGGCAGTGTAGGGGTCGTGCAGGGGGTGGTGTTTCAGGGTTTAGGGCAGTGGTGTTCGGGCAGTGTAGGGGGTCGTGCTGGGGGTGGTGTTTCAGGTTTTGGGGCAGTGCAGTGGTGTTCGAGCAGTAAAGGGGGTCGTGCTGGGGTGGTGTTTCAGGGTTTAGGGCAGTGCAGTGGTTTCGGGCAGTGTAGGTGGCGGTGCAGGGGTGGTGTTTCAGGGTTTAGGGCAGTGCAGTGGTGTTCGGGCAGTGTAGGGGTGCTGCAGGGGTGGTGTTTCAGGGTTTAGGGCAGTGCAGTGGTGTTCGGGCAGTGTAGGGGGTCATGCAGGGGTGGTGTTTCAGGGTTTAGGGCAGTGCAGTGGTGTTCGGGCAGTGTAGGGGTCGTGCTGGGGCTGGTGTTTCAGGGTTTAGGGCAGTACAGTGGTGTTCGGGCAGTGTAGGGGGTCGTGCTGGGGCTGGTGTTTCAGGGTTTAGGGCAGTGCAGTGGTGTTCGGGCAGTGTAGGGGATTGTGCTGTGGCTGGTGTTTCAGGGTTTAGGGCAGTGCAGTGGTGTTCGGGCAGTGTAGGTGGTCGTGCTGGGGCTGGTGTTTCAAGGTTTAGGGCAGTACAGTGGTGTTCGGGCAGTGTAGGGGGTCATGCTGGGGCTGGTATTTCAGGGTTTAGGGCAGTGCAGTGGTGTTCGGGCAGTGTAGGGGTCTTGCTGGGGCTGGTGTTTCAGGGTTTAGGGCAGTGCAGTGGTGTTCGGGCAGTGTAGGGGTCTTGCTGGGGCTGGTGTTTCAGAGTCTAGGGCAGTGCAGTGGTGTTCGGGCAGTGTAGGGGGTCTTGCTGGGGCTGGTGTTTCAGGGTTTAGGGCAGTGCAGTGGTGTTCGGGCAGTGTAGGGGGTCGTGCTGGGGGTGGTGTTTCAGGGTTTAGGGCAGTGCAGTGGTGTTTGGGCAGTGTAGGGGGTCATGCTGGGGCTAGTGTTTCAGGATTTAGGGCAGAGCAATGGTGTTCAGGCAGTGTAGGGGTTTTGCTGGAGGTGGTGTTTCAGGGTTTAGGGCAGTGCAGTGCTGTTCGTGCAGTGTAGGGGGTGGTGTTTCAGGGTTTAGGGCAGTGGTGTTCAGGCAGTGTAGGGGGTCTTGCTGGGGTTGATGTTTCAGGGTTTAGGGCAGTGCAGTGGTGTTCGGGCAGTGTAGGGGGTCGTGCTGGGGCTGGTGTTTCAGGGTTTAGGGCAGTGCAGTGGTGTTTGGGCAGTGTATGGGGTCATGCAAGGGGTGGTGTTTCAGGGTTTAGGGCAGTGCAGTGGTGTTTGGGCAGTGTAGGGGTCATGCAGGGGGTGGTGTTTCAGGGTTTAAGGCAGTGCAGTGGTGTTCGGCCAGTGTAGGTGGTCTTGCTGGGGGTGGTGTTTCAGGCTTTAGTGCAGTGGTGTTCGGGCAGTGTAGGGGGTCTTGCTGGGGGTGGTGTTTCAGGGTTTAGGGCAGTGCAGTGGTGTTCGGGCAGTGTAGGGGTCTTGCTGGGGCTGGTGTTTCAGGGTTTAGGGCAGTGCAGTGGTTTTCGGGCAGTGTAGGCGGTCGTGCTGGGGCTGGTGTTTCAGGGTTTAGGGCAATGCAGTGGTGTTCCTGCAGTGTAGGGGGTCGTGCTGGGGGTGGTGTTTCAGGGTTTAGGGCAGTGCAGTGGTGTTCGGGCAGTGTAGGGGGTCGTGCTGGGGCTGGTGTTTCAGGGTTTAGGGCAGTGCAGTGGTGTTTGGGCAGTGTAGGGGGTCATGCTGGGGGAGGTGTTTCAGGGTTTAGGGCAGTGCAGTGGTGTACGGGCAGTGTAGGGGGTCTTGCTGGGGGTGGTGTTTCAGGGTTTAGGGCAGTGGTGTTCGGGCAGTGTAGGGGGTCTTGCTGGGGGTAGTGTTTCGGGGTTTAGGGCAGTGCAGTGGTGTTCGTGCAGTGTAGGGGGTCGTGCTGGGGGTGGTGTTTCAGGGTTTAGGGCAGTGCAGTAGTGTTCGGGCAGTGTAGGGGATCGTGCAGGGGTGGTGTTTCAGGGTTTAGGGCAGTGCAGTGGTGTTCAGGCAGTGCAGGGGGTCGTGCTGGGGTGGTGTTTCAGGGTTTAGGGCAGTGCAGTGGTGTTTGGGCAGTGTAGGGGGTCGTGCAGGGGTGGTGTTTCAGGGTTTAGGGCAGTGCAGTGGTGTTCGGGCAGTGTAGGGGTCGTGCTGGGGCTGGTGTTTCAGGGTTTAGGGCAGTGCAGTGGTGTTCGGGCAGTGTAGGGGGTCTTGCTGGGGTGGTGTTTCAGGGTTTAGGGCAGTGGTGTTCGGGCAGTGTAGGGGGTCTTGCTGGGGGTGGTGTTTCAGGGTTTAGGGCAGTGCAGTGGTGTTCGGGCAGTGTAGGGGGTCTTGCTGGGGGTAGTGTTTCAGGGTTTAGGGCAGTGCAGTGGTGTTTGTGCAGTGTAGGGGGTCGTGCTGGGGATGGTGTTTCAGTGTTTAGGGCAGTGCAGTAGTGTTCGGGCAGTGTAGGGTGTCGTGCAGGGGGTGGTGTTTCAGGGTTTAGGGCAGTGCAGTGGTGTTTGTGCAGTGTAGGGGGTCGTGCTGGGGATGGTGTTTCAAGGTTTAGGGCAGTGCAGTGGTGTTCGGGCAGTGTAGGGGGTCGTGCTGGGGGTGGTGTTTCAGGGTTTAGGGCAGTGCAGTGGTGTTCGGGCAGTGTAGGGGTTCGTGCTGGGGGTGGTGTTTCAGGGTTTAGGGCAGTGGTGTTCGGGCAGTGTAGGGGGTCTTGCTGGGGGTGATGTTTCAGGGTTTAGGGCAGTGCAGTGGTGTTCAGGCAGTGTAGGAGGTCTTGCTGGGGGTAGTGTTTCAGGGTTTAGGGCAGTGCAGTGGTGTTCGGGCAGTGTAGGGGTCATGCTGGGGGTGGTGTTTCAGGGTTTAGGGCAGTGCAGTGGTGTTCGGGCAGTGTAGGGGGTTGTGAAGGGGGTGGTGTTTCAGGGTTTAGGGCAGTGCAGTGGTGTTCGGGCAGTGTAGGGGGTCGTGCTAGGGTATGTGTTTCAGGGTTTAGGGCAGTGCAGTGGTGTTCGGGCAGTGTAGGGGGTCGTGCTGGGGGTAGTGTTTTAGGGTTTAAGGTAGTGCAGTGGTGTTTGTGTAGTGTAGGGGGTCGTGCTGGGGGCAGTGTTTTAGGGTTTAGGGTAGTGCAGTGGTGCTTGTGTAGTATAGGGGTCGTGCTGGGGGTAGTGTTTTAGGATTTAGGTTAGTGCAGTGGTGTTGGGGTAGTGTTTTAGGGTTTAGGGTAGTGCAGTGGTGTTTGTGTAGTGTAGGGGGTCATGCTGGGGGTAGTGTTTTAGGATAGTGCAGTGGTGCTTGTGTAGTGTAGGGGGTCGTGCTGGGGTAGTGTTTTAGGGTTTAGGGTAGTGCAGTGGTGTTTTTGTAGTGTAGGGGGGTCATGTTTTAAGATGCAACGCTCCAATACCTGACCAGTCTGCACTACATAAAACTGCAAACAAACTAAAAATAAAAAGTGTTTTGCACACTTTTGTCATTGGGCTATATGTGGGCTACATCTGGGTAATATTTGTGCTACATTTGGGCTCTTTTTTCACTGGTGGCCATCTTGGAAGACTTCTTTGTTATGAAGTTTCCTAATTTCCTCATTTACTGCAGTCTCCTCAGTAGGAAATGCTTTCAGTTTTTACTTTGATTCCATCAAGAAGGCATTCAGATGTGTCACACATTTGCCATAAATTCAGAATGTTATTACTCTAGTTGTTCATTAGATCACTGTAGTAAAGCTACTGCTCACCAAGGAGTTAACTGGAAGTCTACTGCTGGTATTGAAAGTGATTGTTTCAGTCTGCATGTCAGAATTTTCTAATGAAATAGAAGAGGATTTGAGATCTCACTTAAAACATGCACTAAATTTTCTTTTTGCAGCACTAACCATAATTTCTATGGCAAAAATGAACCCCCTCATTTTGTTCCTTTTAAATTGAATGTTTTAAGTGTTACCAGTTTATTCCAATCAAGATGGCTTCAGGTGTGCCATACTTTTGTCATAAGTAAGGCTGTTAGCACTCTAGTTGTTCTTTTGAACACTCTGGGAAGCTGCAGTAGAACACAAAGGCATCAACTGACAGGCTGCTCCTGTTGAAATATAACAGGAAGATATTTGAGATCTCACTTAAAACATGTCCTAATTTTTCTTTCTACAGCACTAACCATAATTTCTATGGCAAAATGAACCCCCTCATTTTGTTCCTTTTTAAATTAAATGTTTTAAGTGTTACCAGTTTATTCCAATCAAGATGGCTTCAGGTGTGCCATACTTTTGTCATAAGTAAGACTGTTAGCGCTCTAGTTGTTCTTTAGAACACTCTGGGAAGCTGCAGTAGAACACAAAGGAATCAACTGACAGTCTCTGCCCTTGTTGGATGTACATGTTTTACTGAGAATGTCAGACTTCATTCTCACATGACTGAGAAAGATAATGTGAATTTACAGAAAATATGCTCTCATTTTAGCTTCTGGGGCACCTTCCAAAACTGTATGGGACAAGCATGTAAAAATAGTTTTCTCTCAAACATGATTCATGATATCCCAGCAGAAGGTTTTTCACAGGGTAAAATCACCTTAGAACACACCACAATTCCTGAAATTAGTATGGTACCATCAACAAATGAATTCTAATGTAACTAAAGTCTGTTATCACCCTTTATAGTTCTCCTTTTGGTAACCCTCAAAATCTTCGATCACTACAATGCATTTCAATGGGGTACTATCATTTATATTGGTCCCAAGATGGCTGCCAGCAATTCCAGGATGAAGTGCTGACAGCCAATCAGATCTCACGATGACATGTGTGGTTAGGCTCCGCCCAGATATATATGTGTTTTTACTTTTGATTTTCTCAGCAACTACTGAACGGATTTACACCATTTAACAAAAAGGGTTCTTTTGAACCAAGAACTACCTCTTTGCCAAATTTGGTGTAATTCTGTTCAGCAGTTCGGGCTGTAGCCTTGCATAAAGTTTCCTATGGGAAATTGATTTTTTGACTCTTATTTTTAATTTCTCCGCAACTACTGAACGGATTTACACCATTTAACAAAAGGGTTCTTTCTGAACCAAGAACTACCTCTTTGCCAAATTTGGTGTAATTCCGTTCAGCAGTTCGGGCTGTAGCCGTGTCTAAAGTTTCCTATGGGAAAATGAATGGGGAAAACATGTTTTGGGACCCCCTTTTTCTCGGCCCCCGCTTGACGAATCACCCTGAGACTTTCAGGGTAGGAGCGGACCGGAGCGGGCCATAAAGTTTGAAAATTTCGTGAAGATTCGTCAACCGACGCAAGAGTTATTTCAAATAGAATGTCGCGGATTTCCTATGGAAAATAGGTCCTAACTATAACTATCTACTGGTGACCGCCAGTAGATATATATATATATATATATATATATATATATATATATATATATATATATATATATATATATATATATATATATATATTGCACAGTGGCAATCGGCACTCTGTAGTTATAATGGAGAACGCATTTTCAACAGAAAATGAATTTTTGGTTTCCTCAGAGCTTTGGATTCGTTTTGTGAATCTTCACTAAACTTCCCACAAAAAAAGCTTAAGCCAATTCCAGCTTCTTCTTGAAAAATTATGGGGAGGTCTGTCAAACGGATGCCAAGAGTAAGGGAGGCGGGTCCATTAACACATTTTCTCCATGCAATTTTCAAAAATGAACAGTGATACTGCAAAAATGGCTGAAAAGAACTACACCAAATTTGGCCAAAAGTTAGATTTTGATCTGGAAAAGGCTTGATTTTTGTGATTTGGTGTAAATCTATTCAGTAGTTTTTGAAAAATGTTGTTTAAAAATGTATGTATATTTAGCAATACATTACCTTCGTGGTCATCCCAAGTACTGCCACGGAATACCTCGGGCCCGTGAGCTCAAAATGTGCGATCTAATTCACTGGTGCAGTACTTTCTTTGTACTACTGTAGTACTGTGAAATCTAACACAAGGAGATGATGGACGAAGCGCTGAAACTTTTCAGACACTCACCCTCAGTCACAGATCCGGGTTGAATCGATCATCGTTCTTTAGCTCACTTCGCCACCTCAGTTCAGACCTAGCTATATGCAAATCAGTATTGACCCTGTGCCTCATGTGAACAATCCAGCCTGAACTGCCAAGCCAGGTACTATGAAATCTAAACATGGGATCTGATTGGCTGGCAGCAACATGAAGAGAAAGTTGTGGCTGCCATTTTATGACTCGGGGTCTGTCCCCATGTCACAAAAAACAATACATATAAGGAATAAGGGGGCAGAGTAGGGGTAGGGGTACCCTGAACCCATGGCCCTTCTGGGGGATCAAATTAAAATGATTTTTTTTGAAGCACTGTGGTACTGCAGTGCTACTGTGAACCTCAGCTGGCCCTCATGTAATTTTGTGGTAGTGCAAAGGCAACAAATGGGATGGGACCTTGGGGAACTGCAAGACCATGGGGATTGGCCAGGAATAGGGTCTTGCCTTGTTTGTGCATGGTAGGGGGTTGGCCGACCAGTGGTTGGAAGCAGGCTAGGCCCTGTGCACAACTCCGCGCTGCACATAGCCAAAGGCTTTGTGTGGCGGGTGACTGGCAGTTCACTGAGCTTGGGCGCAGGGCCTTCAACTAACCCCACGTGGCGTATGGCCACACACAGCATGCTTTTTGGGATTTGGAGTAAATCTGTTCATTGGTTTTTGAGGAAATTAAGCTTCAAGATTTAGTGAAAGCTTGACTGTTAGTGTCCAGATAGTCTCTGATTGGCCACTTTAAATGGGAATATTCAATCCTGATAAGTTGGTCGCAACTTGATCAATATGTTGTGGCAAACATTACAGGACTCAGGGACATGGTCACTGTGGCTTGAAAATTAGTTAAAAAATAAATAGGAGGGCATGGTCAGCCCACCCTGATGGCAAAGAGCATGGGGGTGTTTCTCAAAGGGACTCCATCCTTGATTGGCCAGTAACAACATTGACAACATGCCATGGCAGCCATTAAAGCTCTTTGGGACATGTTCCCTATTGAAATGCATTGTAGTGAAAGTCTGTTTTTGAGGATCACAAAAAGGAACACATATAAAGGGTGGAAACAGATTTAAGTGACAATATAAACCATTTGTTAGTGATACCATACTAGTTCTAGGAATTCTGATGAGTTCTCAGGTAATTTTACCTTGTGAAAAATGTTGACCCTCCGTTGGTATTTGAAGTACCATGTTTGAAATAAAACTGTTTTCTTTCATGATTTTCTCATATAGAGTATAGAAAGTGCTCCGGAAGCTAAAAAAGAAAGCATATTTTCTGTAAATTCACAATATCTACCACAGTTATGTGAGAGTCAAGCCTGACGCAGTGAGTAAAGCCTGTCAGTTGATTCTGCAGTGTTCTTAAGAAAAATTAGAGGGCTTACATTCTTATTTAGGACAAAGGTGTGGCACACTGGAAGCCATCTTGATGAATCAAACCTGTAATACTTAAAATATTTCATTTAGAAATTAACAAAACAAAGGGGTTTGTTTAGTCATAGAAATTATGGATTGTGCTGCAAAAAACAAAATTAAGACATGTTTTAAATGAGTTCTCAAATATCTTCTTCATCCATTTCATTAAAACATTCTGACTTGCAGATTGAAATATAAAGTTTCAATACCTGCAGAAGCCTGACACTCAAAGGCCTTGTAATCAACTGCAGATTTAGAACTTGAGTGCGAACTGTCTTTATGACAACAGTGTGGCACACCTGAATACCATCTTGATGGAATTGAAGCTATGCAAAAGAAATCATTTCCGAGAAAGGATACTGCAGTAAATTAAGAAATGAGGGAGCTTGATAACAAAAAAGTCTCCCAATATGGTTGCCTGGGAAAAGAGCCCAAATGTAGCCCAAATATTGCCCAATTATAGACGTGTGCAAAATGCTTAAGTAACTTGTGCAACAAATAATCAAGTGATCAGTTGGAAGAAAACATAAAAATAGGAAAGTTTAAAAGGCTTTTGTCACTGAGAACTCAGAAAATGTATCCTTATTTTACCTTTCTAGAGCACTAACCATAATTTTATAATGAAAAAAAAAGACTTTGATAATTTCTAAAGGAAATGCTTTAGGTTTTACAATTTGATACCATCAAAATTATTTGAGATGTGGCACACATTTGTCATAAATGCATGTTGCTAACACTTCAGTAGATCATTAAAACATGATGGTGAGGGAGGGGACAGGGGCACAGAATCAGACAACATAAGGTAAGGGGAGACAGCAGGGGCAGAGGGAGCAGGGCAAGGGCAGAGGCAGAGTGAGCAAGTTGACACATAGGGCAGGTGTAAGGGACAGTGGCAGCATAACTGACCATGGAGGGCAAGGAGGAGAGGGGTAAGGGCAGCAAGTCAACTATGCTGGATAGACAAGAGAGCTTGTTGCAGCACAACAAACCATTGAGGAGGGAGGGAGTGTCAGTGGCAGGACAACAGAGCATAGAGGCAGAAGGGGTGTGGTAGGGGCACAGACTCGGACAATGGAAGACAGGAGGGAGGTGAGAGAGGCAGCAAGATGACCACACAGGTCAAACAGCAGGGATAGTGGCAGAACAATAGGGCACATTGGGAAGGCAGGAGGGCAGTAGCAGCACAACAGATCATAGAGAGCAGGAGGGCAAGGGCATACACATGGACATCAGAGCATTAACGAGCAGGTGGGCATGGAGGCAAGGGCAGGGTCATGCCAATGGACCATAGAAGGCAGGAGGAAAGGAATAGGGGCACAAACTCGAACAATGGAATACAATGTAGGGGGCAGAAGAAGGGTAAAAAAACTGACCATACAGGGCAGGAGGGGGAGCCAATGGCAGCACAAGGGATCATGCAGGGCAAGGGGAAGGTGGAGTGGCAACACAGTGGACTATGGAGGGCAAAAAGAAGGGGCATTGGCACAATAGACCATGATTGGCAGGAGTGAGGGGTTAAGGCAGTTCTTAATTTGAGCCAGTGATTTCTGGTGCTCGGCACCAGCACTTAATTGCCTGGTGCAAGCTGACCATGGAGGGCAGGCTGCAGTGGGTTGGCCATCAGCAGGGGATGGGCCTGTGCCTACCCCAGGCTGCGAATTGCCAAAAGCTGTGCTCAATGAGGTGTTGGGTGAATATGTTAGAAACCCTCAGAAATTCATTGAAAAAAGCAAAGCTTAAAATGACGTTATAGTGAGGGATGGAAATAAAATCTTAGCTACCATTAAAAACCCTAGAAATTCACTGAGAAAATGAAAGATTAAAGTCACGTTATAGTTTAATGTATTGAAATGAGTTAAAAACCACTGAAATTTGCCAATTATAGTTCAGTGAGCTAGCTGTCACTTACTCCCCTGGCACACACTGCTTATGACCCTCATATTACATCACTCATGACGTGCTAATTTGCAACATGCAGGACATAAAGCATACCTGGGAAAGGACTCATATTTAGCGAAGACTATGCTCTTTACTGGTACTCAGGTGCATAAGAAACACGATGTCATTTTAAAAATCTGGGCACCATTCAAAAGATGGTTTGGTCAGTATTTACCCTAACGAGATGTACGTGTTAAATACGCAATCTAACATAGAATTTCAAGTCAATGGCTGCACATCTATGATTTAGCCTCTGAAAAAGCATGTTTATAAAAAATACCTTACACTTATTCTAGAAATGAGCAGAATGGCGTACACCACTACAACAATGCCTAAAATCATTCTGCGATTTCAAGTGTAAGTGAGTCAGCCATAGACAATATATTCTTCAACATATATATATATATATATATATATATATATATAAGCACACATACACATATATACATGTATATATATATATATTACAGAGTGGCGGTACCACTCTGTAGTTATGGTTATGGTTATAAAAGATAGGAATTCCTGGGATCTTCCACCATTAATAACTGTGCACTTGTTTGAGGAATCACCACAAAACTTTGCAGACTTATTTTTCCTTGTACATTATCAGATAATGCAAAGTTTTGTGGTGATTTTTCAAGGGGGTGCAAATTTAAAAGAGGGGCCGCAAAATGGATTTTCCACCAATGCATTTTCTATAGCTTTTCGTATCTCACATACTGTGAAAACGGGTGAATGATTAGACATTATGGTGTACTGATGACCCTTTTGGAAACTACAGTTAAGTAGGATAAGTATTTTTAAGTTCTAAGGTATTTGATATCTGTGGCTGCAGTATTTTTGCGAAATTTCACTTTATTTCGTGGAAGTGCCATAGTACATAGTGATGACAAGCCATTAGAGCCATCTGGCTCTTCATAGTATTCAAGACTTCTGTCTTTTCAAAAAAAAGTTGAAGACTCATCTTTTTATTTAATTTCTGGCACTCTTCTCCTCTCCAGGCTCGCGCCGGGACACTCTGCAGAGTATCTGTGCGCGCTATCAGTTTAAATAACATAACATTATGTGATTGGCTAATGACTGACTTCACAAAAGTTAAAGGCAGTCATTTTGTTTTTAGGTATACTGTGCCTGTGTTTTATGTTTTGCCCTTAGATGTAGGTAAGTATTAGGTTTTATATTTACTCTCTACCTATTACCACTTTTTAAAGTGGTAATAGGTAGGGCAAAATATGTACAAATTTCTATATGATTAAAAAAATCTATGGAGTGCTGGGGTACTGCCTCAAGATTTCTGCCGTACCAAAAATAAATTTTAAAAAATGATAAATATGTTAAAACATTACAAATGCACTGTAGTACCATATATTTTACAAATAAAATCTAAATGTAAATGTTCAGTAAAATGTCTATGGAGTATTGCGGTATGTGCAGTTCTCACTAAACTGCTGTAAAATATATAGAAAATTATAAATACATTTCTCTACCTATTAACAGTTTACTAAAGAGGTAATACATATGGAACAATAATAAAACCTACTACTTACCTAGATCTAAGACCCTAAACAAGAAAGCAGTGAAACACAGAATGCAGACAAAATATGCTGAAAACAACATGGCTGCCTTTTACATTTGCTAAACACAGCCATTAGTCAACCACATACTGCCTTATCAGGTGCATATACCGCAGTTTACCACAAACTATAATTAAGGATTTGAAAAATTATAACTTTCAAAACTACTTACACTAGTCACACATACTACCAAAATGTACCATTTATGTCAAATAATATACTTTCCTGGCACATTACATCTACATCCGTTAGCAAACTTTCATGCTATGTCCGTTTCAATTACCACACTCCACTGTAGGACACTACACTCTATGCCACTCCACTATATGCCGCTCCACTCTATGCTAATCCTCTGTACGCCACTACACTCTACCCTACTCCACTCTACACCACTACACTGTACGCCACTACAATCTACGCCACTCCATTTTATGACATTCCAGTGTACGCCAATACAATGTACGTGTTTCCACCCTATGCTACTCCACTGTACACTATCCCAATGTACGCAACTCCAGTCTACGACACTGCACTCTACGTTATCCTCTCTATGCCACTCCACTGTATGCTGCTTCATTGTACACCACTGCACTGTACGCAATTCCTCTGTACGTCACTGCTCTTCATGCTACTCCACTGTACACCACTCTGCTATATGCCACTCTACTCTACAATACAATGCATGCTATTACATTGTACATCACTCCATTCTACAACACTACACTCTGCACCACTCTAATCTACACCAATCCACTCTACCGTACTTCACTCTATATGCTTTTACTCTGTAAGACACTCCACTCTATGCCACTGCACTATATTCTCACAAAAGATATGATTTGCGATGTCATAACTATTATGGTAAATAATATTATTTTAGATGGTATAACTGATATAATATAAAAGGGAATAAGAAGTGCATGGAGGGTGAGTTAAGCCTGATTATCCCTTTTTGCGATTACCATTCACATCATACATTGAGTGCTGAAACAGCAGGCCAGATGTTTTTCTTTCTGCAGTTTTGAAATTGGCACGCCACACTGTGGGCGATATTTCCTGTGGTTGATACCCACTGCATTGAAGATATCTAGACTGACCGTAGTGAATCCTTCCCTCCCACCCTGGTGACCAGCAGTGCTGCCACAGGTCTTTGCTAACACATGCACCGGCTGGAATCTCTTGACATGGGTGTTTTTGCAGACATTCGTTTTTTAATTATCAGGAGGGTCTTTGCATCCAATTAGTGCTCATTGTTGCTAACGCCAGCCCTTCCTCTCTCTTTTCCTCCTTAGGTACCTTGGACTTCTGTCAGGTACCCATAACTCGTCCCGTATGGTTTTATACATTGGTCCAGTTTCATTCGGTACCAGGGTCAAACTTCATTTATGTCTTTTTCTTCAGGCAGCAATCACCTTCATTGTGTTACCCTTGTCCTGATGATGACCTCTAGCCATGAAGGTCAAAACGCAGTTGACTCGTACCAGCTAAAATTGGATCTCTAATGATGATATGATCATGCATTTTTCTTTGTATTCAAACAATTCATGCATTGCAATCTTCCAAATTGATTTCAATACACTGTTGTACTTTTACTTTTCACGTTTCACTTGCCTGTTTAAATATTTTTTTTCAAGCACAATGTGTTCAGCTTACACTGATGATGCTGCATTATAACCCGAGAAGCATACTTGTATGCCTCTGTTGAAAATATAACTGCATCTAAATCAAAAAGTTGTGACTCTCCATTTTTGTTTTTTGTGCAATTAATTTGCTTAGTAAATTGTGCCTTTTTACTGTCTCCCATTGAAACATTGTTGCATGATACTGAACTTTACCTTTTCAGCGGTTTTTTCTTCTGAGTCTGGAGGTAAGCCGAGACCCGGCCCAATCCACCTCGTAAATCACTTTTAATTATTTTTGGATGTAAGGTTTATGATTTCAAATGGCCAGGGCATGTCCTTAAGGTGTGGCGGGAGCTTGTTTTATTTCCAATATCACAGAATGTATTAATTTTCAAATTTATATATTGCTTTATACAACAAGCAGGTGTACCAGTTCAGTCTACAGTGTTTTCACTTTTAAAATAAAGGTGCTACAAGTGCGACAAGCAACGTTATGTCTAATTTTGGTTCAGAACATGTTTAATATATATTACAAGCTAATGAAAGATATACTAAAAACATATAAATTGAATTAAATCAGTCTGTCAGAGATTAATATTATACATATACAATGTTGGGTTTTTCATTTTCGGTACAGCCTCTGTCGTGGCTCAACCAAGATGAAAATAGGGTGAAACCGTTCTTGAGTTATGAATGGAAATTTTATGAACTATTCATCCTGCCCATTGTTTAACCAGGATTGTATTCTATACTAGAATTACATGCCCAGCCAAGTCATGTTGTAATTGTAAATCCGGCGTTGCACGGAATCTCAGTCATACGTGTGCTCACTGGCGGCTCCTCCGCTAAGGTGGAGGAGAGTCGCCCCTCTGCGCGTGCAGCAGTTTAAAAAAATAAAATGATAATACCAGAAGTTATTTCTGTTATTATAATTAAATTTTTTTCGGCCAAGTTGGGCGGGGCTGGTCTCCCGTGATGTCCGGGAAGAGGAGTAGTTGCTGCACACCGTGATGTCCGGGAAGAGGAGTGGTTGCTGCACACCGTGATGTCCGGGAAGAGGAGTGGTTGCTGCACACTCCAAAGTGCTCATGACTTCTTCGACGGCCTTTTCGGGCTGCCCCAAGCAGTCATGCGCACTTTACATGTCCCTCACCAGGCTGCAATACACAGCCTGGTGAGAAACATGCAACGGGACGGGACGTCAGAGCGCCGTTGCGGACTAATCACAGTGATTGGTCAGGGGAGGGAGCCTAGGAGCTTCCTGGTTCCGAGAGACGAGGGATGACACAACAGAGGAGAGGCGGCTGCGAACTCTGCAAGAATGTAAGTACTTTTTTTTGTGTGTTTTGAACCCCCCAGCGTGACCCCCTTACCCGCCCCTCCACTTTCGTTCCCTGTCATCCGCTACTGTGTGTCCTGCTCCCAACACTTTACTCCGGCTTTGCAAAGATTATCAGAGATCTGCCACTACAACGCAATGACATTTAGCGTTGAGCTTGAGTCACCTCTCACTGCAAATAGCTTTTGCGTATAAAATTTGATTGGTGCTCCTGTTGGGGCTGCTTCGCATCACTCAGCGTCGCTTAGCACCTGTGCCACTCTTTGGTAAATTTAGGCAATATGTGTGCATAAACCCTCCATATATATTAGAGTGCCATGCACTTTGATTTCGGTAGTTAATTTGTTCATGACTAAAGTGGCCTAAAATGTATTGACGTATTTCTTCATTGTGACAGTGATGGAAATGAATCTTAATGTTTAAAACTCGAGTGTAGTAATTCATGGTCTAAAAGGTCATTTCTTTCTCAAATTGTACTTTTCTGGTCTACATGAGGTATTCCTAAAACGTATTCGATTTCTTGTAGTGGTGTTTCAGATTTACCTAAACAAAAAACATCAGGCAACTCATACTCTCTTCACAGAGATTAAAATGCAAATACTAAAAAAAACACCTTCCCAAAGCCGTTGTTTAAAATCAACGTTTTAGTGGGTTAGAATCAAGGTTTCAGCCCTGTTAATTTGTACAATCTGTTCATTAAAAAATCAATTTTCAAAATTGGTTGTTGTGATCAGATTCATTCTTGATGGTCAAGCTTGGTTTACCTCATTCTGCTCAATCTTATTTTATACAAGCAATTGCTTTTTCTATTAAAACTTGCTTCAACATTGTAAAACATTTTGTCATAGCTTGTCCACATATGTCTCTTTAAAGAATCTCTTGAAAGAGAAAATAATGAAAGCTAATCTAATGATATATTGTGCTACCTTCTTAGAAATTCAGTTAGTATGATAATTTACTTTGCTAAAAGCATATTGATGGTATATGTGTCATAACTCGGGTCGGTCTAGGACAGAAAATACGCTCAGGCACCGAAATAAAAGTGGCTCCCAATAACGAATCGGATAGATGAAAAAGTGCCTCACATTTGCCAGTGACGGCTCCTCCGCTATGGCCGAGGAGCGTGACCCCCCTACCAGCCTCAAAACTTGAAAAATAAAACGGTACTAGAACAGGTTTATTATCAATTTATTTTTCAATTTCTAAGGGCTGGGCCGAGACTTGGGGTTGGGACCATTGCAGTAGCAGTCATGAGGGAGAGTGGTGGGCACTGCTATCAGGGCACATGTTGGTTTGGTAGGCCATCTCAGGACGGTCAATCCGACATGTGCACTGAGCTGTCTCCTACCCGAGCTGCATTGCCAGGTTGAAGACAACAAGCTCAGGCTTCCAGTATCTCTGGGAGTGTAAATTCAGGGCGCTCAGGCCAATACTGAAGCTGCTTTCATCATACTAGCAGCATGAGACCAGCATTAGGATTGGCCGCATAGAAGTCTGGGAACCTGTGCTGCCCCGAGGATTCGGACCAAAAGAGAAGCGGGGGGCAAGTAAGTTCTTTTTTTCCCTTTTTTGTGTTTTCTTCATCATCCCTGTCCCCCGCCCTGCCACTCTGCCCGCACAACAGCCCTTACTGTCATTTGGAAATCGGGGCACTTATGAATTTGTAAAGACACTGCATGTGTGTTTTTGCAAGGTAAGGGAGACTGCATGCATTTGTGCTTGCCACAGAGAATGGGCCCGATTTACAAAGGTAAAGTTAGACCCAAAGCCTAACTTAGACCAAAAGTCTAACTTTACTACTTTTTAGTATTCACAAAGGTAAGTTACTACTAGTAAAGCTAGATGTTTGGTTGAAGTTTACCTTTGTGAATACGGAAAAGTAGTAAAGTTAGCCTTTTGGTCTAACTTTACCTTTGTGAATACTGAAAAGTAATAAAGTTAAACTTTTGGTATATATTTACCTTTGTGAATACCGAAAGTAGTAAACTTACAAAAAAGTGTAAGTTTACCTTTGTGAATCGCTCCCAATGTGTGTAATATCAGGACATCTCTGGAAATCAGCAATAAAGTGTGACTACTAGACCATAAAACAGGCCCACAATCAGCCAAAAAAACATCCCACACACTGACCTGCCAAACAACTTTTCAAGTAGTGCCAGATCGCCCTACACGCCAGTCTGACCTTGACCCTCAGCACTGCTAAATGGGGAGATAGGAAGGTCGCTGTTTGAATCCCAGCAAGACAGGCTGAGCTTTAAATCCTTTGCGGGGTCAGTAAATAATAACGCTTAGAAATTAGTAAAACGCTATGTAAAATACAAATAATTTATACTAGCATTTCAATGTGGAAACCGCTCTCTTTAGGTCTGACATAACATCTCTGCATTTACCATAACCCATGTGGCTGCCATAAAATAAACTTTAATATGCACTACTGAGAGAGGGCTTAAACATTCACACGCATGTAGTTCTTCCTCTCTACAAACATTTGTTTGGGCATCAGTTGTGCTAGACTAATAAGATTTAATTGCCTCTGCTGATCATCAGATTGTGTGTTATTTGCTGCCTCAGCATCAGCGAGCGAGGACTTATACCCATTAGGTATTACTGCAGTGGCAAGAGCACAGAGGGAAAATTTACCATAAAACTTTCCTTATTGTAATTGTGAGATGGCCACCACTGAAGATAACATGATCACATAATGGTTGCAGTGATGATTTATTCATCTGTTGCTAGCTAATTTTGTTTCTCTCATTCATGGTGGCCACCACATTCAGCTTGATTACCCATTCTGGTTTTTTTTCATGACATCAGTAGGAGCAATAGTCATAGGAAGCAGCATCTGTCCTTGGACCTTGGGGGTTGGTGTGATGCTGCCATGACTGGTTGCTCCTTCCTTCATCTCCATCTAAAACAAAGTGATGGCTGGAATCCTTGAAACCTCAGCCACTGGTGATCATTTAATATGCATTTCCAGTCCATCATTTTTCACCCACCATGCCACTCTAGACAAAGACCCATGTTATGCAAATCAGTGCTCACCCTTCTCCTCATGCAACAGTGCATCCTAAACTGCAAGGCAAGCCCTCATCCAGACTGTAACCATGCAACCTCTGACTGGTTTCAGACTATTTGGGTATCTCAGTAGCATGTAGCTTGAGTCCTATGCCCCTGGACTCATGTCAGGGCATACCTGTTGCACGTAGGGTGTCAAGTACAACAAATAACAAGGTGGTGGATGGAATGCTTGAATTTATTTCAGCCACTGGTGATCACTTTGGGTTGAATTTCAGCTGAAACTTAGTTACTTGTTTTCCTTTCAGAGACAACTTGGTTTGGCTGTTTGGGCTGGACCTTTCCAATTTGAGCAAGACCAATGCAGATTTGCATATGGCTGGTTCCTTTCTGAAAGGACATGATGAGCCAAAAAACAATAGACTGGATTGTGGCCCACTAAAAAAGATAATCGGGAGGAGATAGAAGCAGAGATTTATTCGGCTTCCGAAGTTAGTGATACTATAATCAAGGAGGGGAGAATGAATCACTTGTCAATGTGCTAAAGTCTCCAGAAAGTTGTATCGGAGACCATAAAACACACTTTCACAGGATGCAGTTTATGTTTTATTCTGCTTGTGTGGTTTGGCGGGTATTGTCATCATCAGGTGTGTCACTTGAGTGTTCTGTTCACCAAGTGACCTACTATCCTCCACCAGGAGGGAGACTGTCTGGGTAATGACAATAGTGAAAGGTTAAAATTACCTTTTTTCCTTCTTACAACTGTTTATTTGACCAGGAGAAGGATACGGTTAAAAGAAACAGCAGTGTTGAAGTGGATGAGTTATTGGTCCACAACACCTAGTAGTTTGTGGTCGACATGTTTCGGCAGAGTAGTGCCCTTATGGGTCTGGTGGCATTCATCAGGACCGGTATGGGTGAGGGCTGGAGTTTAGACCCTCTGTGTGTAGTATAGGTAAGTTGACTCACTTACTGCTCTTCATCAGTGAACACATTTGCTCGAACTTTACTTGTGTGATAGGTGCAGCCTTTGGCCCATAACTATAGGGAAAATGGAAAAGGAAACAAGGTGAACTAATTCATAAAAATTGTGATAGACTGATTCCCTATGTGATTCAACGTGACACATAATGCATTAGTTGTAAGTTACAACAGTACTGTGTGAATGAGCAAACACAAATGAAAAAAACTAAATGCTGGAAGGGCCATGAAAAGGGATCTAGTCCTTGGGGACAAGATGCTAGATGCATGACACATCTTTATGGATAACACGGTATATTGGACTATGTTGTAGTAGAATCGAAGTTTCATCAAAATAAGTCTGAATAGCTGCATATGAACCTATAATAGACTATGATAAAGAAGACTGCCATGCCGGTTGTAAACAGGGTGTGCTTTTAACAGGTAGGTCCAAGGAAAGAGAATGCTGTTTTTGTAAGGTGAAGGTAGGTAAAAAAGTGCTCCTACAAACACACACAGACAATTTGGTTAGAGACGTATTATGGGGTCTTATAGAAGTAAACTGTGTAGGCCGTGTTTGCCTTATGTGCAGGGAGTGGCGCTTAATATAGCATTTAATATTACAATAATTGATAGAGAGTGGGGTAAAGATCGGTTTTAATGCTTGCCTCTATGGATCTAAGTACTGTGCAAAATGTGTAGGGCACACAACGGTAGATACCTAAAATAGAGGTTTACACTGCCCCATGAGTAGGCAGTGTACACCTCACGTGCCGGTAATTATATTGATTAAGTAACGTTTGGCTTGGTGTTACAACAAAAAGACAAAGAGTGGCAGAGGAATCAGTTCCAATATAAGCCTCTATGGGTCTAGGTACAGTGCCAACAATGTTTGAGCGTACAGCAATGGCTACCTTCACTAGAGGTTTTTGTGCCCCAAAAGTAGGCAGTGTTTGCCTCACATGACGGGGGTGGCGAGCTATGAGTGTATTCATACATTTTCTATAACGTTAGGCTTAATGTTACATTTAGTGACAGAAAAATCAACTGTACTGCAAGCCTCTATGGATCTAAGTCTAGTGCAGAAAGTGTTTGAGCACACAGCAGTAGTTACCTTAAATCTAGGTTTCTTGTGCCCAATGAGAAGCAGGAAGAAATAGACAATACATGAAGCCTTAAATAGTTTAAGGAGAAATTTACTCAGAGAAAGTATCATGTCCCTTGTAGTTAGAACTAGTTTCTCTGTTTTAAGCGAAGTGAAAGGTTCTGTTACCTAATAGAATGTTCATATTCGCTGGAACTCCTGCTGGTCTTCTTTGCCCCAAATGTTAGTATGAGGGCAGGGGAGTGGAGTATTTATACTTTGTGGATGACCTTAATTGGGAGGAATTACTCCTAATTGGGAGCAGCTATGTTGAACGTGGTGTACGAGTGTATGAACGTCTATGTATTGAGAAAAATGGAACTGGAAGAAGGATCCTGTTGTCTAAAAGGAACCAAATTGTGGCATAAAAAACAATTGTGTGTTAAAAAAATGGTAAAGATTGTCATGTCAAATTGGTTACCATCATGTCGGAGCTCAGAATGTGGTCCTTATAACGATAATGACATGGAAAGTCCACTATAGGGCTATGAAAAATGCAGTGATTTCAAAGCCGCGGGCCAGTGTAAAATTTGTATGTAATGGGATTAACACAGCAGATAGAGCTATGGTAGCTGGTGCTGGCATGATTTGAATATCTCTGGGGTGTGTAAAGTGCATTGTGATAAATGACATAACCAGCGAAGGTAGGAGTTATGCCTACAGGGATCATATAGTGGTACATCCAAAAGGCAATATTTACAAAAGAGGAACCAATTATTACTGAGTAGTGGTAGCATGATATAAGTTAATGGAGCAGTAGCCTGTACACCCTTCCAATGTCTTGATATAGTAGGCAGAAGAGTGTGCAATGTTATGTGGGAGCCGTAAAGGGAGGTCTCCTTGCAAAAACCATATAAGCAATAGTATGCAAAGTTGTCCGCTTAGAATATTCCTATAGGGATCATGAAGTGGTACACACAATAGGCGATTGTTGACATTTTTGGAGGGTTCCCTAGCCATTATGTGGTATGTGATATTTACAAAACAGGAACCCATCGGGAAAAGTTATTGTTACCAAGTAGTGGTAGCGTGATATAGATTAATGGAGGGGTGGCCTGTACAACCTTTCCATGTCTTGGTATAATAGGCAGGAGAGTGTGCAATCTTATCCAGGAGCCATCAGAGAGGTCTCCTTTTAGCAAACATATATTGATACACCAGAGAAGAGAATTTGTGGCTGAGTGTAGGGAATTTTTAGAAAGGGAAATTGTATAACCTGACATCGTCATAGTGAGTGACATGGCAGGCAAAGTGTATTCAATATTCTCAAAAGTTGCGATGTTACTGCAGAGTGGTTTCTTTCTAGTGATCCAATAGTGGTACATCTGAAATAGTTGTTTTTTTGCTTAACCATGGGCCCAGTTGTTTGCAAGTAAAGGATGATGCGGGAGAACACCTGGGAGGTGGACACTCAGCCACTGCTGATATTCGAGAGGGTCTTTTAAAAGATGTCAACTGGTATGGGGTTGCCTAAATGTATTTCATGGCTTATTGGTTGAAGGAAAGCCAAGGTATATTGTCATTTCTACCTTGGTCATAGATCTTGAATCGATACACCCAGCATTGCTCTCTTTCAAAGAGAATGTGCTCATCATTACTGTTAATTTTATCCAGAGTTTCCAGAATCACACAGTTGAGTTCTTTGGCCGGGTGTTTCAGATTCAGAAAGTGGTTGCTCATACGGGTAGTTGCTTTTCTGCATCTTATGTTACTGCGATGCTCGCCAATCTGTAATTTCAGTTTACTGCAAGTCATGTCGATGTATTTTAACATACAGGGTCAGGTAATCATGTAAATTGCATGTGTGGTGTTGCAATTTGTGTGATGCTTGGGAGTCCACTCAAAGTTTTCATTCAGTTTGAGGCTCTTAGTTGCCTTTGTGAGATGGCAAACAGCACAGGATCAGCAAGGGTAATGTCCAGTTACTGGTGTTATTCCCAAGGTTGTTAGTACTGTATTGGCTTCGGTGCATTTTGGTATGGGTCTAGTATGAACCAGCAGGTCACAGATTTTTTTTTCCTTTTGTTAGCAAATCTCGTGTAGGATGCGGACTTGGTATATGATGCACACTTATTCAAGTGTAGCACCCTGCACCAATCCAGACATGGTGTTTCTAGTGGTTTAGACAACCTTAGAAAGCTCTCTAAGTGGTAGCTGTGGAGAGCAGGCTTAGTCTATGAGGAGCGTAAAGCAGCTTGTTTCACCAGTATCTAACCTTATAGTGCATAATAAGTGAAAAAGAACCACACAGTGTTGTTATAAAAATACTTATTTATTACAGGCACTCACTAATTCATGCAATATCTCCTACCCAGAGATATAATTACAATACACACAATACTTTGATAATATGACAGGTAAGTAGCACGTAAATACAGTGGGCTCCCGGGGGAGACCAAACCATATGCAAAAATAGTGGAATGCGACTAGCAACCAAAGTCGTGAGTGGGCCCAGAAGACTTAGAAGTGCTGGGGGACCAAGAGACCACCCAAGGTAAGGACCCAGGAACCACATGGAGGCTGTGTGCTAAATGAATACACAGCCCTGTGCTCAAGGTAAGTCAATGGGGGAAGTCGCGGTTAAAGTTCTTAAGAAAAAGGACCCTTCCCAGAGCACTTTGAAGACACCCCAAGGAAGATGGACGGTTAGAGAGTCACCCCACCCTTGGATACCCAGGAGACCAGGTTACCTGCCCCGGAGAAGCCGGGTGCATAGGTACAAAGTGACGTCTGGAACTGCTGTTGACCCCAATGGAGGACTTCAAGTAGATGCTGCTGATGTAGAAGCTGAAAGAGTCTGTTGGAATCCAAGGTTGGATTCGAGAAGAAGACTACCTGTAAGCAGAGGGAACAGAGTCTAGGTCACTCAGGGGTGACCAGGAGGCACGGGAGTTGAGTACCCACCAATGTCGGCTGTTACAGGAGAGTTGATGATTCCCTTGTCTCTGCAGCTACATGGACCAGGTGCCACTGAGGACGACCAGGAATGGTGTACAAGCTGTCCCACGTCAGCTATCGATATCCAGGGGGTCGGTGTCCGGCGACAGCACCAACAGGCCTTGGCAACGGCAACATGTGGAAGTGCACACTGCCTACTCATTGGGCACAGTAAACCTCTATTTTAGGTATCTACCATTGTGTGCCCTACACATTTTGCACAGTAATTAGATCCATAGAGACTAGCATTAAAAATGATCTTTCTGCCACTATCTATCAATAATTGTAATATTAAATGCTATATTAAGCACCACTCCCTACATAAGGCAAACATGGCCTACACAGTTTACCTCTATGAGAGCCCATAATAAATCTGTATCCAAATTATCTCTGTGTGTTTGTAGGAACAACATCTGGTCCACAAAAGTGAACATTATTTTACTTTTTTACTTACCTTCATCCTACAAAAAAGCATTCCCATTCCTTGGTCCTCCCTGTTAATAGCTCATGCTAGTTATAAACGGAATAGCCATACACTGCCTACACAATTTACTTCTATGAGCCCCTATAATAAATCATGTATCCAGATTTTCTCTGTGTGTTTGTAGGAGCAACATCTGGTCCACATAATAGAACATGTTTTCACTTTTTTACTTACCTTCACCTTACAAAAAACAGCATTGTTATTCCCAGGGCCTCCCTGTTAATAGCTGAACCTATTTATAAACAACATAGCCATCTTCTTTATCATAGTCTATTGAAGGCACAAACGCAGCTATTCGGAATTATTTTGATGAAACCTCGACTCTACTACACCATAGTCCAACATACCGTATTATCACAATATTATCCATACAGATGTGTCATACATCTAGCATCTTGCCCCCAAGGAGTAGATCTCTTTTCATGTCCCTTCCAGCATTTCATTTTGTTCATTTGTTTTTGCTCATTCACACAGCACTGTTATAACTTACAATGAATGTATTACGTTGCCACATTGACTCAAATAGAGAATCAGTCTATCACAATTTTTTATGTATTAGTTAGCCTTGTTTCCTTTTCTGTTTTCCCTATAGTTATGGGCCAAAGGCTGCGCCTATGACACTAGTCAAGCTTGAGCAAATGTGCTCATTGACGAAGAGCGGTAAGTGAGTCAACTTACCTACACTACACATACAGGGTTTAAACTCCATCCCTCACCCATACCGGTACTGATGAAGGCCACCAGACCCCTAAGGACACTCCTCTGCTGAAACATGCGGATCACAAACCAATATGTCTTGTAGACCAATTACTCATCCACTTCAACAACGTTGTTTCTTTTAACCTTGTCCCTCTCCTGGTCAAATAAACAGCTGTAAGCAGGAAAGAAGGTAATTTTAACCTTTCACTACTGTCGTTGCCCAGACAGTCGCCCTCCTGGTGGTGGATAGTAGGTCACTTGGAGAATGGAAAACTCCAGTGACAGACATGAAGATGACACTAGCCACCAAACCGCACAAGCGGAGATAAAATATACACCGCATCCTGTAAAAGTGTGGTTGAGGGTCTCCGATACAGCTTTCTTGAGTCTCTGGCTCATTGACAAGTGATTCATTCTCACCTCCTGGATTGTGACCCAGACTAATCACCAGTGACTGAGATGAATGCAAGCATTCTACCCCTCACTTTAGTGTTTTTCTCAGTGCATCCCCCTCCCCAACCCCAAAACCAGTACCCGGTTACTGTACTCCACCTTCCGACCCCCAATGTTGGTTCCACCCTTACTACCAGACAGAATGGATGGGTGAAGAGGGTGCCGGACATAAGCTTGTATGCAGGGATGCCTTATCAAAAGGTGATGCCAAGAGGGACTGCAGACTTGCCCTTCAACAATGTCAGTAATTGTCACCAGCTGCATTGTATGGAGTTTGTGTGGTTCGGGGATACTGCACTGCACCCAGGCTGCTGCATCTATACCTGCATCATCTCACTGACCCTGAAGGGACTTAGCTTGCAGTGTGGGTAGCTACAGCTTGTAACTATGCTGGCTCTTATGGCTCTCTTCTGATGGTTGCATCTGCAGTGGCCTTTTATTTATGCATTGTGGAATTACGTAAATTTAACCTACTAATAATATATAAATGTGCTTTAACAGTAACTTAGAAAATGCCTATTAAAACAGTAGTTTAAAAATGTGCTGTTATTAAATGTACAAAAAGTTAAAATGCTGCTTATTTCTGCAGAAAGCTCCCATTTCTATCATTCTTCCACTGCTAGGCCTCAATATTTCTTGATTCTTTCCTGTCCCTTTAAGAAAATAAGTGCCTTTTTTGTAAAATGATGAGTTGATGGTATAACTGCCCTGTAGAACTTGACATCTTCGTGAAATGTGCTGTCTGCTGCAAAATGTATTTCTTTCCTTCCTCACACCATATGACTTCATAAAATATTCTAGATTGTTTCCCTCTGCCATATGCTTATAATGAACAAGTATATTAATGAAAGAGATGCTGATTGTAGGGTTAAATTCCATGATCTAACTAGGACAAGCTAGATATTAATGTTTCATTTCATAAAGCAGACCATTGTTACACAATGGGACACTGAACAGCTAACAGATTAGGCTTGCAAAGGTTCTCTGTGAATGCAACGTGTGAGGTGTTACTGTGGTTGAGAGTGGATGGTGAAAGGTATGACTGTAAGTGTTTGGGTGCTTGTGTGTACGTGTATGCATGCAGGGGGAGGGGCATGCGGGGATGTGTGCCTGGGGTGGGATGCACCTGTGTATGTCTGTGGGTGTGGCAAAGGGTTGCGTATGTATGTTTGCAGGGGAGAGGTATTTCTTTGTGTGCAGGTGGAGGGGTGCACATGCACATTGGTCTGTGCACGCATGGTGAGGGGTGTGCCTGTGTGTACGCTTGTGTAGATGTGTGCCCTTCGGAGTGCAGTTGTAGGGGTGTACCTGCATGACTACAGGGTGAGTGGTGTTATTGCCTGGTCATAGGTGTGCCTGTGTGATTGGAGGATGCAGCACATTAAAGCCAGGCCTAACTGGCATTTCCAATGCTTGTTTCTGATTTTTGAGTTTCTTAAAGCAATGTAACCTTCTTCTCACTACTGCTCCTTTGATTATACTTTAGTGTTTAGAAATGTGCAGCAGGTCTAAAGAGTATTACTTCTTGATTCAATATGAACATACAGACAGTGGTGTGTAGTTTGAATATATAACTTTTGGATGTGTTATATTAAGATGTTTTATGGTGCAGTATGTATTTCAGAACATTTGTGCGCACTAGATTGTACCTCTTTGCACACATCATTTGTTGATGATTCGTTTTTCAAATGATTTAGTTTTTTCAAATGACTTGGCATTTCATCTTGTAATCTCAGTATTCCAGATGGCAATTAATTTCAATAACAATTCAATTTGAATTAATTTCCACTACCTAAAGTGTGGGTCCTGTATGATCACTTCACACTTAGATAATGACAGAGTAATAGATTTTCCCACACAAGCAGTAAGTTCAATATAAATACAATGCCAATACAGTTTAGTACAGGGTCTAAGCTAGAGCCCTTACAATTTCGGATTATTTTTAACAGCCAGTTGTAATTGCTTACTTTCCTTTACTGATGCTGCATAAGTGCAAGTGCAATTTTGCTCAGAAAAAAGAAATATATATATGTGTGTCCTTGAAACAATTCCCCTTTGTGCATAGTCGCTCCTATTTTGTGCTTAATTTTATTGTGGTCCAATGCCCAGTGTATGTGCTCTGACCCCTAAAACATGTAGAAATTGGCTAATCCCTGATTGGGGTATCTAGTGTTCCTTTAAGGCCACACCATATGGTTTAGAAACGATACCCAAGGCATGGAAAATCAAATGTCACCTGTGGTTGCAGCAGTTATTCTGCCATCCACTAGTGGAACAAGGAGAACATGAATTCAGGCCTACCATTGCAGCCTGATTGCTGCAGTTTAAACCTGCTGCCTGCCCTGTCAAACTAACCCTTTTGACAGGGGAAAAACCTTCCTTTTAAATAATATTAAGTCATCCCTATACAGGCCTTGTAGCCCAAAAGGGAGGGTGCATAGTAGTCAATAATGGGAAAAGTAGAAATTCAATGTTACCATGTCCCTACAGTGGTAAGGTTCCAAAAGTAATTTTCACTACGGAGAACACTTGCTGTCCTATTACAAATCTGCAATAGAGATTAAAATGTTAATTCTGCTATCTTGAGTTTGGGATCAGCTGGGAAAATAATGTAATCGCTCTTTTTTAATACTCACTAAAAGCTCAATTCAATGGTGAAGTTGAATTTCAATAAATATTTGAAAAAGTAATTTATAGAACGTTACATTTTCCCTGCCTGATTCTCCTGGGGCTAATCCACATTAGATCTCCAGCAGCTGTCAATCAAGTGATTGACCTTAGTGAAATTCTACCCAGGAGCTACAAAAAAGACCGCTTTGATTGACAGGTCAACCTGAATGGACAGGTATGACTCTTCTGAGCACTGCTGTAGCTTGAAGTTAGTGACCTGTTGGCATACTAGTGTCAAATCCTGCCTGACCAGTGTTTCTGCGACACAAATAAAACATTTGCATCCTTGAAAGAGATCAAACAGAACCAGAGCACAATTCTTGTCTATCCCCTATCTGGTTGATGAAGGTACCTGTTTTTGTCCTACTAAACATCTGTGGCCTGTTTTGTCGTGGGTCCAGGGCCTGTTGGATTTTAGTGTTACATCTAGGAGGAAACTGGCGATTTACATAGTACCCTCATCTACACACCACCAGCTCTCAGAGCTCAAATTTAGTGTGCCTCAAGACTGTGGCAATAGTGGCATTGCCCTGGCACATGGCAAACAGGACTTACTGAAAAAGTGGTAAGGTTTGCCAAAAAAAGTGCCCAGCATTTACCACCACCCATTAGCTAGTGCCAACCATAAATGTGTCACACTTGTAGCCCTGACAAAGAACAGAAGGACTGCATTTGCTGTTTGAGGCCTTTGAGGAGACCTGAAAGGCTGCCCTCCTCCCATTTATATGCACAACAAAGACGTGGACTCAAAGTGTTAGTTGTCTGACCTCCTGTGTGGCTACAGGGACACAACAAGCTGTAAGAGGCTTTTTTCCTGAAGTGCCCAGCTGACTAATAGCAACTGGACCTGGACTGAACCCAGCTGTTAGAGCCCACCCAACTCACACGGTGCCACCACGTAGCACACGATATCGGTCTCCCATCAAACAGCCACCCGGTAAGGAGTCGATATTACACAGTGGCATGGAAAATGAGCTGAAAGCAGTGGTTTTCAGCTCGTTTTCAGAGGCTTTCAACTGCCGATGTGCATTATTGGGTGTCAAAACGCCCCAGGTCATTGGAAAAAGTATTTTTTTAGAGGAGAGGTTTTGTGCTGGGTTGGGGGCAAAGTGCCTCTTAGGTACTTCTTGCATGAGGCCCTGCCCCCCAAGGGCCCAGCCCCTCTTTACCCAGTGGAGTTTTTGTTGAAGTTGACAGTTCTGCTGTTGGACACTAAGGGGCCGATTCCGATTCGGGCAGGAAATCTCTCCGACCGAGCCGGACCCGGTGAGATTTCCGACCGAATCGGACTCTGGCAGTCCGACCGATCGAGTACGATGCGCACGCATGCCATCGGACTCGAGTCAGTCGGACTCCCATTGAAGTCAATGGGAGTCTGTCGTACAACGCGTACGCGGGCTCCCATTGACTCAATGGGTGCGAGGCGGACAAGGGCGCCCCCTACAGCGTGTACGCGGCGAAGCGACTCGCGCCGTACACGCACAGGTAGGGGGGACCCATGGGTCCCCCCTGTGTGCGACTCGCGCGCCTACGCGTACAGGGGGGTCCGACGCGGACCCCAAAGTCCGGCTCCGACAGCTTTTTCGAGCCGGACGGCGCGAGTCGATCGGACTGCTCGCGGCGCGCATCGTACTTACCCGGCCGGGAAACATCTCCATAGCGCGGTGCGAGTCGTGTCCATGCGAGTCGGTCGGAGCGTGTTGAAGCCGCGTACGAGTCGGTCGGAGTTTTCGCGGGTGCCTGCATCGTACTCGCTCGGCCGGACCCGCGTACGATTCGGTCGGGAAACAGGCCTCCGAATCGGATCCGGTAAATCCGAATCCGATTCGGAGCCCTACCGGCTGAGATCGGAATCGGCCCCTGAGAGTCTCCAAGGGCCTTCCCTCAGGTCCTGGGACATTAAGAGTGTACTCCTGCGGCTGATAAGTCAAGTAGAAAGTTTGGAAACTTTGAAAATCTTTTCCTTCAGGGCTCCACTGAGACCCACCACAAAAAGAATTTGACAAGCAGTTCTACAACATCGGATTGAGTTTTAGCATTGTCCCACTCAAACATCTCACACTTCTGAAAATACAATTAACTCCTGTTAGACCTGTTACACCTGAAATCCTCAGCATGGTTTTCCCCTTAACCTTTTGCCCTCAGACCTCCTGTTTTGCTGACTTCATTTTCACTGGTTTTAGGACTCTCAAGACTTTACCAATGCTAACTAGTGCTAAAGTGCGTGTGCTCTCTCCTTTAAACATTGCAGAATTTGCTTATACCCAAATGGCATATATACTTTGCTTGTAAGTCCCTAGTAAAGTGGCACTTCCTGTGCCAAGGGCCTGTAAATGAAATGTTACTAGTGGACCTGCAGAACTGATTGTGTCCCCCACTTAAGTAGAATTTTCAACATTGCCATTGCAGTCTGTGTGTGCAGTTTTAAAAATGCCATTTAGACCTGGAAAAATAAACCTTTTGCCAGGCCCAAACCTCATTTTTTTTAATGCATATAAATCAGCCGTAGAGAAGGACCTAGGCAACCTAGAGTGCAGGATGCACTGTATTTAAAAGGTTGGACATGAACTTTTAAGTTTTACATGTCCTAGTAGTGCAAAACTCTTCAACCTTTTTTTCACTACTGCAAGGCCGACCTCTCCCATAGGATAGCATTGGAGCTGCATAGCCCCAGTAGTCTGGAGCCAGGACCAGGATGGTAGGGCACCTGTCTTCACTTCAAAGGCATACCTCTAGAAGCTTCCCCCCACTTCAAAAGCACAACTGGGTATAAATATTGGACCTCAGACACCAACTCTTCAGTACACTTCTGGACCTATAGATACACTGCCAGGAATGAGGACTGATGTGATGCTGAAAGGTCTGGCATTCTGCTGGACTGCTGCTCTGATGAATTGCTGCCCTGCTGTGCTGACCTGCTGGGACTCCAAGGGCTAGTTGCCTGGCCTCCTTATTTGAGCCTCAGGGACTGAAGGATCCAGCAACCTTGACCCCAGCATCTGGACTCTGTCATCTATGAGTCTACCCTGCCAAGTGGGGCCCCTCAGTCCATGACCCTTGGAAATGGGCTTAAGGTACTCTGCCAGCCTCTGTGGACCCAGCGGAATTGGCGCATCTCCTCTGCTGAGCAGCGCAACCCCAAGCAGAACTGACGCATCATTGCTGCTTCTATGTCACAAAGACATGCATCACCTTTTCAGCCTGGTTGGAACTACTGCTACATGATGCATCCACAACAAAGGCCCTTGCATCGCTTATTGACAGCAGCTCCAACGAAGACGCCAGACTCTGCATTGCAGTCTCGCAGCTCCTCAGAAGCTACACATCGTCTCAACTGCACAACGCATCCTCGTAGCCGGACTTTTCATCGCAAGCCCTCATCATCAGGATCTTCGACGACGATGCAGGACCTCGGATTGCAGCCTCGCCCCACCTCAGAACGGATGCATCACTTTGGCTGTGTGACACATCTTTGATGCGGATCCTTGCAATGCTCAGTAAACCAGGATTTAAGTTACTCTGTTCAGCTGGCCTAACTAGGTCCCTGTAGCCGGCCCGAGCTCCATCGCCTTCAACCTGAACTTGTGACTTTGTTTGGTCTGTTGCAATCAGATATCCAAAGTTGGCGTTTTGTGCCTTTTGGTGCTATTTTCACCAGAATCTTTCAAATTGCACAACTCCAGTTCTACTGATTGGGTTTTTGTTGTTTTGGAATGTTTTAATTATTAAACATCACTCTGTTTTCCAATCCAGTGTGGGATCCTTTGGTGGTGTGTTGCACAAATACTATACACATAGCCCCTAAATTAAGTCTGACTTCTCTGTGCCAAGCCACTAGGGGGTTGAGCACAGGTTAATTTGTGGTTTCCTTGTGCCTTACCCTGACAGGGTTGTGGTTGGTGCCTTACCAGGGCTCTCACCCCAGTCAACTAACAACCCAATGTCTTACATTGGTGGTCAGCAGTGAGGATTAGGACTTGTATTTGTGCTGTTTCATACAGTGATTTTGTGAACACTACCATCCCATATCTGAGACCATTTCAAATTTAATTGGCCTTTTTGCTTTTTCTACATTTTTTCCCTGACTTTTGTGCCTAAAACCACACCTGCAACAATGGAGTTTGAGCTGCCCAACATGAATGCCAACACTGTGGCACAGCTCAAGGAGTTCTGCAAGGAGAGGGGTCTTCCAGCAATGAGCACCAAAAGGTAGGTGGAGCTCCAAGAGGCGCTGAGAGCTGAAGCCCACCAGTCATTGGTTGGAGCTACAGAGGGAGATGATGATGAGGAGGAAGGGCCTGGAGGCAACCTTTCTCTGGTGCCACCTGCAGTTGAGGGAGATGGCTTGACCCCTACATAAAGTGGAGCGCCATAGCAGGGCAGAGAGCAGTGTGTCTTCCTGAAGCTTGTCCCTAAAAGAGCTGGTGGAAAGGAGGGTGGCAAGACAATTCAAGCTGCAAATGGCCCAGTTGAAAATGGAGGAAAATAAACTGGCAATGGAGGCAAAGAAGGCTGAAGCAGAGAAAGCCTTAGACGAAAAGAAAACTGTGTTGTATCACGAACTGAGAGGCATATTCATGAGAGGAGTTGCATCGCTCTTGCACCATGCAATGTGAGGCAAGAGCAACGCAAGTCCAGAATGCGATTTATGAGGCTACGCAAGGCCACCTTGCATGGCCCTAAGTGGCTTCATAAATCATGAGTAACGCAGCACAGCGCAAATCACTGCATTGCGTTACTCTGCCCTGGGAAGGCATTCCATGGGCTTTGCGTGGGTGTTCCCACGCAACTCCCATGGATTTTGACTCATTCCCAGATTTACCAAAAATAGTAGGCCTGGGAATGTGGCAAAAATATGCGTCTTCTCAGGGGAGGTGTAACGAGGAGAAATATCTTTAATTCTCTTAGTTACTTAATCTTTCTATGTGTGCTGCATTCTATTGCACACGTAGAAAGAAGAATATGCCTCCAGGGATTGTTTTTGGGCAGGAAGGTGCCCTTTCCTGCACAAAAACAATCCTACTTGCAACGCTGGTGCTAGGCAGCCAAAACGAAGCCGGTGTAGGGGCAAAGGCAGGAATGCACTATATTCTTTAAAATCTGGTGCATTCCTGCCTTTTCCTTGTCATGCAGCGCAGTAATGTGACTTGCTGCACTGCATGACTTTCTAGTAAATGTGCCCCAGAGTTTGATTGAGCTGGACATCAATCCCAGACAGGCAGAGTTCAGCAGTGATGGTGGCAGCATTTCTACAGTGCCCTCTGGTGACAAGAGGCTTCATATGCCCAAAGGTCTGGTGCCTGACTTGGTTGTGAGGGATGACATCGAAAAGTGGTTTCAAGCATATGGAGTAGCTTTGTAGATGCATTGGATCCCCAAGGAGGATGGGCGGCTAGCCTTTGAAAGCACATCCCTAGCGGGGAGAGGGACGCCCTAGATAAAGGAGACAGAATGAGGTATCCCTCCATGAAGGAAACGCTTGTCTGACATTATGGCCTTACACCTGAGAAGTACAAGCAGAAACTTAGGGACAGCCAGAAGCTGTCCCAGCAGTCCTGGATGGATTATGCGGACTCATCTTGCAAGACACTGAATGGTTGGGTGAAGGGCAGTGAAGTGAAGGATTATCAGCGGCTCTATAATTTGAATGCGAGAGAGCACATATTCAGTCTGTTTTGCTGTCTGCACCAGCAGCTTTCTGACAGGAAGCTCACTGACCTCAGCGAGCTTGCTAAGGAGTCGGACCTCTGGCTTAGAACCAGGGTCCATAAGAAGGAACCTGTGGGGCTCACCACAAGGGTGGGCAGGGTCCCAACCAGAAGAAGGGGGAGACAAACATAAAAACAAGGGGAGGAGATTGTCCTTGATAGTGTGCGAGACAGCATAGATGTTACCCTAGTGTCCCTGGGTGACGGAGAGATGGTGCAGAGAACTCACATGTTTAGTAAAACTAAGAAGTACAAGCAGTGAGTCACCATCAATGGGCAGAGGGTGGAGCCTCTGAGAGACACTGGATCCAGCATGACAACTGTCAGAGGTCATCTTATGACCTAAGAGCAGGTAGTCCCTAATGCATTGCACCAAGTTGTTGTAGGTGACAACCATGAGAGTCACTACCCGGTGACTATGGCTCCCTTTGAGTGGGGAGGTGGCATCTTAGGTTCCTTGAGGGTAGCTGTGAGTCCATCCATGCAGGTGGATTATCTGCTTGGCAATGCCATGGAGCACATCTTTTAGCAGAAGGTGGAGCTCAGGTCACACTTGAAAATGTTAGGGCTGCCTGAGCGGGTGTGTCTGACCATATGGTCCATGTGCGCCCAATGGGATAGTTAGAATGAGCTGGATCCTCGAAGAATTGCCCAGGTGCCTGCCAAAAATAGGAAGGGCAATGAAAACCCGCTCCTGAAGCTCCCACGGTTTGAGAGAAGGCAGAGCCTGAGGGTGATGCCCAGAGCCTACAGGGGAGGACATTGCCACCCTGGGAGACCTACCTGAGCAGACCAACTGGCAGCAGGAGGGGGGTCCCACAAGAGAGGGGTTCTAAAAGGCACAGATGCAGTGTCCTACTCTTGAAGGCCTACGCCAGCAGATCAAGGCAAGGGTAACTGGTGACACCTTCGGTGATCACCTGATTTACTGGGAGAATGGCCTCCTGTATATTTAGGCTAAGGTTCGTGAACCTGGTGAAACCCATGTGAAACCCAGTGCTACAGGGCCTTCCTACAGGATCTGGCTCATTATGTACCCCTGCCAGGTCATCTATGGCAGGACAAGACCTTTGAAAGGCGTGTCACTCACTTTCACTGCCGTTGATGAGAATGACCTCCGATGCATTCTACAGGTCATGCCCTACCTGTCAGGCCAGAACAAGTCAGGAGGGAAGCTCAAGGCTCCCCTGCAGCCATTCCCTGTCATTAGCACACCCTTTGAATAAGTGGGAATCGACATTGTTGGGCCTCTGGACCCCAAGACAGCCCTTGGCAGCAGGTTCATCTTGGTCTTAGTGGACCATGCCACCCGGTACCCTGGAGGGTATATTCTATTCTCAAAAACTTGTAAAGCGCATGGCTAACCGAATCGGACTTCCCAGCACTATCAAAATGAGGAGTGAGTAGATTAAATGAAGAATAGGACAGAGTTAAGAGTAAAGATAAGTCTTAAGTTTCTTTCGGAACCTCGCAAAATTGTCCTCCATTCTCAGGCTGGTAGGCAAGCAGTTCCAAAGCCAAGGTGCGAGGTAAGCAAGAGAGCTGCCCCCACTTCTAGCCTTCTTAATTCTGGGGACAAAAAGCAGTCCACAATTGTTTGATTGCAGGTCCCTATTGGCATGGTAGGTGATGGTCATTTGCTGCAGGACAGATGGATATGTTATGCTTTGCCCAATATAAAATGCACAGTGCCTTAAATTGTACTCTGCAGCTGATAGGCAGCCAATGAAGCATTGAGCGCATTGCCAGCCGATTGTTTTTCTGAGTACCTAACATTATCCGGGCGGGGGCACTTTGAGTGATCTGAAGTTTATTTATTACTGATTTTGTGCTGTCTAAATACAGCCAGTTGCCATAATCAAAGCAGGACAGAATCAGCCCTTGAATCATGATACCTCTGACATTGGTGACTGTGCCCATGGTGGCCAGGGCACTGATGCTGATCTTTACCCCTGTGGGTATCTGACAGTGGTTGCAACTTCATGTAAGCATGCATGAAGTCCTTGTGGAAAGAGTGTAGGGTAACCAACAAGTTCTCCACATCTTACCACCCCCAAACTAATGGGGGTTGCTGAGATGTTCAAGAAGACCCTAAGAGCATGCTCATGGGCCTTTCAGAGCCCTTGAGGCAGAAGTGGGATGTCTTCCTGCCATGCCTTTTGTTTGCTGACAAGGAGGTACCACAGAAGGGTGTTGGCTTCAGCCTCTTTAAACTTCTGTATGGGCAGCCTGCGAGAGGACCTCTCAATCTGGTGATGGAGGACTGGGAGCAAGCTCCCAGAAAGGCCCCTCAGGATGTGGTCAGCTACATGCTGGTCGTCCATACCCAGATGAGGTGCTTCTAGAAGAAAGCCTAAGAGAACCTAAAAGCCAGCCAGGAGGTCATAAATCAATGCTATGACTGGAAGGCCACTCTGTTCAGATTTCAGCCTGGTGAAAACGTGTGAGTTATGGAGCCTGTGTAGCCCAGGGCCCTGCAGTACCACTGGTCTGGACCCTATGAGGTGAAAGAGTGCAAGTGTTATATCACCTACTTTGTGGTCCTCAAGACTCCTAGGAATCTTTAAAATGTTTTGCACATCAATCACCTCAAGCCCCACTTCGAGCGGCCCAAAGTAACCATGCTCCTTGTCACGAATGATGGGGTGGAGGAGGAATAGTACACTTTTCCCCAACCTCTTTTCTTCCAATGAACAGGATAGGTCATTGGAGAATGTCAGCCTCTCCCCTACACTGACCATAGATCAACAGAGGGACTGCTGCCAGTTGTTTAGGCAGTTTGCCTCTCTCTTCTCCTTTACCACAGGACTCACTAGATGGTGCACCCATGACATTGATACTGGGGACAGCATGCCTGTGAAGAGTAATATCTAAAGGTTGTATGTTAAGGTGAGAGCCAGCATTAAAGAGGGGGTTATTGAGCCCTCGAGCAGCCCTTGGTCCAGCCCAGTGGTGTTGGTCCTCAAGGCTGCTCCTCCAGGTGCCATCACAGAACTTAGGTTCTGTGTGGATTACTGGTGGCTCAATGTGGTCAACAAGACTGATGCACACCCCATCCTCAGAGCTAATGACCTCATAGATCGGTTGGGGGCTGCCAAGTTCCTCAACATGTTTGATTTAATTTCTGGGTACTGTCAGATTGCCTTGACTGAGGTGGCCAAAGAGAGGTCTGTGTTCTCTACCCCAGGAGGGCCCTTCCAGTTCCCAGTAACCCTTTTTGTGTTGGAGAACACCCCCACCACCTTCCAGAGGTTGGTCAACCAGGTCCTGGCTGGGTTAGAAAACTTCAGAGCCACCTATCTAGACGATATTGAAGTCTTCAGTCCCAGCTGGGAGGACCACCCGTGCCACCTCAGGGAAGGGCTTCAGGCTCTGCAGAGAGCAGGCCTAACTGTTAAGGCCAGTTACTGCCAGATAGGGCAGGGTTCAGTGGTCTACTTGGACCATCAAGTGGAAGGAGGCATGGTGCAACCCCTCTGGGCCAAGATTGAAACCATTCTGACTTGAGAACCCCCGTAGACCCAGACCAAGGTGAGAGCCTTCTCAGGCCTCACTGGTTATTACAGGAGATTCATCAAAGGGTATGACACATTGTTGCACCCTTGACAGAGCAGCCACGTCAGATGATCTGGACAGAGGCATGCCAGAACTCTTTTGACACCCTGAGAGAAACCATGTGCTCAGCACCCATGCTCAAAACCCTGACTTCTCCAAACAATTCATTGTAAAGACAGATGCATCAGAGCATGGCATAGGAAGCTGTGCTCACATAGCTGAAAGAAGAGGGTGTGGATCAACCTTAACCTTCATCAGTTGGAGTTTACTTCCCCGGGAACGGAGGTGGAGTGCAATAGAGAGGAAAGCCTTTGCGGTGGTCTGGCCACTAAAGAAGCTGAGACCATACCTGTTTGATGCTCACTTCCAGGTTCCGACAGACCACAGACCACTCATATGGTTATTGTAGATGAGGGGTGAGAATCCCAAACTGTTGAGGTGATCCATTTCACTAGAGGGAAAGGACTTTACAGTGGAACACCTTCCTTGAACAGACCATGACAATGCTGATGGTCTCTCCACGTTCTTCTGCCTTAGTTAAATGAGCTCCCAAGTGGTTGGGTGGTTCTCCCTACTTTCAGCTGGGGGACACATGTTTTAGACCTGGTATACTTGATGTGGATTTCCCCCTAACTTATTGCCTTCAACACTCCTGTTTGCTGAATTCATTTTCACTGGCTTTAGGACTCTGTACACTTTACCACTGCTAACTAGTACTAAAGTGCTTGTGATCTCTGCATGAAACATGGCAAGATTGGCTTATACACAATTGGCACATTTAATTCACCGGCAAGCCCTTAGTTAAGTGGTACTACCTGTGACCAGGGCTTGTAAATAAAATGCTACTCGTGGGCCTTCAGCATTGATTGTGCCACCCACTTAAGTAGCACTTTAAACATGTCTCAGGCCTGCCATTGCAGCCTGTGTGTTACAGCAAACAAATGATGGACGGAATGCTGACAATGCAAACATTCTCCCCCAGTCAAAAGATCTGGGTTAAATCCATCGTTCTTTTGCCCACTGCGCCACCCCAGTTTGGTCCCAGCCATATGCAAATCAGTCTTGACCCTGTTCCCCATGGGAACAGTCCAGGCCGAACTGCCAGGCCAGGTCCTCCCTGGACCAGAAACAAGCATCCTGGCCGGTTTCAGGGTATGTCACCCTTCTTCAGCCAGGCTAGCTTGAATCCAGTGGCACAGTGAGCAAGGGACCCACGTCTGGGCATACCCATCCCACTTAGGGCGAAAAGTGTTACAGAAAACAAATGATGGACGGAATGCTGACAATGCAAACATTCTCCCCCAGTCAAAAGATCGCAGCCTGTGTGTTCAGTGTTAAACTCTCATTTTGACCTGGCCAATTAAAACTTTTCCTAGACCCAAACCTGCCTTATTTATACAAATAAGTCACCCCTAAGGTAGGCGCTGGTCAGCCCAGAGGGCAAGGTGAAGTATACTTAACATTTTGGACATGTACTTTTGAGGTTTACATCCTGGTAGTAAAAAACTCTTAAATTCATCTTTTTCACTACTGCAAGACCTACCTCTCCCATATGATAACATAGAAGTACCTTATTACATTTTATAAGTGTACTTTTCAAATGGGAAATGGTAACAAGTTCATGTTCTTGGGGCCCGATTCACAGAACTAACTTAAGACAAAATCCTAAACTTAGTACCATTTTGGTATTCACAGAAGGCACTTACTCATTTTGGTATTCACAGAAGGCACTTACTCATTTCGGTATTCACAGAAGTTAGGACTCCTAACTTTAGGACTCCTAAATGCCTTTTGTGAATATCGAAAGTCTTAAAGTTAGGATTTTTCTCAGTTTAGGAGTAGTAAAGTTAGGACTCCTAATTTTAGGACTCCTAAATGCCTTCTGTGAATACCGAAAGTCTTAAAGTTAGGATTTTTCTCAGTTTAGGAGTAGTAAAGTTAGGACTCCTAACTTTAGGACTCCTAAATGCCTTCTGTGAATACCGAAAGTCTTAAAGTTAGGATTTTCTCAGTTTAGGAGTAGTAAAGTTAGGACTCCTAACTTTACTACTCCTAAACTGAGAAAAATCCTAACTTTAAGACTTTTGGTATTCACAGAAGGCATTTAGGAGTCCTAAAGTTAGGACTCCTAACTTCTGTGAATACCGAAATGAGTAAGTACCTTCTGTGAATACCAAAATGGTAGTAAGTTTAGGATTTTGTCTTAAGTTAGTTCTGTGAATCGGGCCCAGTGTCTTTAGAATCCTAATTTATGATGAAGTTGTATTTTTTACAATTTTGAAAATGCTACTTTTAGGAAGTTTGCATTATCCTGCCTTAACCATTTGGTGCCTGTAGCTTGTGTCTGGGTCATATGGCTGTGTGTGGGTGACAGTTGGGCTTTGTGTATTCTTCCTAGACAGGTACACACAATGGGGAGCTTAGGTGTGCCTGGATGGTCCATCACTTGCAGAATAGGAGGAAGGAGCTGGACCCACCACCACTTAAACTTGAATATGCTGTGTCTACCCTCCATGCAAAGGGCTGCATACCCCCTGTAGTTAGTCTGGAACCAGAGCAGGGAAGGGAGGGCATCTGTGCACTTCAAAGGCTTGCCTCTAGAAGCTTCTCCCCACTTCAAAGGCACAACTGCATATATACACTGGACCTCAGACACTACCACTTCAGTACACTTGTGGACCTGTGGTTACTCTGGAAGGAAGAAGGACTTTTGTGCTTCTGAAGGGACTGCCACTCTGCTGATCTGATGGACTGCTGCCCTCCTGTGCTAACTAGCTGCTTTGCTGCCCCATCTTTGATGCTGATCCTTGCAAAGCTTTGCAAACCAGGATTTAAAGTACTTTGTTCAGCAGGCCTAACTGGGTCCCTGTAGCTGACCCACACTCCATCGCAGTCAGCCTAAACTTGTCACTTTTTTTGTCCTCATTTATGCGATTATTGAGGTTATGGTAGACAAGATCCCCTTATCATGTTTCCTTTCGAGGAGATGAAGACCGCCCTCTTCGTATCAAGCTCGGGTCATGTCCAAAAACCCTCAAATTCGTTGAAATAATCAGTCATAGGTCCACCATGCTGATTCTTTCGAATTTGTTATATCGCATAGGGTAAAATCATTGGACAACCCTCCCTACCCTACCTCATATTCTTGTCCCAAAGTTCCCAGTATTTAGTTCTATTACCTCTCCCTCTAGAGTTTTCAAGCATCCTGACCTTCCTTACAGAACAAAGCCATTCTACCCCTTTAGGAGGAGTAGCGAGAATCCAGTTTACGCATATCTCGCGTCTGGCTAATAAAATTAACATAAATAATAAGCATTTTTGTTTTTTACTTAGTACAGTAATGGAATTATTGTTATCCAAAATGCTGAAAATAATGATAAATGGGCTTACCTCAATGGTCGTATCTAGTGCTTTGTCGACAATCTTACCCACTTCTTCCCTGAAAGTTTCAAGTTGAGGACACAGGCAAAACATATGGATATCGTTCGCCCTTGATTCCCCACATTTTGGGCACTTTTTCACCACTTGATTATTCATTTTGGATAGTTTTCCGGTGTCCAATATGACCTGTGTAAAGTAAAAAGGTGATTTCTCCTAAGAGGT
Organism: Calotriton arnoldi; assembly: GCA_963921515.1. Classification (NCBI taxonomy): domain Eukaryota; kingdom Metazoa; phylum Chordata; class Amphibia; order Caudata; family Salamandridae; genus Calotriton; species Calotriton arnoldi. Next base: position 908,243 of record CAWUFW010007742.1, on the reverse strand, counting down.
GCAGAAACTATAATTTGCCATAAAAAGGTGCAGGATTCTTGCCAATAGTGTTGCAAGTCTTGTGCTGGGAAAGTCTTTTTCCATACATCATATGGGGTTGTAAATTCTTCATCTCCTATTTGTATCAAATGCCAATACCACTTTGATATTTCCTTCCTTATTGGGTCACGTTGTATTTCAGTCTCTAGTTGTTCCGTGGTTTCTAAAATTTTCACTTGGTCCTTTGACCAACTCAATAGTTGATAATATTTGAATCTGGATATTTTCCCCTGTGTGCCTTCAAGCATTGAGTTCCAGCTTCGTAAAGTACCAGAATCCAGCAGTTGTCCCCATTTTGTTATTCCTACTTCCCTCAACCCAACTGCTAAAGAATCTTTTAAGCAGTCGGGGGTTCCCGGGGACCTCCATATAGGAGCTAACCGACTGTAGTAGGGAATCTTCCACTTTCTTCTTATTTCGTACCATAACTTATATGCTGAGCCCAATACCTTTAATTTAATCTTTTTGAAGTATTTGGGATGTCCGAATTTGTATAGACAATAGTCTTCCTCTGTAGCAGCTTTCCAATAAGAAAAATAGGAGGCATGGGGTCTGAAAAGGATTCTTTCGTTTTTAAATTGGAAAGCCCTAAAATAAGAAAGTATGTCCGGGCTTCCTATGCCCCCTCGATGTTTCTTCTGGCATAGCTTTTTCCACGCTATTCTCACGCCTTTGGAGGCCCATATGAACCCATTAATTTCGCTTTGAATCTTTTTTAACCATTGAGTCTTGAATTCCATTGGTATTGTATTAAATAAAAAGGTAAACTTTGGTAGGATGGACATTTTGATAACATTTGATCGTCCCATAAATGAAAGAGATAAACAGCTCCATGATTTTAATAACTTCCTCATTTCCTTAACTTTTAAGTTCAAATTTACCTGAGCAATTTTGTCAATGTTTTTTAAAACTTCTATTCCCAAGTATTTAATTCTGTTTTTTGTTCCAGCTATTGATGATTCTAAATTCCAGTACATTATTTCTGTTTTCTGAATATTAACTTGGTAACCTGAAATTTCTCCGAAGTCAGTTAGTAGCTTTGTAATAATGGGAAAGGATTTGTTTAGATCACTTGTGTAAACCATTAAATCGTCGACGTATAAGGCCACTTTATTGATCCATCCTTTAAATTGAAATGGGACTATTTCCTGGGACCTCCTTATCATATTTGCCAAGGGTTCTATATATAGGTTGAAAAGGTGGGGTGATAACGGGCAGCCCTGTCTCGTCCCTCTTTTAATTTGAATTGCTTTTGATAAGCTGCCGTTTATCAGTATTTTTGCTGCTGGGGCTGTATATATGTTTCCTACTGCTCTCGCAAAGTTCCCTCCTAGACCATAGTGAGATATAGCTTTCTGCAGAAATGACCAATTCACTCGATCAAACGCTTTGGCAGCGTCAAAACTGAGAACTGCTAGTGGGATCTTTTCTTGAGTTGCGATGTCAATAGCTCCAATAAGCTGATGAGTAAGGTCATGTAGTTGTCTCCCCCTTATGAACCCTTTTTGATCAATATGTATAAGTTTACCTGTGATATTCCTTAGTTGTGTGGCCAATATTTGTGTAAAGATCTTGTAGTCGTTATTTAAAAGAGATATGGGTCTATATGTTCTATTTAGCGCATTCAGCACTTCCTCAGTAGTAATTCCTGCATTTAATGCTTCACTAATCCCAACCTCTAACTTTGGAGTCAGGGAATCTCTCAGATAGGAGTCTACTATGTGATCTATGGGTACTAGATCCTCCTCAAATAGAGATCGGAAAAAATCTTCAAAGGCTTCTTCTATTTACGTCTTATTCTTCACCTTTCCACCCGCCAGACCACTATGTATTGCCATAATTTTATTCCTGTTGAAGTCAGTTTTAATTTTCCATGCTAAAAGTTTCCCACTATTTTCCCCATATTCATAAGTTGATAATCTGCTAGCTTCCCATCTTTTCCTTACCCTTTCCTCCAGATAGTTTGATAAGTCACATTTCTTTTTGGAGATTTCCTCTTTTGCTCTCTCCCGTTCTATATTAGAGGTTGTTGTCTCAAAAATCCTATACTGATCTAAAATGTCTGATTCTAATTGACTTATTGTATGTCTGTTCTCCTTGTTTCTTTTTGCGGCTAAGCCGATCAGGATTCCCCTAACAACCGCTTTATAGGCGTCCCACACTACTTGCATGGGAACTTCTCCATTAGCATTAATTTGAAAGTATTCTTCTGTTATATCCTTCAAGTTCTCCATGACTTGTTCATCAGACAAAAGTGTGCGATCTAACATCCACCTAACCTCCCCCTGAAGGTAACCTTGACTTATTTCTATTTGAACTAAAGAATGATCGGATAGGTGGGCAGGTACATGTTCTACTTTGGTTACACTTTTGCTTAACAATTTATCTATCAGAAAAAAATCGATTCTTGATGCATGACCATATTTTTGATTTTTGTAAGTGAATCTATTATTTCGATCGCCTTTGCTCTTCCAAATGTCCACTAGACCCAGATCCTCTTTAAGTCTGTTCATCCATTTTCTCATTTTAGGGAGGTTTAAAGCTCTCCCTGGCGGGTGTCTGTCATTTATTGGATCTAGCAATAAGTTAAAATCTCCACCCAAAATAATTGGAATGGATATGCTAATTAACTGAGTATATAAAGACTGTAGTGGAGCTGGGTCGTCCGTATTTGGACCATAGTACCCAACTACAAAAAGATACTTTTCCTCTAATTTAATCTTAGCAGCTGCCCATCTGCCTTTCGAGTCAACGTACTCTTCTACAATAATTATTTTTGAAGGTTTTTTAACAATTATTGCCACTCCCTTAATACAGCACGTCTGGTTTGTACAAACGTATTTATCCACCCATTTTTCGTATTTTATAATTTCGGGCCGTTCAGATTTTAAAAGATGGGTTTCCTGTAAAATTATTACATCGCATTTTAATAATTTAAGGTATTCAAAAAATGTTTGTCGTCTTCTCCTTACTCTCAGCTCATTTACATTCCAGGTTACAATCTTTATTTTACCCTCAGAATCAGTCATCTTTATTTCCTACTCTCTTCCTCACCGACCTTACAGGTATTAGCTTGGTTATACAATTACCGGGATCTTGGCTTTCTTGTATTTTGCATATTGGACAATTATTTTTTTGATTTTCTCCCCAATTGCTCCCCACCAAAAAAGTGTAAACTTGTGCTAAAAAAAAACAATAACCTTGCGCCCATCACCCACCCCTGGAGAACCCTCCCTGTTATCATTAGACAATCCTAATTGCCCTTTTTGAGCTCCGTCTTTATGAGGCTTTATAGTATGTCATATCTTATCTGGCCCTATTTTTTTGCTTTAATTTGTTCAAGTAATATCTCTACTTCTTTCGGATCCCTAATATTGTATGTCTTGTTATTCCACATGATCCTTAGTAGAGCTGGGAACTTCATCTGGACTGTGGCTCCTAGTGTTCTCAATTCTTGCATGAAGTTCCTGAGTGCCCACTGTCTATCTAGTGTAGCTTTAGATATGTCCGATCGGATTTTAAAGCTGTGGTCACCCCTGGAGAAAGTACCTACTTTTAAGGCCTTACATAAAATATTTTCTTTCAAAGTGTAGGTTTTAAAGTTTACGAGTATTTTCCGGGCGTTTTTCCTTAGTTTGTTCTGTCTAAAAGGGTCTCTATGTACTCTTTGAATATCTTCATTTAGAGTTTTCTCTTCTAGTTCCGGAAAACATTCTTTCAACAGAGTTACCACAATTTTTTTTATATTCTGTCCTTCTAAACCTTCCGGAATATTTAATATTCGTATATTATTTCTCCTTGAATTATTTTACAAAGTCTCGATCTTATCTCTAAGCTCCTTTCTCTAGATCTTAGTTTGTCTATATCACTCTGACAAGTTTTCACCTCTTCCCTGGTTTGCTCTACTTTATTTTCCATATCTGATACCCGGTCTATTAAGGCGTTAACTCTAGACTCTGATGCCTCACAGGATGCCTGTATTTTTTCCTGATTTTTTTCGGATTTGGCAAACCCCAATTTCATCTCTGTCATTAGTGCCCCCAACAAGTCGCTCGCCCCACCCTGCAATGGAGACTCCAGGCCTTTTCCCTGGTCACTAGAAGGCATATTTTGATATAGATTGTCTTCCGTCTCTACGCCTTCCTCGACATCTGATCTGTTTTCCTCTACACGGTCTTTCGACATAAGGACTTGGAAGTGGTTTGGGGATTCCATACTTTTGTCACCGGAAAGAGATGTTACTTTCTGCATTTTTTGAACCCCTCTGTAAACACTTTCTTCCTTGTGTATTGTATTTTTAATTTCCAATTTTTCTTGTACTTTAAAGAAGGAGCGAAGAGAGGGCGTTACTTTTAGATTAGTTTCTTTCCTGGCTTGTTCAATTTTTGCAGCCTTGGCAGCTCTAGTTGATACTACCGCTGTAGTTCTGCCCTTTGTTTTCTGACCCCTTTGCTTCTTATTTGTATGTTTTGTTGTGTCTCCACTTGGGGTAGTTACTTGTTCTTCCCCTGTTGAAATTTGACCCGTCTTCCCTAAGGGGTCCAGTGTAGAGCGTCTGTTCCTCAAGGAGTAAATTGTGCCTTGAATACCACTTATGGTGGATTCTTTATATGAGAAATGTTTTAGTTCTGTTTCACCCTCTTTTATAAAGTCTAATGCTGGAACTGCTGCTTGCAGCACTTGTGCCAATTCTTCCTGCGGTAACTTAGTTTTAAAGATTGAAACAGCCCCTCTCTTAGCCCTTCCCCGCCTCCTTACCGGATTCATACACACTGAGGGTCTCGGCTCTTCCTTCTCATCTTCCTTCCCTTCACACCATCCTCCTGAGTCCACAGACCATGTGAAGCAGCTGCTCGGCGGGCCTCTGAAAGTCACTCTCGCCGATGCTCTCCTTTGCGTCTGGAACCCGGCCGCTGCTTCCGCCCAAACGCCTCTCCAGCTCGGCAGGTAGGGACTTAGCTTCCCGCAGGGCCCCGCCTCCGCCTACTCTCCAGCGGTGCACCGACCTGGAAGCCGTAGAAGCTGTGTAAGCCGGTTTTGAATCTCCGGCGTTCCTCTCATGGAAAAGCCCCCAGGAGTCACGAACGAGGACGACGTACTAATACGGGTACGGAATGAACCCAAATGCTATTAAAATGCTCTTAAAGTTTCCCGTCTTAATTACGGGCAAGGATCATGTCGTGTAAGGGCCGTAACGATCGTTTTTGTATGCCTCTAACGGAGCTCACGGCCGGACCTCCTAGCTGGCCGCCATGTTCTTCCAAGCTCTAAACTTGTCACTTTGTCTCATTCCGGTGTGACCAGATATCCACAGTTGGCCCTTTGTGCTTTTTGGGGCTATTTTCATTAACACCTTTAAAACTTAATATCTCTGGTTCTACTGATTGGATTTTCGTAATTTTTTGTCTTGTTTTATTTATTGAAGCATGTTATGTTTTTCTAACTTGGTGTGGGACCCTTTTTGTGTGGTGTTTTCACTTTATTACTTTTTGAAGACTTGCACAAATACTTTACACATTGCCGCTAAGTTAAGGTGCTCTGTGCTAAGGTAACTGAGCTCGTAGCACAAAAGCTTTGAGGAAAGATTAACGGAAAAAGAGTGGACTGCTTAAAAGATGGCAAAGGCCATACTTTTATAGGAAACGATCCCATAGCAGCTGAATTCTATGAGGCCTTGTACTCAGGCATCACAACTGATCAGATGCACACATAGCCCCCTACCTTGGCCAAGTCAACCTACCGAAACTAACTGTTTCCCAAGCTGAATAACTAGATGCACCTATCATGAGATAAAAGGTCATAGCTGCCAATTGTCAGACTACAGCCCAATAAAGCCCCCAGCCCAGACAAATATACACCCTATTTCCATAAAGTATTCTGTCACACTCTGGCGCTCATCCTCACTGACTCTATAACTCCTTTATATACAGTGGAACTATGGCTCCCTCGATGCACCAAGCAACAATTATCCTATTGTCCAAACCAGGCAAAGATGTTGCACTCTGTAGTTCTTGCAGACCTATATCCCTCATTAATGTCAAGTCTAGCAGACTGGAATACTGAAACGCACTCTATGCCAGTACCACACCCACCTATTCAAACAACAACAGAACGCCTCAGCTAGACTCATCCTCGACCTCCCCGCATGGACCAGCATCACCATCCACCTCAGAAGCCTCCACTGACTCCCCGTCCAGAAGAGATGCCTGTTTAAGCTGCTGACTCACACCTACAAGGCCCTGCACAATGCCTGACCCTCCTACATCGACCACTGCCTAACCATACACCAACTGACCAGATAACTCCAATCCGCAGCCCTCGCACACATCTCCCGCATTTCACAGAGCCGCATCGGAGGTCGCTCTTTCTCCTACCTCTCTGCCAAGTCCTAGAATGACTTCCCACTCCACCTCCCCTCCACTTGCCAACTTCAGGAAGGGACTCATGACTTGGCTCTTTGACTAAGGCACACCACTGCTCAGGCCTGAATACCCCCTGGGGTGATCCGCTGCGGTTTATGAATACTAATTGAATGATTCATGCCAAGTTATTCACTAGCATTCTGGCAACAATACTTTACCCAGGGTCAACCCAGACCAGTCTGTCTTCATTCTATAAAACCGGTACTCTGACAACATCCCCAGACCCCTCCACCTCATTGACAAGGTCCATAGATTGAAAGCCAATGCTCTACTGCTTACTATCGACAACAAAAAAGAGTTGGATAGCATTCTTTGGCTTTTTCTTACGGTAACATTGCAAGAGTTTGGATTTGAGGCCAGGCCAGCTATGTGTTTGATGTGATTATGTCTTCCTAGAAGGTTTAATATGAATAAATGGAGTTCTTTCTGCGCAATTATCATCCATCAAGGGACACAACAGTAGGGCCCCCATCACCCCTCTTTTGCACCCTCTATATAAAGCCTTTAGCACAAAGAGGATGGGCACATAATTCTATACCGAGCAGTCTATTCTGGCGTGAGACGCACAAGATCAACATCTATACAGACAATGTAATTCTGACTTTTGGTGATCCTCCGCTCACTTGAACCTGCAGTGAAGAAAATGCAGGCTATCGGGGAGATCTTTGGGTTTATATTGAACCTACAAAAGTCCCAGACACTCAGCCTCACAGTCCAACCCACCAGCAAGAAGCTCTACCCGCTCTTTATTACCAACACTCTTTTATAGCAAGTACTATACACACTCATATAAAGATTAAATATCAAGAACTCCTTAGACAAGTGAGAAACAACCTGCAGTAATGTGCACTACAGGTACTCTCTTGGGTGGGCAGGATTACTGCCCTCAATATGACAGCCCTCCTCTGGATTTTTTTAAGTTCCAAACTCTGCCCTTACAGTCTTTACCTACTATATTGCAAACACCAACGGGAGGCAAGCACCTTTGTGTGGGCAATCAAAAGACCTGCATGTTCCTCACAAAGACTTACCACAAAACCATGGAGAGGGTCTAGGCATACAAAAACATAGCACAATACTTTTGGGCCACATGCCTCTGCCCTGTGGTGGAATGGTCTAGAGAAACCACAGAGAAACACTGGTGCATTATGGTCCAGCAAATTGCTGGAGCCCACATCTGAAACCAACTGTCATTACACAGGAGGCATACACCACGGGGCTTCTACTCCTTACCACTGTCTAGATTGGCAATGCAGGCATGGGATTCAGTGGCACTAAAGTGTAGCCCCACAATTTCCCCCTCCACATGCCGATCATTGATAATCAGGACTTCATGCTGGGTATGTCAAGCAACCAATTTCAGGCCTTGCAGTGGTCAGGGCGTAAACACATGGGAGATGGGGTAGATGGGCAAGGAGTGAACACTTTGGAGCAACTGAAAGAAGATTGGAGTCTTTAAGAGTCAGAGCACCTCCATTACTCATAGATTAGACACTGGCTATCTGATAAAACACTAAGGGAGGCAACAAGCAGACTCCCGACACCATATGAAATATGGCTGCTGATCATGTCAATGTTAAACAATAAACACTTACCTTCTGAGCTCTACTCTTTCTTGCAGACAGACTCCTTAAAGGCTAAAACCTCGAGCCAAAGTAGGTGGGAAGAAGAACTGGGCCGTGCTTTAACTGACAAAGATTGGGAAGACATATTTTACAGAGTCCGCATGACAACACACTCTGCAACCTTCAGGGGAACGATGACAAAGATAGTACCCTACTGGTACTACCACATCCGAACAGAATACACAAGTGGTCTCTCAGATGGTCAGCGCTCTGTTGGAAGAGCTGCAGTTAAACAGGTATACTCATTTTCTTGCTCTGGCATTGCACAAAATGTATGTGATACTAGCAAGAAATACTTGATGACTTTAAAAATATCATAGGCCTCCGCATTCCACGCTTCCCAGCCTACACCATGCTAGGTCTCTCCAACAGACTGTCCAATCTGATACACTCCTTAGGGGTAGAGGTAGGCAGCTGGCTGTAGAACTATGAACCACACATCAAATGATTCTCGTGCACTGGTGGATGGCCAAAATCTCATAAAATTATCAATGACTTCATCGTTTGTGGGACTTATTAGGAATGGAGAAGCTGATAATGTCAGAGGAAGAGTTGACTGAGGTTTGGGCTCCATTCATCCTGTTGCTCTCCAGTGAACTTCAAGAGGCTACCTGTCCTAGGCATTTGAAGTTTCTGCATATTATACATCTCTCACCAATAAATACAACACAGCAAGAACCAACTGACTCTGCAGTAGGTTGACCATGGCATCAGAACACAAAGCTATATGGAACACCAAGGGGGTACTGGTGACATTTGGATTACACTATGGACGGACAGTGCATCTTCTCAAGTTGGTGTTTTGTAAGGTTAAAAGTGTGGAGAGAGGAAACCAGGTTGAAGGCTACATAACATTGTTTGCAAATTTACTTTTCATTTTGCTTGTGAAACTCCAATAAAATAAATTGACCATAAATATATGGGAAATGTAACTTGCATAATGTTACCTTTGTCCTGCCTGAAGCTGCTGGAGGTTAATTTGCATTAGCTCTCTAGCAACTGCCCAGCCTGTACTTCGCCTGAATGAGGTGTGACAGATGAATGAAAACTGATTCCGGAGCAGGGACAAAGGCCTGAGAGCTGGGAGTGTTTTCTTCTCTTGGCAAGAACACCAGTTGGGGTGGGCACAGAAATGTAATTAACTGTAAAGCAGACTACTCTGCCATAAGTAAATGTAAGGTGACACCTGGAAAGGCCCAGCCTTTGTGCTCTGGCAGAAGGCAGAAATGTATAGTCACCTCATTATACAATAGTTATAGAGAGTACATTTGATTCTTAGGATTTTCAGATAGATACTGACTATAGGTTATGCACCTGTTTGAGTAGTCAGTGATGATCAACCCAATTTTTATTAATGTAACAGTTGGTGCAAGTTTAAGTTCATTTGGGTGGTCTATCCTCATCTTTGGTGCATAGCCAGAGAATCAGAGAGTGTTAAGATAATTATTTTTGAAACACAAGGTTTCCAAACGAAGTAGTGAGTTGCTGTGAATTTCTTACTGTCCCTTAGACATGACTAGTTTGACTGATAGCTATTTAGGAATGACTATTTTAGGGCCATCATAAACAATGATTGAAGAAGTAACTAGTTTTCAATGTTAGTCATTTACCTACTTGTGGAACTTGTGTTATTTTTTCCATAGTTCTTTATGTTCAAGATGAATCCGTCTGCAGCATGACGTACTTCCTGTTGCAGAGCTATTGGAACTGCATGGAGGGCCATGTAGTACTTCTGCAGTATTAGCGATTTTGGAATGTCCCAACTGAGAGTCTGTTTCCTCATAGAGATTTTGGGCCTGTGTGGGAGCGGGCTGCCATGCCACTGCCTCACACGCACACTGTCAAACCTCACTGCTGGCTGCCCGCTACATTACGAATTACTTCGTGGTCTGGGGGGACGGTACTTTAGCGTTCGCACAGCGGTGCCTATTAAAAAGGTATCGCAATGGGAGGGCCAAAGCGCGTTCCTGCACAGCCTGGACTGTGCGGTCCATGCTCTGCAGAAAAGGGGGCACATGCAGACAAGGGGACACACCATGTGCACCCCTGCATGCACCTCATTGACCTAAGGCAACAGGGGGCACTGTCGGGCCCGTTTGTTTCTTCACCGCCAAAGTTTTCATGGCGGCCTCACCGTCATGAAAACTGTGGCAGCAAGGAAACTCCAAATATGCTTGGCAGTGCGGCAGCGGCACTGCCAAGCATATTGAAGCCTCTGTCCATTGCTGCGCCACCACCAGGGTCCTATGGCAGTCCACCCGCCGTAGTTGTAATACGGCGGGCCGACTGCCGGTGCGGGGCTCCCCGACTGCCACTGCACCTCAACCGCGAGTTTGGCAGTCTGCTGGACCACCAAACTCATACTTAGGCCATTTATATTTCTTGTTATTTATCTACCGCTCCAGTAGAGTACTTAAAAGTTTAGCATTAGTGAATATATCTAATAAATGCAAACCAGTATTAAACCAATAATAAATAATCATCTATGTTATTTAGTAGCATGAGGAGAGAGGGAACAATTTAAAATTCCTATCAGCCATTTACTCTTGTCTTAGATTGACGCACTGTTTCAGCTGCAAATCAGGGTCTATGCATTTTTAAGTACAGTTGGATTTCAACAGTGTATTGATGGTATGCACTGCCTAAAAGACCCATAAGGTCTCCTAATGTTTGTAGACAAGATCTAAATAGAATAGGGGACAAGACTGATCCTTGTGGAACACCACATGGTGTTAGCAATGGTGGGCATAGAGTGTTTTCAATGTTAATCATGTGGGACCGATGCAGTTTGAACCATTCCAAAATCTATGCCTCCACATCCTTGCAACATTATAGAGTTTTTTAGAAGATGTTGTTGTCTAGGTTACTAAAGAAAAGTATCGGAAGAACATTTTCCATTTTCATGATTTTTAAGGCATTATCAACTACATTTGTGTTAGCTATTTCTCTGCTATGGCTTTCCTTGTAATCGGACAGATGTGTGTTATGCAAGATATGTTCGTCCTACACTGTTTCAGCATTTCCATGGCACATTTTTTCAAAACTTTTCACTAAGAAGGGAAGACCAGGGATAGGACAGTAATTTTTACTTATGTTTGGATCCGCTCTGACATGTTTTGAAGATTCATTTGAATAACCTTGTTTTTAACATTGTCTGTACAATATTTTTGCAGAAGTAATGACTACGGAATATCCCTACGGCAAAGTATAGGGAAAAGTAAAAAAGCCGTTTAACTTAAAAAAAAGTTAGTAAAAACAATTTTTGATCAATATTATTATAAATTAATTTTATATATTTATTTTAAATATAGAACAAAAGAAAAAGAATACTACAGCTCTAATAACTTAATCTTGAATAAAATCTTTAATTAATTTAAATATAATAAATACAATTAACATTATTTTTCTGAAGTTTAAATTAAAAAATAAATTCCTACCAAAAATAAAAAATCTTTTTTCTTATGCATTAATAAAAATTAAAAGTGATGCATATTCTTAATTACAATGTATTGAATTATATTTCATTGACATGTAATCTTACAAAAATATTTAAATTAATAAATTGTTGTTAAAATATGTTATAATTAAATAATACCTATGTTTTTTTATTATACTTTTTATTCTTTAGCAGGAGAATGTTCATAGTTACATATTTATATGGTTATCAATCATTGAGAGGCGTACAGAGAGGGAACTGAAACAAGAGGTGCACATCAAAAAATTCTTAGTTGCTTATTGTGATCAATGACCCCGCTTTTTTGACAAGTAGTCTCTTTCCTTTTCCACCTTTAGCCAGTTGGAGTACAGCTTCGATTTCATAAATATGATACATTAAAACCCACCATTTGTCGATGCCCAATGGACTAGGATTAATCCTTTCAAAAGCAATACATGATTTAGCCACTACCACCCCATTAAAGACTGAAGACTGGAACTTTGCACTAATTCCTCATTGAAGCCTAATATGATAGTCTTAGTAGTTAACAAAATATCTAAACATGATAAAGTCTAACATTGCACTTGCTACTTCAACCCAAAATTTGGCCAGGCATTTACATTCTACAAACATGCAATTCATGCCTCTTCAGTTTTACATCTTATACATCTAGAATCTTCATGACAGTTCCATTTAAACAATTTCTTTGGAGTATAGTACATCATATTCAAAATATTTTATTGTTGTAATCGAAGACTTGCTGTCCTAAATGTTCCAAAACCCATGATATTAATGTTTTTGTGGCACTGGCGTAGCAAGGGGGGGGCGGAGGGGGCGGTACGCCCCGGGCGGCACGAGATTTGGGGGCGGCAGGTAAATTTATCGCCAGCACCCCCCCCCCCTGCTCTTAGGCGCTCGGCGGCGGCAAAAGGCAGGGACCGCCACGGGCGGCAGAGTGCCTAGCTACGCCACTGTTTTGTGGTATCTGCAGTGCCGATTTTCTGTTCAGGTTTATAAGACCACTTTTCGTACAGAGCTTCTAAATAGTCTTCAGCCTGACCTATAAACATAGTATAAAAACCACTGATTTAAATTTTACATTCCTGTTGCATAATTATTCCAGTAGTTCTGTCTTATAAATGCAAATTTTAGATATATTTCCTAGAAAATAACCATGTATGTGCGGGTACTTATAAAAATACACGTTTAGGCAGTTGAAATTCATTTTACATGTCCATAAAAGAGAATAAAGCACCATTGCAAAATAATTACTCAGCTATATGAAGTCCCTGCTTAGCCATGTCTTCAAAATGCGATGTGAAATGTACCAAGAAGGAGTGGCTTCCCAAAAAAGGTTGAATAGCCATTTATCAATTAATGCTGTAAGAGTTAGCCCATTTGTTATATCTGACTATTGCCCTTGGCAATGTCTTACATCACACTCTTCTGAATTAGTTCGGATCATTTATGGCTAACCAAAGCTTTTGGATATCCTGACCGAACTCCATCGGAAACATTATAGAATATTTGTTATATGTGTTGGTACATAACACTGGGATTCGTTTTGCCTGGTAGACCAGTAAGATATTTGAAAGTTTGGTAGTGATGACCCCCCTTCGTATAAGCAATTTGATAATATGCATGCAAATTCTTGCCTTCCAGTAGATCCATATAACTCTGTGAATTGCTGCCTCTGGTCACCTGAAATAAATATTAGGATATTAAGGATATACAAAGAAATTGCTCTAAACAAGTATCAAAGTTTAGAGAGAATAATCATTCTACTAAAATTACAGGAACCTATTCGAGTTCTGAGACAGACGTCTGTGCCAATAGCAAACTGTGCCAATCGCAAAACTCATACATTTTTCAAGCAAGATCTCAAAATTGATTTTTTGCTATTTGCCCAAAATTCCTACAAATCTGAATGCCAAGATATGTAGCAGTATTGACTAGCCTCGAATCTTTACCTGTGGCTGTGTAATTCGGTATAATTTGTGTCTTGGCGACATTTAATTTATATACAAACTCCTGCCCAAATTCTCTAGTCTTGTGTTCTTTCTATCACATTCACTGATGTCTGTACATTGTCGAAGCAGGCAGTAACATTATCTTCATATGCAGAGATCTTCATACTAATATTATTCAGAAGGGCCGGAACTATGTGGGTATTTCTATTAAGGGCAAGTAGTTCCATGTGTTATGGAAAAAAAACTCTCGTACCGCCTTCCTTACATGACCACACACTGGACCTTGGTTGTACATATAGATCGTGTACCTTGTTCATTAATCTGTTGCCGAAAGCCATCTTCCCCATTACCAGCCAGTATACAAATCTAATCTACAGGCGCGACAGAAGCCACACATACTGCATTACTCAGCAGATCCGGAAGTGAACAAAGCACCTAATATAGACTGGCCCAGGGAAGCCCTTTCTGGCGTCCTGTAGAGGCCAGACAGACATCGAAACGGAAGCATGCTATGTACGAGGTTATGCGAGGCTGGCTTCTATCAATTTAAAACAGAGTGCAAAATCAGTATGTCACAGGAAAGGAACGTAGGTTGTAATGCATTTGAGATTAGGAGGTTAAGATATTTTTGTTAAGGAAATATTAGATGCACTCCAGAATGCTAATAGTACGGCTTCACCACGTGCACGTAAGGTCTCTAGGGTCACTACTGAAATTTCCCTCGTTTATAACAACGTTTAACGTTAGTGCACGGCTATTCAAACAAATCTTTTAGACACATTAATGTCAAACACACAATAACTGTTCAGATTTGACCTATGTTAATACAGTTTTCGAAGGAATTTTTGAATGCTAAGACTTTTCTCAAGATCGGTAAATTTCAGTTAACTCATAAATAATTTAGTAAAGAAGTCAATCCAGTTCTGTATTAAGCCGCTTTCAAACGTCAGACGTGCAGGTGCGCTTGTCTATATTTGGATTATTGTCCGGTCATACGTTTAAAACCAATACATTTTCCTGCAAAGGAAAACAAACTTGTCTCTTATCTGGGCGCATCCGTTAACAGATTTTTGTAGTCAGAACACAACTCAAGTCCTGCGTGGTGTTTTGTAACCACTACAATCTTTGTTAACACGGCGTTTATTTCGTGATTGCAACATCACTTTATAGTTTTTCAACACTTTCACGTAGAAACGTATGATTAACTTTTCGCTGCTCATCTCATAACACATACAAATCTTGCTACGAAAAACACGCCATGTTCTGATCAAATATTTTACCCCCCGCCTTAGCTTGGTCGGACGAGCAGAAGGCGAGTTACTTGTCTTTGGTTGGTATGTATTTCTTGAATGTTTTTGCACTGGACGAGGAAGAGGGATCTTGAATGTTTCTGTTTACAAAACATGTGCAAGTGCGTTTTATTTTTTGTAACGTGCTACTTACTGTAAGAATAAGATGTTATCTTTCATGCATGTGATAGTTACAATCACAATTGTTGAAGTGGCCTTCTCCGAAAATGGTTCTTTTTAAAGAATAATTTGTGTTGATGCTGCTAGAAATTACATTGACGTGAAGATTTCTGATATTTTAGGTACTATGGTGAGCTTCAGCTCACGTCTAGGTAATGTACAACCCGCCCATGAGTTGTTTCCCCTGTCTTTTATTGTTCCTATGTAACAGAAACCTCTCTCAAAATAATACCATACATGAATGTATTGTCGCAAATATAGGACATCTCCTGTCAAACCCTGAGCTTGAATCTAGTTCCTCCTAGCTGTACTGATGACTTGGCTCAACTGTCTAGCATTTTTATCCATAAGTATTGACCTATTACAATGTTTTGTTGGCCAATACCTGAGTTCTTGTGCCTCAAATGATGGCACCACATTGCTTTAGCTTGTCAGCCCTCTTGCTGTGCTTAGTTGGTGCATAATGAAATGCGCTCACAAACTAGAAAAATCACCCAACCTGACTGCTATGTTAAACGTCATTATAAATGCATCCAGGGCTTTAAGTGGGATGAAAAAGGGTCGTGTCCAATGTAATTAAGGGCGTGGCTTAAAAATACGTAAGCTAAAAATCTGTACTTAGCATAGTATGCCGCCCGACTTGTATTTGGCTTTTTCTGTCATTGCATCCAGATATATGATACAACAAGTAACATCATACCTACAACAAGTCAGGACTATTGGCGTTGTCAATGGTTGTTAGTTGCATAAGATAAATAAACAGCAACTATGGCTTGTATATAATATTGAAAAAGCTTCCACTTGAAGCCCTGGTGACCCCGCCACAATCTTGCTGCTCCTGAGTTTCAAAAAGAGAAGGGAAATCCAGAGAGAAAATGACTCTTTGAAGGATTTCCCTTCCCCTGCAACGCTCACCTGGCATGACGTCATGCCGTAACTTCTCCCCTAGTGAGAAGTGAGCAGTGTGAGCACGCACACATTAATGTGCCTGCTGTCACTGCAGTCCAGAAAAAACGGTGTCAGGGCACAAAACAGAGCCCGTTAGAGACCCGTTTCAAGGACCCTTTTAAAAAACTGCCGGTGCTCAGCACCGGTGAGACCCGGCCCACTTGAAGCCCTGAATGCATCAGTCTGACTTTCAGTGCTAACCACCAGCATTCTTTATGCCTCACAGAAAGGACATTGAGTGAGAGGACTCTGAGCTCCAGCAAACCAAACAAGTCCAACGGGAAAAAAGCACGAAGCAGCTGCAGCAGACTATAGTCCAGGGCCTTGCTCTCTCATTCCAGTGATAATCTTCCAGTCTCCTCCGTTCTTATCACTCTACCATACTGAAACAAGGACTTTAATGGCCACCTTCTCATTTGAAGGATTTTTAAAACTCACTCCAGGCCAGTGGCGTAGCAAGGAGAGGCGGGGGGTGGGGGGGGTCGGGGTCCGCCCCGGGCGGCACGTGTTTTGGGGTCGGCGGACCACCCCTGCTCTTACCTGCATCCATCATGGATGGCAAACGCAGGTACCATTGCCGCTACCCCCGCTCTCACCTGCGGCCGTCGCGGTGCGGAAACGTCCAGATCGCCACGGGCATCAAAAGGTCTAGCTACGCCACTGCCCCAGGTCACACCTTCTCATGCATTGTGAACTTGATGAATAATCAAATCATGTAACATTTGTGTCAGGTTTATTCTAGAGACCAGTACACCAGGGACAAGTTGCAACATTAATTGACACATTTTGAGTCACAGGCTGAAAATGTCTGGGATGGAAACTGAATTTCAGCTCTTTACTCCTCATTCGGACAACCATGTGTGTCTCATGGGAGATTTGGATTATCATGAGTTAATTCCCACAACTCAGCTGAGGCATTGTCCCATCAGTGTGTCACGGAAAATTGTACTAACTTGGACATTTCTCCATGTTCACCTCCCGGATACAATTTCACAAGAACTGCATGATACATACATGAGTTTTATGTGTTTAAAATTGACTTATGAAGGGGGTGTGGCCAAGCTGGTAACTAGGTACGACATGCATGGTGGCTTTCTGTCTAGGTCCAGTCATAAATGGATGAAATCAGGTTCTGGGGCCCTGGATTTCACAGGAGAAAAAAGTCTGAGAACTGCAGGATGGCTTGAGGGGCGGCTCAGCATGGATGCCTGCAGATCCCACCCTGTAAACAGAATCAGATGAGGTCTGTGCCACCCAAGGTAGTGTCTGCCACTTGAACCAGTGAGTCTTAGCAGCCTTGGGATTGGCAGTCAAAGTCTTGGAGAGGCATGTTGCAGTTGAACCTGGATTTACATGAACATTTTTAATTGACTTGAAAACTGCACATAGAGGATGCAATGGCACGCCTGAGACATGTTTAAAGGGCTACTTAAGTGGGTGGCAAAAGGAGTCCTGGAGGCCCTCAAGTAGCATTTAATTTACAGGCACTGGGTACAGGTGTTACCACTTTACTAGGGGCTTATAAGTAAATGAAATGTTCCAGTTGGGTGCAAGCCAATTTTACCATGTTTAAACTTGAGAGCACAAGCACTTTAGCACTGGTCATCAGTGGTAACGTGCACAAACTCCTAAGGACAATAAAAACGTGTTCAGCAAAAATGATTGCGGGAAGGCCACACTAAGGCTGACAGGTCTAACACCCAGGCACTGAATGGAAGCAAGGGACTCAATGTGGGCAGCTCTGTGAACATCTGGAAGATGCTTTGTGCCAGTGCCGATGAACAGCTTCAAAGAGTGCCCTGTATGGGGACAAAATAAAACTGGTGCCTGACCCAGCATGCGTTAGATCTGGGCTGAATAACTGGGCGTGAAGATGGAGCTGTGTCCTGAAATGGTTTGATTGCCTGTGTGCCAAGTGCCCTGCAGTCAGCTAAATCAGCACTAGGACCAGCTCCGCTGGGCAGGCTGTGATAGCCTGCGGGTCCAGGCCAGCCTGAAGGTGCATGGAACAATGTCTGTCGGGTGAAGGGGCATTGCGGTCCTGTTAACCTAAACACTGAGCAGAAGCAAGTGACTTGCTGCTGGCGGCTCCCAGAGCATCTAATGGCTGCTAGATGCTGGCACAGATGCCCATTAATCAAAAGAGAAACCCTGTTCAGGAATAACATTAATTTGTTGCCTGACCCAGCAGAAGGTAGTGGGCCTGAATGATTGCACTAACATACAAATAGCACCACAGCACCAAGCGCCACAACAGAGGCAGCTCAGACAGTGAGAATAATCTAAAAAGGTCTCCTAGAGCAGAAACACCAGCCCTAAAAGAAAGAGATGCAGAAGCCCAAAGCACAGAGGTGAAAATTCTATTGCCCACAGTCCAGGGACCAGAAGAGCACATTGAAATCTGTCTGAGATAGCAGTTCTATGCACAGCCACTTAAGACTGTATGTAAATCCATCCTGGGGTGGAGGAGAAAAGTGACCAGGCCCCCAAGCAATCTAGCAAGTTTCATCAGGCGGGGGCACCTGAAATAGGCCTGGCAAAAGCAGGGCTGGAGGTGAGTGGGAGACCTCTGATGGAGAAACCAGAACTGAGAAGCTCCTGAGTCAAAAGACTATGCCCCTACTCTGAATATGGCCCCAGGAAAAGACATGAAAGATTATCAGTCTAAGAGACATACTGGCAAGATCTGCAGTGCCAAAGCCAGAGCAAACCAAGAAGGAGGGCCCGCTACTTTGACCTTCTGTGAGTGCACAGTCTAACCAAACGCTATGTGATGGTGATCCCTGAAAGAAATTGGATTATATTCTGGGGTGGGCGACTCCCCACCTGAGAGAATGAAACAACTCTTGCCAGTTTGACCCCTTAAAGCTGTAGAAGAAAAAACCTTTCTAGGGGTTCACTGATGTACCTGGTCCTTAAACCAACAAAGAAGAGATTGGCACGGAAGCTGGAATATCAAAATAACAACTTTATTAACCTCACATGAGGGAAACTGTGTCAATACAGTACCCGCAGGCCACTGTATGAGACAGTCTAAGGAGTACAAACACTCTGGGTCTTTTATGCCCAGTTTACCGCTGAGTTAGCATGTAGACTCAAAAAGAGGCGGTACAAGTGTACACATGAATAGCTAGTTACATATAAGGATACATAAGAATTGCTTAGTCAACAGAGTGGGAGGGCTTATAATATTGCTGACATTAGTTAAAATAGCCTGACAGTTACTCTAAGAGCAGGTGCATTCTAGCAGCTAGACCTTTCTGAGCATGTGCAGTGCTCTGGCTCAGTACTGAAAGAGTTAATTATAGTTCCTGACTCAAGTGAAATACAAGAGCAGGCAACAGTGAAGAGGGAGAAAGCACATGGCGAGCACATGGCTAACTAAAATGGCTGCCAAAAACAAAATGGCTTCAGCTGATGCTAACAACCATTGCAGCTAGTTTTCCACAGATGGCCGTTTTAGCATTAGCTGAAGACATCCGCTATGATCTAGAAGCATGGAAGTTATCCTGCACATTTATCCTCATAAATCCATTCATATCCTGATCTATTACTAGGTGGGCATTTACATTTGTAACATTGCTTAACTGGTGAGATACAAATAGAAATACATGGGGAACAGAGCATTGGGTCATAATGAACACACAGATAGCAGGAGAAAATAATGGCTATTATTACAAACAGAACTATCAAGTTTTCCAACCCCAAGCAGAAAGTAAATCCCAAAACCATCCAGTCCAATTCTATGTTTCAGGGCTCCTATGTATTTCAGTGACCATCTATTTCAGCTTCAGAATAGCCATCAGCATATATCTAATATAATATCTTAAATAAAAAACATTTTTTAATAGACCTTTCCAGTGTGCTTTTTATGAGGGCTAGAGTACCAATTGATATGCTCAGGAGGAGGGCAGAGTAGTATTTCTCAACTGTTCAAAAAAACGTTTCTCTTGCAGAATAAACATTCCTAATGCAAATATTAAAGCAAATACAAGGATCATTACAAAAACAATTTTCGCTCCAGGGGACCAGGAAGACCAAACGGGGCCATAGGAATTAGGACGAGGAGCCGCAAAGGGCTGCTCCTCCTCAAAAATGGGACGACCAAAGGGATACATTGCTAAAAAGTACTTAAAGAATAGAAGCCGCTGTACAACCAGCCAGTGGGGAGTCTTCTCCCTGTGTCCGTCTGAGCCTCACAGGCAGGCTCCTATCGAAGTTCTTTTCCTACGGTGGAGCTGCACAACTTGCAACTCAAGAAAACAAACACGGCCCAGTTTTAAGGGAAAAGGTTTCTTCTTTCAGGATAGGGCAAGCAATCACCATCCAGGGCAAATGCCCTCAACGATCCTGTCCAGTGTCTCAGGCAGTGCACCAGTATTCTTCACTTTAATCTAACAGGCACCAAAGGCACAGCACCTGTACCCTGAACTCAAGTCCTTCCCTAAATCCTGTGTTGCTCCGCTGGCGCACTGCTCTTGTGTCGGGGCCAAAGATTGTACCCAGTATGCCCAGGCACCTCCTTATCAACAAACAAAGGTGCAGACTTGCATTCACTTGGGGACCAGGACTCAAAGGCCTGAAGCAACCCTTGTTTCAAAGGGGGTCACCTCAAGCAAAAGCCTCCTTGCCGTCCTTGTCGGTCTGTGACTCTCTCAGCTGGGCATCAAAAACTGGATCCATACAAAGATTTCTCCATCCTGATTTGTGACCCCGTCTTTCGCCCAAGACAGTGGCAGGGGTACACACTTCACGTCCCAGTGCTTCCAGCCTTCTACCTTCACTGAGGTCCTAGTTGCCAGCAATGCCTGTGCTGGTTCCCTTCACCTTGGCTCCAAACTGGACTGGCGCTAACTCCCCAGGCTGGATCTAATGTCCGGGCCCCTCTGGCAATGGTTGTAGGGCAGCAGATATCTATTGATGGACAGAACAAAAAATCTTTAGACAAGGCATACAAATAATCTATCAAGCAGAGAGGATACTTTATTTCCAAATACCTTCTCCTTTTTTAGCTTGGGGCGCCCCCATACATTAGCAAGGCACCAAGAACCACTTCATCTATCTGAGAGTAAAAAAACAACCCTGGACCCATTAGCGAGTACAAAAGGAACTTTTTGGTGAACTGACAAGAGCAAAACGTTACACTATGTGAAGCAGCCAAGGAAGTCTATGTTTATTTACTAAATTCTGAGGGAAAAAAGAAAAACAATACGGACATACTCTAAATCCTTACATTTGTGTATTCCTATATTATTCATCTGAAGAACCTCAAGAAAGGGCTTTTGTGCTTCTTGTCTTAACAAGCTTGTGTTTCATAAGTCATAACCTTTCACTACTTGTACAGGACTGCAGACACTTCTAAAATGATTTTTCTTACATAAAAACACCTACATTTTATGCTTAGGACCATGCTCTCATGTTAGTGGCGCGGCGGGAAAATCTAAAACTGCTAATTTAACAGGGATCCTGTCAGCTCAATTACACAGACTAATAAGAGACTAATAATGCCTTTACAAAACTGTATGTAGCATAAAAAATAACTAACAATAATGGTGTTATCACCTGAGAATTTTAAAACAAAAACTACCCACATATAGTTCCCCTTTAAAGATCAAATAAGGGAACATCAATCTAGACTACTCATCCTTTCATAATTTCATCAGACAGGATGGGCAGTAACATGGCGTATTTTTTATTCATTTTATTAATCTTAACAATTTTAAAACAGTATTACTGAATAGCCAATTAAACGTCTCATGGCCATTCCTAGACAACTTAGACAGGCTCAAGAGAGAGTGAGAAAAAGAGAGAGAGAGAGAGAGAGAGCATATAAATCAAGAAAAATGACAATGTATTACTTAATTGTAGTTACCCTTAATTTGCCCAGGAGCTAATCTCCCTAATCTCTTCCCCTCATTCGACAGCAGGTAACCTGAAACAGGTGACCTTCTGTCGACACTATCTACCCCTATGTTTGGCAGCTGGGTACAAACAAACTTATAGGAGGTAAATAGCACACTTGAGCTAGCTAGAAAACATTAATAACCAACTACCAATTCCTTTAGCAATTGTACTAGTGTAACATGAGGGCGCATGAATGCAAACTGAATTTCATAGCCTTTGAATCTGGCCCTAGCTCCAGGAAGGCTTAATCAAGGCCATAACTTTAGTGAAACAACTAAGTAAATTCTTCTATTTCTTAAATGTGGTTAAATTACTAATGGCGATATCCCTAATATTATTAACAAGAATTCAGAATTCATTTTCACCCTAATTTCCCTAGGTACATTATAGCCTCAGACATCATTAGAGCAAAATTTACATTTACCTGTAGTGTTTTACCCTACAATGTTAGAATCAGGATATTTAATTAATACAAAAAAATCAGTTTATTAAACTACTCTGTAACATTACAAGCTTTCATAGTGTAATGTAGAAATCACATACTGTCACAGTGGCTCCCTGCATGGAAATTTTGACATGCAGTAAGGCTGGTCAGTTCTAAATACAGAACTTGGCCTTTGACCCTTAAACCTGCTGTCCCCTGTCAGTAAGGCTATTCCATGGGGTCTTTCCAATTCAAAGGAACTCTGGAGAAGCACAGCTGAAAAGCAGTCCTGTTCCGTGCCTGTGAGTTAATAATTTTAAAGGTAAGATGCTTATTTTATACTTATTTTTATTCGTGTGCAGTGTGTGATGTGCTTTCTAGCAGTTTTAGAGGCCAGCTGCTTGTTCTGCAGTCGCATGTCTGCACTGCTGAAACCTGAGATCAGTTTGAAAACAGCCCTGGGTGCCAGGACTGCTTTTAAAAAGTAAATTGTGCCCAAAATCGACTTTGGTGGTAGGGGCACTTAAAAATGAATAACCTACAATGTTGTAGCATATTAGGGACCCCCAGGGTCTCCCCTAGATATCCCAGAGGTTGGAGATCAGAAATGTATAAGGTACACCTTTATAAAATAAGTTTTTATATGCCTGGGTAAAGTGAAATTTCACATTTCACTCCCCACATTGTGGTAAAGTGCTGCTCAAAGTCAACTTTGATGCTAGGATCTTATATATTTGTCACAGTAGGATTATTTAGACATTATAAAGATCCAAAGAAAAACAATTTTAGTGCAATTATTGTTAATAATTTTTTGCACTTTAAAAAAAAAAAACTTTTTAATAATGATCACTAACTCTTTTAATGTTTCCACATATGAAAAGCAACAAGAAAGAAAATCCCTGCTTTTAATCCTTTCTATTTTATCCAAAATAATGTAGCTGTATTTGTAACTTTTAAAATCAATAGTCTTGTGGCCGAGCATAGCCATGTGTTGTTTACTCAGCTGTGTTTTTACGACCAGCAAGCCTCAACTTCCACGCCTTTTTCAGAAGAAAAACCCTTTGCTGTATTCTAATGTACTGAAAAGTTTGATCTCCGTCTGTTTTGACAGACAGCTTCCTTCGGTACAGACAGCTTTGAACAGCTGTTTTTTAAAAGCTCTTTTTCTAGTGCTGGAAATTTTAGCACAGTGCAGTCTATTTAAAACACAGGCATTCCAAGCCGGCACAATTCTATCGTTTTGTAATGTAAAAAAGAGGCACTTTTATTTCATCAGCAACCAATTTACTCAGATGATGTGAATGCCTTTTAATATTAATACCTTAAGGATAATACTGTAACATTTGGTATTCAGTCCTAATTATGTAAGCTCACAAATTTTTTATATGTATTTTTGTTCCATGGTGTACTAGTCATCATGGAAGAAATACCTTTTTTAATATACCTAAACCCATTTAGGTATCCGCTCTTAGGGGAGTCAACTGAGTACTTCCTAAATCCATATTGGTACCTCCAAGACAGTAACACTTTCTACGAAGTGTGCGAGGAGCAGGCATGCCAAAAATATTATAGCATATATAATATTATACTCCAAGTGACACTTAACACAATTTGTGCCGTTCAAGTTTTCAAAGTTAGAGAAAAATCTCCTCATTACCTGCCTTCATTTGCTGCAGCAAACAAACAAGAATCTTGGCCAAGCTAATCCAAACAAAAGTGTTGCTACAGCAACTTTACCAAACCAAAGTCTCCAACCTCCACCTGCCAAGTTCTGAGTGACCTAACGGTCATTTGAAAATACTCACACCAAAGAAGATCTCAGTCGGGAGCGGCCCACACCTGGAGGGTCAGATCGGGAAAACGGGAAAATACGTTGGTCTGCAAAGACAAAGGGTCTCCTCATGCAGGGTACCTCCTCAGTAGATTCCTGTCTTCCGTCAAGACCACTCCCTTGGATAGCCACTTCTCCGATGAGGTCCACGTCGGGCGCCAATTTGTAGAAGAAAAAACCTTTCTAGGGGTTCACTGATGCACCTGGTACTTAAACCAACAAAGAAGAGATTGGCACGGAAGCTGGAATATCAAAATAACAACTTTATTAACCTCACATGAGGGAAACTGTGTCAATACAGTACCCGCAGGCCACTGTATGAGACAGTGTAAGGAGTATAAACACTCTGGGTCTTTTATGCCCAGTTTACCGCTGAGTTAGCATGTAGAATCAAAAAGAGGCGGTACAAGTGTACACATGAATAGCTAGTTACATATAAGGATACATAAGAATTGCTTAGTCAACAGAGTGGGAGGGCTTATAATATTGCTGACATTAGTTAAAATAGCCTGACAGTTACTCTAAGAGCAGGTGCATTCTAGCAGCTAGACCTTTCTGAGCATGTGCAGTGCTCTGGCTCAGTACTGAAGGAGTTAATTATAGTTCCTGACTCAAGTGAAATACAAGAGCAGGCAACAGTGAAGAGGGAGAAAGCACATGGCGAGCACATGGCTAACTAAAATGGCTGCCAAAAACAAAATGGCTTCAGCTGATGCTAACAACCATAGCAGCTAGTTTTCCACAAAGCCACTAAATTAACTTAAACTCAAACCCCTGGTAGCTATGGCAAAGACAGCTGAGAGGCTTAACTTAGGGCAATGTGTAAAATATTTATGCCATACCAATACAGTAATAAAGTCAAAACACCAAGCAATAAAAATCCCAACCCGAAATAGTAAAACAGATTAAAATTTAATGAATACAGTGACACCAAAATGAAAAAATCCAAAAGAGGAACCCATAGATATGAATTTCTAAAGTTTCAGGTGAAAATAGCACCAAAGTGCGCACAGCAGAAATGCTGGTCAATCGTCGTAGTATACTCGGACTGTGGCGTGATTTGAGGCCACCCGCAATGGAGACCTAGTAGGATACACTGACCAGATTTAGCCCGATTGGAGATTTTGCTTTGGGCCATAGTCTTTTTTCTGTAAGTCAAAATCGTTTAACGGGGTAAGGTAGCAGGATGTATCTGAGGAAATAATCATGTAGTCAGATAGGCATTGGACAAGGTATCCATGAAGCAGTTGGTTTTGTTCCCAAAGAGGAAATTCAAATTTCACACCCAGGAAAGTACTCTCGTGGGTCAGAAACTTTTGGTGCCTTTGACCAGTCAAGATTTTTACCTTTGGGATTTCAGAGACTTCTTAGCTAATCATTCAGTGGGGCAAGGCTGTGACTGAATTAGACATTGAGTTTCATAAGACCGGATACCTTTTCATCAAGGATCCAGTGAATCAGATTTGCAGCTGAGAAGAAGCTCCGGAGCAGAGAAACCTGTTTTCTTAGCCCAGCAAGGTTGTGCCTTGATCGAATAGGCTGGGATGCTTTGCCCCAGTCATCTGGAGGCCAGAAAGTCCAAAAATCTTCTAAGTCCTAGGTTTTCAGGGGTGGTAGGAAAAGTCCAATTAGATACAGGCAAGTGTTCTAGGACCTTAGGAGCAGCAGTTGGGGGGTCAAAACTTGCTCCAGTAGAGGCCATCAGCAGGGTCCAGGTCAGGACCTTTTGCTACTGGTCGGCTGGAAACATCAAGAAAAAGGCCCCTTGCAGATTTTTGCAGCTCTGTGGCCACACAGGACATCAACCAACTGACCTTTGGAGTCTACTTCTTTGTCCTGGAAGCAGGTCCAAACCTTCAGGATTCCTTGTAGGTCACACACAGCAGTTTCAGTCATCCTCTGTTCTTTGACTGGTTCAGAAAGTGAACATTCCCACTGTCCCTCAATCCTAAAATCCAAGATGAGAAGGCCCTTCTCCAGTTGAGCAGAGTGTTTTTGCCCACCTAGAAGTGTAATTAGCAGACCCCTCCTCTGTAGTCACTTCAAACCTGTTCTGCGGACAGCTCTCCCCGCTGGGTTTGGTGCCCACCTGACTGGGAAGACCAAAGCTAGGGGGCTTTCCAGGTTGTCACCTAAATTTGCTTTTAACTGGGGACGCCCCTTTTAAGTAAATTAAGTTCCTTGGTACACCCCAACTGGCCTTCCTGCCAGGGGAAGAGAAAACACTGCTTCACACTCAAGGCATTGTCTTTGCTCTGGGACAGTTTTGACACTTCATCAGGGCTAATCACTCATTGGGCTACTGCTGGAGAGCTAATGCAGATTAGCCTCCAGGAGTTTCAGAGAGGGAAAAGATACCTTTCTAAAGGTTACGTTCCCTTACTATCTATTAAAAAGCAGACCACCATTAAGTTGGGCTTTTAATAAATATTACAAAGAGTGGTGTAATCCTATTTCTAGCTGGTCTCAATCCAGAGATAGCATAATTAATATTTAATCCCACTTTCCATTACTTTCTATGGACCAGCCAGAGTTTTGTATAGTGAAAATAGCTTTTGGGTGCTAGTCACTCTAGGCACATGTTAAGTTTACATTTCTACATGTCATACTATTAAATACCATGCACACTGCCTTGTGGGCTGCAAGCCCTTCGTTAGCGGTCCTTTATTACTATGGAGAAGGA
This sequence comes from Calotriton arnoldi, assembly GCA_963921515.1. Taxonomy (NCBI): domain Eukaryota; kingdom Metazoa; phylum Chordata; class Amphibia; order Caudata; family Salamandridae; genus Calotriton; species Calotriton arnoldi. Next base: position 881,492 of record CAWUFW010007742.1, on the reverse strand, counting down.
AGCTTTTCTCTAGCCAAAAAGAGTGATTTGGATATGTTGCATTGCAGGGTTCGCACTACAGATGTCAGGCTGGTAGGCCTGAAGTAATTTTTGGTTTGCCACTGTAGTAGATGGCACAAAAGGTGCTATGGTCCCCAAGTTGTATTTGACTTCCAGGCCCTGGGCGCACTTTCTACACTATATACGAGGTACTTAGAGGCAATTTAAATGTGCCAATTGGGAATAAGCCAATTCAAACATGTTTAAAGGGAAACACACACACTTTACTACTGGTTATCAGAGGTAAAGTGTAAAGAATTTCAAAGCCAGCAAAGAAGATAGTAAGTAAGTAAGTAAGTAATAATTTATTGTCCGGTCAATTAAAACCTTTACAATTTCTCTTGAAAGAGAGTGACAAAATTACACAACAAAATTAATGATTTAAAAACTTCTCAAAATATAATTTCATAAAACATCAGTGCATTGTGTTAACATCTGTGCAAAAGTCCATGTTGTGACCATTATAGTTCATTGATAAAAAATTTTGATCGATCTGTCTCTTGACAAGTTTTCGGATCTTGAACATTTAAGAAGAATATAAGATTATAAAGGGTTAAAATTTGATAAAACACGTGCTCAGTTTAGTTAGAGGAATAATTGTACAATAAACCAGTTGCTTTCTGACTGCAGTAAAAGTAGGTTGCATTTGAAAGTCGTACTATAGCAGCTATTGTCCATAAGAGAGGCAATCTTTATTTCCTATAAAAGCATAAACTTAAAAGTGATGTAATAATGAATAATACTAATGGATTATCGGCCAAGTTTCGCCCCTGCCGCTTCCATAAATTGCACGAATCGACATGCCAGCTGGATGTTCCCTCCTCCGTGGCATACCATTACTGCTTGCCTACATGTTCTTATCCCCTCACTTTTAAAGTGTGGCTTCAGTAATTGGTGTCGCTCAGCTTGTAATTCTCTGCAGATGCACAAAAGGTGTATTATACTTTCATTTGCTTCCTTGCATAAGCGGCATGTTGTCTGGCCCGGCGATCGTTTCCAAGGGGGAAGGTGCTGCACTGCTGGTAAAATGCCCATTCGGAGATGGAGATATTTTTCTTTCTTCATCCGGTTAAAGCCTATGCCTAGGTAAGATATGCGCGGAGGGCTTAGCATAGCTTTGCACGACAAACCATCCATGGGTTCTTTCTGTGAGGACCGCCTTGTCTTCTAATAGTGATAGTTTTTTCACTGTCTTGTTTACAATTTGTTTAAAACTCTGGTAAGACCCTGATGCTGCCCAAAGTTCCTCCAGTCCTAGGCGGTCTTTTGATGGGGTCAGATAGCTCATGGCTGCACAGTCCCTCGTTTGTTGTATTTCGGTCCATAGGTAAGAGTTCAGTGTTCCTGCTTCAGCTCTTTTAATTCTATACCAGCTCTTGGCGTAGGCTCCTTTACGAGCTAGTTCCTGGCTTTGCAGGCCGAATTCCAGCCTTATTTGTGCCGGTGAAACGTACTTAGGTAGACCGAAAATCATTCTAGCCGCTCTTGAGACAGTGCTGTCTAATGTGGCTGCGTCTCTTCCCCTCATGCACTCGCTCCCATAGGTGATAGCCAGAATGAGCTTTGCTCGCCAGACTTGTAATAACGGAATAAGATTTGGGCCAGTAATTGTGTGCTTAATAGATTTTATTGCGGCGGCAATAGAGTTGCCTCTTCTTTTGATGACATCTTTTTGAGCATTAAATGTGCCTCTATTGTCTAAAATCACTCCTAAGTATTTGTATTGGTCTACCACTGCGATTGTCGAATTGGCCAGATGCCAGCGGAACTTGAAGGTATCCTTTCTTGGATGAATCCTCATTACTTTTGTTTTATCATAGTTGATGGATAGACCATTGTTTGCTGAATAACTGCTAGTTGTATCTAGTAAATGTTGAAGGCCAATGGGGGTTCGACTCAGCAGCACTAGGTCGTCTGCGTACAGGAGGATGGAAAGTGACAGCCCTCCTATTTTTGGCGCATGCGAGTTACATGTGTCTAATTTAAGCGATAGATCAGACATGTATAAGTTGAAAAGTGTTGGCGCCAGTACGCACCCCTGTTTGAGCCCCATGGTTGTTGGAATTTTCCGGGACACGAACCTGCCATCTCCTAGTTTGACTTGGACCCATGTTTTTGTATGGAGGAGTATTAGCTGGTTTAGGAGAGCAGATGGTATTTTTTTTTCCGTTAGCTTCTGCCAGAGTATGGTCCTATCAATTTTGTCGAATGCAGACGAATAGTCAATAAAACATGTGAATAAAGGTTGTTTGCCTAATTTCATTCTATCCATCAGTAATGACAGGGCAAGTATGTTTGTGGTTGTTCCCATGCCCTTGCAAAAGCCTGTTTGATTAATAGGGATGATTGATTTATCCTCTATCCAAGCGATAAGATCTTCCAGAATTAGTTCAGCATAGTATTTCGCTTCAATATCAATTAGAGCCACCAGCCTATAGCTATTTGCTGAGTTCTTATCCCCTTTCTTATATATTGGGGATATGATTGAGCCCCTCCAAGAGTCCGGGATGATGTTTCCTCCTGAGATTTCTGCAAACAATGGTGACAGATTGGAAGCCCAATATTCCGGGTCTTTTTTTAATAAACTTGGAGGAATCCCATTAGGCCCCGGAGCGCCCTCCCACTTGCCTTTGGCTATTCTGACCTTTACCTGGTCAATTGAGAACGAGAAATGCTTGTTTCCTGTGATAGCTTTGGGATTGATAGGAGTTCCCTCTAAGATTCGGCAAGTGCTCTGAGACTGCTCAGAATTAAAGTGTTGAAGCAAATGGGTAGCCCAGGCTTCCTCTGTTAGGTGTGAATTAATTCTTGGGGCGTTCGGGTTTGCTAGACTATTTATTGTGCGCCAGAATCTCGCACTATTGTTTGATTTCGAATCATGTTGCAGTCTAGCCCAAAGATTTTCTTCCGAGTCCCTTTTTGCCTGCCAGATTATTTTTTTCTTTTCCGCTTTGAGTGTCGCTAACTTCCTTTGTAGGCTCAAATCGTTCCCTGTGCGCTGTATATCCCGCAGAGTTTTATTTATTGCTTTTTTGAGAATTCCAAAATGGGGAATTTTGATAATGAAAAGGTGTTTATCTTGGTGGTCTGGGATCCTGTTTGTCATAGAGGCTGGAGGAGCGCGAACCGCGTGCTTTGCTCCTAATTTTTTGGTAAATTCTTCCCAGTGCATTATTTCGTTTCTGCCCTCCTCCCTTTGTTCCCATAATAACTTCGCTACGGCCAGTAGGTCATCCAGTTGGTTGGTTTTGAATTTGATTCTCCTGAAATTAACCATATAAATAGACTTGGGGTCCTCAGCAGGTTGGTCCAGTGCTGATCCGGTTATTCTTGTGGAAATTTCTTGCGGGAGATGGTCACTTTGATCTTGGGTCCCTACCTGGAAGCCCGTAATCCAGCTGAAGAGTGATAAGGATACAAAAGTATAATCTATTAGCGTACTCGAGGTTGAGCTGTGGAATGTTGCCACCGGGGGCTGATCTCCTGAAAAGCGACCGTTGAGGGCCACAAGGCCTAGATGTTCCAAATCTTTTACAAAATTCCTGGCAAGTGCTGATTGTTGCCTCTTAGTGCTCAGCTCCTGACTAGGGATATTCCAGGCTGAGTGTTGTTCCTCAAGTAGGTTGTCCCTTGACTGTGGCCCCATTAGGTGCATATTAAAGTCTCCTGTCAGCAGTAGTTTGGAGGTTGATTCTACAGAGAGCAGCCTGATGATTTCCGCCTCCACCATTCTGGCACCTTTGGTTTTGTCGCGAGGATGTATATAAGAATTTAAGAGTAATATTTGTTGTATGGTGTTCCCGTCCCATATGCTCACTCTAAGTGCTTTAATCTTGGTGGAAGATGTGGAGGTGTCGACGTCTTCAGTCGCTATTACTGTTTTTATTGATGAGTAGATTGTTAAACCACCCTTTAGGTGTCCAAATTTGGAGCCTCTCACTGCTGGAGATTGGTGGGTTCTAAAGCCTAGGAGATGGAAAGGGTCCTCTACCCAAGTTTCTTGTAGTAGGATGAGGTCGAAGCCTTGAAAATAGTCCAAGAGGTCTTTATCCGATGTTTTGTTTACCAAGCCATTTATGTTCCACAAGCAAATTCGTAGATGATGATTACTCGGGAGTGTTTTTTTTGTCTTGCGTCAAGTGCTCTCCTCCTGACGATTTATTGTCCTTGCGAGCCAGGACCAATCTTCCGACCTCGTTGCTTGAAGTTGATCGTTCCTTCCTGATGCCCGTGCATCCATGCTGCGTGCTCCTTTAAGTACAGAGTGTGGTTGTAAACCTGCTGATGAGGTAGCTGCCTTTTTGTTTTTGCTTTTGTTTACAGTCAGTGGTTCCGGATAGCCGGGCCTTTGGTAGAGTAGTATTTTAATTCCCCATACTTTTAATTGGGGTTCCTCATCCAGGATTCTCTTCACTGTTTCTTCTGAGGACCAGGTTGTCTTTGTTATTTCCTTGTCAGAGATTTCTTTGATGTTTTTGAATGCAATTCTTTCCAGATCGTGAGTGCTTATGTCCTCCAAGCTTCTTATTGCTTGAATTAGATGTAAAATATTCCCTCTGTTGAGGATATCCCCCCACCTCTGGATTTATATTCAGGAATGAATAGAATTGAGTTGGTTTTAAGTTGTGATTGACTGGCGGTTGGAAATGTTGCCTGTTTGGGAAGTTCCTCTTTCAAAAGAGTGTTCGAGCGATCCATTCGCTGTCTGCTGTTTTCCCTGGTGGTGGTAATTTCGTTCCTTAAAGTGATTAGCTTGCCAGGATTTTGCTTGTCGGAATCTTCGGGAGCTCTCGTTTTTTCCTGGTTTTTAATTTGATCCGATCTGGTTATAGATGACTCAATTGACTCTGTTGGATCTTCCTCTGTCGTCACCAGTTTGGTATCTGGATCCTTTGGTGGTGAAGTGGTCAGAGGGCTTGATTTCTTATCCCCTTCTGATTTCCCGGAGGTAGCTGCCTCTACAAATCTTTTTTCCTTAAGGGCTATGGAAGCTCTGATGCTTGCGTTCTTTTTGCATCTGTCTGTTGCTTTATTGAATGGCCTTGATGGTTCGTCCTCTATCGTATCCTGTTTTATTTCTGAATCCCCTGGTAATGAAATAGTCCAATGGCTCGATTTGTAATCTCTTTCTTGGGGCAATACTTCCTTTGGTTTACTGGTGACTTGTCCTTTTGTCCCTGATCGAGTACTACCTGATTGAAAGTAATCCATTATGTTTTTTTTCTTCTTTCTTCCCTTTCTCCTTTGCTTGCGACTATGAGCTTGGTCTCCTTTCCCCCCAACGAGGGGCTTTCCTGAAGTTTCTAATTCGACTTTTGTTTGTGTTGGATCTGCGAGGTGAAAGTCATGACTTTGTTCTAGGGCCCTAATGTTCTCTGATCTATTGGAACTATCGAGCTCCTCGATTATTTCCTTCTTATCTGTCTCTTCAGGGGTGCGGAATGTTTTAGTAGTTGGGTCCCGAACTGATCTTGTCCCCTTGCAAGAGTCCTTTAGGGGGCCTTTTGCCCCTACGTTTGTTGCTGTGACGTCCTGACTGCAGGATGGACCTAGTGAGGGCCACTTTATTGGAATCTTTTGCGGTGATGCACTGTTTTTTCTTGGTATTTTCCTGATTTCTGCCAGGATATCCCCCATTGCCTCTGGGAGGGTGGCTAGTTTGTCAACAATGGAAAAGCAGGTGCAGTGCGTTGGTAGTAACTGCGTGTTTGCCTGGGCCCTTTTAATCAAATTGTTCATGTCAGATAGTCTGATATCAATGTTTGAGATGTGGGTGGCCACTGAGTTGAGTATCGATAATTGGACGTCCATTTTGTCCGAATGATATTGCATTGACTTAACTGTAAGCTGTAAGGTTTCTAATAAAGATTCCCAGAGCATATTTGGGTCCAATTGGTTGAATCCTTTACTTTTGATTTGTTGGGGGGTGGTGGCATATACCTGCCCGCCTGCGAGGTAATGAAAAAACTCTTGCTGATCTCGATTATTGGTTATTTGGGCGGTATTGCCATCTGTTACGCCTTTTCTGGCCTCCGCGGTTCCTAATTCCCTGTCCCTATGTTGTTTGTTGGAGTTACTAAAAGAATTGTTGAGTTGTAGGTTAGGCTGGGCGTTGTTATCGATAGAACAGCAGTTGGTGACAACTGAGTTGTCCCCTGTCGATGTTCCTTTGCCCTTTCTCCCCGAGGTTGTTCCCACACTGGGGCTGGCCTTAGTGTGCCATGCTTCCCTGCCTTTCTCTGGGCTAAATTGATTTGGGTCCTTGGGCCCTAAGGGTTTTTGCAGCTGTGGCACTGGAGAGTTTCTGCTGGTTTCTGCCTCTATGTTTGTGACTTCAATATGTATTGACTTGGATCCACAGACCGTGCTTCCTGTACGTTCTTTAGGTGCCTCATTATGATATGAAGATGGTGGAGATATATTTGGGGCGGGTATTGGCGCTATTGGCGTTGTTTCTGTACTTTGTGAAATAATGTCATCCATTGGATTTGTTCTTCTTGAGAAGATTTGGATAGTTGGTTCTAGAGGAATGCCTATGCCAGGCTTGGTTCCAGCAGAACGTGATCTTATTCTTGTTCCCTGGTTAGCCTCAAAAGACTTTTCCATTAATTGTGCTTGGCCTGATCTTGTGCGCGTCCTCTTTGTGGGGACGTTAGTTATTTGGGTGTACACTAGCTCCCCTTGCTGTCTTTTCCTAAATGGGGTACTTGTAACTATGAAATTTCCCCTTTTATCTTCTATGCCTTTGCTGCCTTGTTCAATAGTAGTTGCCTTAGGACCTGGATAGTCCGTTGTCTCCAGATTCAAGGGGGAGGGGAGGCCATTTAAACTTTCGTTACTCATGCAAAGGACTGCTCCTGCGTCTCTTAAAAATGCAAATTTTGTGTAGATTTTTGGCTGATAACTTGTTGTAGTTGTTGTGGATTTTGAAATCATCTTAGAACCTGCTCTATCTGTAACGTCTGCCAGAATCTGGTTAGGGTTTTCCGCCTCCGATAAATTCTTATTACTGGTTGTGTCAGTTGTGTCAATTGGTCCTTTGCTCTTTTTTTTCCGTTTGTTCAGTGTGGATGTGACAATTCTCTCCCTACCTGATCTCATCTCATCCAAGCCCTTTTGCACGTGTTGGACCCGTAATTCTTATAATTTCTGTTGTTCCCTTTTATCTTAAATTCTTAATGCTCTTTTTTAATATTATCAGAATTTCAAATCCTCCAGATCTAGAATGTCTTGCGGTTTGATCCGTTTGATCCGTTTTTGAATTTACCCTGGCCTTTTTGGTGTTTAGTGTTTGATTTTGATTTTCACACCCTTATTGTTTATCTTTTAATTCTTTTGATTTGGCAGTCGATTGTTGTTGTTGGTGTTTAGTATTTGATTTGATTTTCGCCCCTTTTTTGTTTGTCTTTTGATTTAGTAGTCGATTATTATTATTATTTCCTTTTGGTTTCTGTTGGTTTGTTTAGTATATTAGTTATTTGTTGGTTGTTTGTTATTTATTGTTATCGCTTGTTGTTGTCTGCGTATTTTTAGTTGTTTAATATTGCTGGCTTTAGCTCGAGTTTTTTTTTCCCAATCTGTGTCAATATCAATTTGTATCAGTTGCCTTTCCCTTGCATTCCTTTCATTCCTTTGTTCCTAACTGGTATCTGATAGTGGCGACTAAAAGGTGCTGATAAGTGGAATTTGGAGTTTTTATACACCCGGCAAGCTCTGATAAGCTCCTACAGCTTGTTGGCAATGTAACAGTTTATTTAAATCTGATCAGGTAGGTTTTCGCTACCCCGCTCTCCTTGTAACCCTCTATGAGGCGATTGCAGGGCTGTGGGGCTGTTATAGGACTGTTATGAGGCTGTTATGAGGCAGCTTCTATGCCAGGGCTCTCACAAAACTCTGAACCCCACTCGGGGACACTGGGGCCGGCCAGCTACTTTTCCCTAGCACCCCCCCTGACCAATCGCGATTTCCGAGCCACCGGAGCTCTGAGGCTCAGGGGGAGGTTCAAGCACAACACGGAAAGTTCTGGCGCTAGGCAATGGAACGAAGATGGAGAAATACTGAAGCGCAGGAGCCCAAAAGCATGTAGGCGGTATAGTTCTTTGTGCTGAGGTTCGTGGGCACAAGACACAGAGCTGCAAGACAGGCTGGAGGGCGGGGCGGGGCAGGGGGGGGCACAGCGGGGGCAAAGCGGCCCAGTGACAGTAACAGGGAAGCAGAGAAGTGACAGCAGGAGACCAAAGGCCTGGCTAAACCAGACCAGAGGTAAGACAGGGGGAAGAAATCTCGCTGCGGATGCAAACTGAGAGCACTTACCCCCTGCCTTCCTCTGCCGTAGGCTCCTCTCCGTTAGCCGTTTTCCGGCACCACCACTCCCCCGTCTCCATCACCGTGATCCGTCCCTGCCCCCCGCTGCCTATGCCTATGCTCGTTCGCCTGCTCGTCGCTCGTTTGCCGCTGCCGTTGCTGCCGCTTTCTGTGCCCAGAGAAAGAGGAAGAGCGGGGGGAAGAACGCCTCAGCTCCCGTGCCTGCGTCTCTCTCACGGCTGCAACTGCGACTGCGACGAGCTCTGTAGTCCTCTGTCAGTTTCCACGCCAGCTAGAGTAGGAAGGAGCTGACTAACGCCAAAGAAGATAGGGCATAAATCTGGGGACATCACGCAAAGAGTGGCCATTTCCTTCAAGCCCCTTACAAGAGCATTCAAAAAGTCTCTCTTCAAGTATATGAGAACAGATCAACACACGGTAGCAAGACCTACCTAAAAAAACTTTAGGATATAAAGCAGGATATCAATGACATTGGTCACAGAGAATCAATGCATAAAGGCAATGTGGTGACTCACAACAAAGGAGTACAAATTCTTTAACAAGAAATAATAACCCTGAAAGAGCAGCATCTAGACTTACAACCTCATGCATAAGACTACACAACATAAGAGTTCTGGATGTTCCTATAAACAAGGAAGGGCCTGACATTGAGTGCTCTTTAAGCATGTACTTTCTGCTGACAACAATGTGGACAGCAAACTGTACAGAGTTCACAGGGCTAGCTCCAAAGACAGGAAAGCCACTTGAGTACTGGATATCTTAGTCTGTTTCCACTACTACAAGCTAAATGAAGACATACTTCGAGAAGACAGATAAACAGGTCACATTGTTTTCCAGGGTCATAGAGTATCACCATTTCAGAACCTCTCAGTGATCACTCTTAGACAATTCAAATAACTGACTTTCTAAGAGAGAAAGACATCAAATGTGGATGGGAGCATCCATTCTGTCTCATCTTTCAATGGCAGGATCATCTCTTCCAGCTGCATTCAGTCTGTCAGGCAAGACAAATCCTGGATCTCCCAGGCTACGAAACACAGCCTACAATGCAGCAAACGAATCAGTTGTCCATTCATAGGCATTACCAATGGCAGAAAGTAGCCAGATCTAAGAATGAAATGAGACCGGACCCCACCACCATCACTCAAAGAAGGCAGGTGGTTCTTGATAAACTGTCCAGAAGCAATAACACAAATGAGATGCAGCCGACCCTGTAATGACTAGGAGGAATGCAGAAGGAGGAAGCTCCACTGTGTGTAAAAATGGGAATGGGCTGGGCAGGCGCACACTGTTTCCGATAAAGATACCTAGATTGTGCCACTGTCTCCTTAAGTTTAGGTTGCAATCAATGGACAGAGCTACACTGTTCCTCTATAGACTGGACTCAAGGATTGTTTTGTTCTGTTCTGTGAGTTAAGTTTTGGATTACTGTTGGTCTATACACTCACAAAGCCACAACATATAGCAGTTCAGTTCACTCTCCCATTAAATGATGCTGGGTACCGAGACCTCTTCCTCATGCCTTCACTTCTATAACTGCAAATAGGTAAACAGAAACTAAGATAAGTAGGTGCAATGTCAATAAAGTAGGGGTGGCTCCTCTGTTTGAGTGGAGGAGCGTCTCCCCTCTTAAAAATCTCCAGAGATGAAAAATAAAATGGTAATTAATTACCATTTTATTTTTCATCCCCCCTCCTGAGCCGAGTGTAAGGACGGGGGCGGGGCCACTACTAAGTGACAGCAGCAGGGAGGTGGGTGGGCTGGTATGGCACTGTTTAAAGTGTGCATGTCTTTTTGGCCGGCTGTCTTGTGACGGCCAGCCACACATGGGCACTTTAAACAACTCTAACCCAGCTGTCTTAAGACAGCTAGGTTAGAGCAAGCCAAAGTCTCCACAGCACTGTGGAGCGCTGAGTGAGGTTGCTCCCACCAATCCTAGGGCTGCTCTCATGCTGGTGAATGCAGCCTCAGGATTGGACAAGAGAGTTGCTTCATCCGGTTCCATTGTCAGAAGAAGAGGTCCGGAGTGAGGACATCGCAGAGTTCAGGTAATTTTTTTTCTATACATACTATTTTAAGCGCACGCCCGACCACACCCCCCATCCCATAGATGCCAGACACCACTGCAATAAACCATCAATATCAAAGTAATTACTCAAAATGCCTGGGGCCTGAATAGCCTGGCAAAATGACTGGTAGTGTTATCAATGCTCAACAGGGCTGATTGTGATATCTCCTCTACAAGGACTGGCATAAGTTAAAATCATGCTACCTCCCCAGGCAGTAGCTATTCTCTAGACCATAAAAAAGAAGGAGTGAGCATACTTCTTTGACATCATTTTAGGGGGATCTTGGAAAGAAGGTGGCAAAATGAGAGGCAGGACAATCACTTTTCGAATGAGACTGGGTGCGGAATCATTAACTCTAGCCAATATCAATGCACCCATTGAAGGCAAACAGCTATTTCTGGAACAAGTTATCTCAAACAACCTACACACACCAGATACAGCAGTCTTGAATTGGGGCGACTTCAACCTAGTCATGGACATTGAGAGTGAGAAAGAAGGAGGGTCAAAGATTCTGACAGACAGAGGCCTTTTCTAAGAAAGGAATATAATGGCCTACAGAGAGCATATGTGGAGGAAGGCGCAGATGGACTTTGCCTACTTCTCGGTCTCACACAAGACATATGCCCATATAGATCATTTTCTAGGCATTGCACTCAAACAAGATAAAATATAGGGGTAGACATAGAAGCTATGTCCTTATCCAGTCATGCTCCAATATCCATTCCTCTACAATTCACGGGTGATAGGGTCCAACCTGGCACTCGGAAGCTCAGAGACAGCATAATACAACACAACACACAAAGGATAGCTATATGGACCACAATGCCCAGAATCTGTTTGACAATGTCACAGAAGAGATCTCCTTGAGTACTTTATAGGACACCCTAAAATCAGGCACTAGAGGAGCTATTTTGGTGAAACAGAACAAAACCAAGAAAAAAAGAGGTAAACTAAGGAAAAGAGTAAAAGAACTATAGGTACCACAAAAACAAATGGGGCCCAAACTTATATCAGACACTAAGCCCCGCAAATGATCAATGAAAAAAAATACACAGCAAATCAACAACACAAGGAGAGGTGTGGTGCAGCGGCCAGGGCAGCTGACTTCGGAGCACAGGGTTCACGGTTCAATCCCCGGCTCCGGCGGCAGCTCAGCTCAGCACCATGTGACTCTGGGCAATAGCTCACTTAATTTCCACTCCGGCCCCCAGCTCCTTGAGACCCGTAAGGGTGAGTAGCTGCGCTATATAAAAACGGACTTACATTTTTACTTACTTACAAGGAGGTCTCTGGTGATGGCCAAATAGCTTTGGAATTCAGGGTATACTACATGACACGGGATTAAACTGCAGCCAACATTGGACTTGACAGCAATCAGGCCCATATGACCAAACTGACTCAACAGCACGTCAAAGCTCTCAAGAGATCCATTTCTTTAGAGGGCGTCATCTTCGCTATTGACAAACTAAAATCTAATAAATTCCCAGGTCCTGATGGTTATACACCACATTTCTATAAAACCTTCTGCAAGACCTTAGCACCAATTTTTATTAGGCTATATAACTTCTTCGCTGTTAGGGGCACTCTCATACCATCTCTGCTAGAAGCCTCCATAGCGGTCATCCCTAAGCCATGCAAAACAAATCACTTTGCAACTCATACAGACCTATGTCACTCATCATGATAGATGCTAAGCTATTCGCAGATACAATATCATGTGCAGATAATATGAAAACAATACTCCATATCATTGATAATGTGCATATGTCGGCAAAGAAATCCTTACTATTGGCCATCGATGTTGAGAAACCGTTCAATAGTGTACACTGGCCTTACTTAATGGAGACTCTAAAGTGCATTGTTTGAGCAACAGCATTGTTCCCCATCGTTTCCTATCTGAGAGGGACACGGCATGGCTGTCCCTTATCACTGCTGCTGTTCACTCTATGTAAGGAGCCGCTAGCCCAGGGGCTGAGAGCCAATGCAAAAATCAAGGGGGCAAAGGTTCTAATTGAAACACACACAATTAGTTTGTGTTCAGATGATGTGATTGTCACACTTACAAACCCTGTTTATCCCTCCGATTCATGAGTTAGACAATGGTAATGCCTAGACAGAGGTGGCAACAAACTATTTGGCAACACAGGTCACAGGCAATTGCAAAGCCTCTAACAGTTTTCTCACCTACTTACAGTTATGGATAGGGGATCCTGAAGATATCATAAATTCCTTCTGGGACCATAACTGTCCAAAGTCATGCACCACACCAAAGCCATACTCACTGTCTGTAAATCTATTCACCTGTAATCGATCTGAAATGTGGCATGCTCGTGCGGAGACTACTCCTTGAAGTCAAGCAGCTTCCACTACTCCTGAAACAGTACTGACTGCATAGCAGCTCTCAAGTTTCCTTTTTTGATCTCATAAGCATGAGCCATCCACAAATATGTAATCTGGTTCAGGTAGTCGTTCGTCTTGTATATCAGGTCTCAGCTTGGTGCATAGTTCAGTGACGTCGCGTCAGTCATGCTCCACTTCACCATCATCATTGTAATTCTCAGGAAGGGGTAGCAAAGTTGCAGGATTCAAAACAGAACACCTCTATAGAGACACATTCTCAGCCACCAGTATGATTTGCTCATATCGGGTCAGGCTACTGTTCATGAGGTATTTTGTCCTTGTTCTAGTTAACAAAATCTCAACAGAATGAGGAACATACACAGTCAAGTGATAACCCATTTCTGTACTTTCACTCTTTTCAATGGTAACACCTCTTGCTGCCACCACTTTAAGGCAGCCAGGCAGCACTGCAGCCACCGGATCTAATGTGGCCGAGAAGTAAGCAACTGGTCTTGGGGGCACCTCTATGATTCTGTGTTACTACTGAAAGAACACAGCCCTGTCTTTCACTGTAGAAAATTGAAAATGCTTTGTTATAATCAGACATTCCTAGTGCCGGGGCAGGGGAGAGGCTTTCTCTCAACTCTAGGAAGGCAACCAAACAGTCATTGTCCCATGGCACCAGATCCGACACATCCTTGTGTGTCGGTCTTGTAAATGCTTGGCCACTAGGGAGAAGTTGGGTATCCACTGACAACAGTAGCCCACCATTCCCAAAAACATCCTAACTTCTTTCTGTGTTGCTGGTGGATTCATTTGCATGATCACCGAAATTCTCTCTTGTGACACCCTTCTCGCGCCTTTCTCGATATGATAACCAAGGAATGGGACTCCTCTCAAACAATACTGCAACTTATTAGGTGATGCTTTATGCCCATTCTCAGCCAACTGGTTTAGCAATGCAATAGTGTCATTTTTGCACGCTACATAAGTATTTGACACAACTAGCAGGTCGTCAATATATTGGACTAAGACAGAATTGCAAGCCATAACCAGTGTCTCCAAATTCTTCTTAAGAACCTGGTTTAAAATGGGAGGTCTCTACGTAGTCCCATGCGGGACTCTGCACCATGCCAAAACACGGTTGCTGAGCCTAAATGCAAAGAGGAACTGACTGCCTTCATGCAAGGGGATGGAAAAGAATGCCTGATACAAATTAATGACAGTAAACCACTCAGTCTCACATAGAATTTATAACAAAATCACAGCAGGATTTGGTACCACTGGACAACAAGGGACCACACTGCACTATGTGGTACTTACCACTAAGCTTCTGCAAGCCCATAATGGGTACATTACATGGACTCCCCATAATCTGCTTCTGTAAACCTTGTTAAATCATTGTCTTCATCACCAGTGTCATTCTAGCAATAATTTCAGAGGTCAATTTATACTGCGGTGTTCTGGGATACTCTGTATTCAGCTTTATCTGTGTACCGACAGGCTAAACTCTTTTAATGAGTCCAATGTCCTTTCCTGAAAAATCCCACACTTCTGGTCTCATTAAATCTCTGAGATCTAAAGGCAAGTCTTCTGTCATAATCATCAGATACATTCCAATAATTTGATTCTGATTTGCCAACTTAAAGGCAATGTCCTCATCATGAGTTTGTAATTCTATTGCTTTCAGGGTACAGGATATGGTGCAGTTCAGTTTGTACAACAAATCAAGTCCTAACAAACTCACAGGACTCGAATCACAAACCACAAAATGTTGATTATCCTCAAAACACCCTATCTTTACAGGGACATCCTCAGTAATAGGGTTCTTCCTATTGTAGATTAGCAACTCCAACAACTTAGATAGTTCTTCTCGAGAGGGGTAGGTTTGGGAATTCCATTGATCACACAGTAGAAAGGGTAGCACCAGTATCAACCAAAAATGATACGTCGTAACCATTTACCTTAGGATCTATGAATGGGCCACTCTGGTCTATCTCCAAGTCTGCGCCAAGCACGCAATCTTCTGCTCCCCTTCAGTCACCATTTGAAAGACTGATTAATGCCAACATTTTCACTGGTCACAACCATAGGAAATCGTTGGTAAGGATTATTATTCCGGAAAGCATTCTGATTCAAATTCTGGACCTGATTTGAAGGAAATCTGAGAACATTAGCAGCTTGCTGCCGCATCAGGGGTTGTGGAACCTCCATCACCGGGGCTTGCGGCACATTACAATTCTGAGATGTAGGTCTGGGTACCTTCTGTTGCTGCATAGAATTACTGTTCTGAGGTGGTACAAACCCTGGATTTTGACCCTGATTTGTGGGATTAAGATGACATTCTCTCTTCCAATGCCTCAGCCTATTGCGGTAGTACCATGGATTAGACTTCTTCAATGTAGCTACATCCATTCCAGTTGTCAGGTCAATAGGGACACCCCAACCTCTATCTTGTGACTGAAATCCACCCCCACCCTGCATCGCCGGAGCTCCCTGTTGATACACTCCCTGCATTGCTGGTGCATTACCTACAAATGGTGGATTTTGAATTCCTTTCTGAGAAGCCTTCATTTGTACCACCATCAATTTCTCCTTTAACTTTTTTTGCCTCATTTCAATTGCATATCATCCAATCTCATCAACCAACTTATTCTGCCAACAGATCAGGTGCTGTTGAATCATCATACTAACCTCAGGCCTCAATTCAGTCACAAACGTGGACACAAAATATTCCATATCTTTAGACTCCAGTGTTTCTATTCCACTATTCTATTTGAATGCCTGTAACAATTTCTCATACTATGCATGAATCGTCTTTTTCGGTTCCTTGGTCGTCTCATTGATCTTGACCCAGTTAATGTCCTCGGGGGGCTCCTTAGACTTTAACCACATCATCACCTGATCATACTTCCTCATCACTATAGCTGAAGGACCATTAGTCACAGGATCTCTTATCGACTCTCTCTCAAACCATTCTATCAATCAATCAGTCATGGTTTTGTAGAGCGCACTACTCAACCATGAGGGTCTCAAGGCGCTGAGGGGGGTGTGTGAGCAGCTCCGTTGAGGTCATGTGAAGAGCCAGGTCTTGAGGTTCTTTCTGAATTGGTGCAGTGTCGGGCTTCGTCGGAGGTGAGGGGGGAGTTTGTTCCAGGGCTGTGAGGTAAGAGAAGGATCTTCCAACTGCTCTGGTCCTGTAGAAATGAGGGACGGTGGCTAGGGCAAGGCCGGCTGAGTGGAGGTTTCTCTTGGGGGCGTGGAAGGAGAGTCGGTCATTGAGGTATTGGGGTCCGGTGTTGTGGAGGGCTTTGTAGGTGTGTGTGAGCAGCTTGAAGTTTATTCTTCTTTCAACGGGGAGCCAGTGGAGGTCACGGAGGTGTTGGGTGATGTGATTGTGTCGTGGGATGTCGCGGATAAGTCTGGCTGGGGTGTTTACATGGTTTGGAGTTTGCAGAGGAGGTTTTTGTTGATTCCGGCATAGAGAGCGTTGCCGTAGTCCAGGATGCTGGTGATGAGTGCGTGGGTGACGGTTTTCCTGGAGTCGGGGAGATCCACTTGAACATCTTGCGAAGTATGCAGAGGGTTTTGAAGCATGTGGAATATACGGCATTGATCTGGCGATTCATGGTGAGTGAGGAGTCGAGTATGATGCCAAGGTTGCGAGCATTGTCCGTTGGGGTGGGTGGGTTTCTGAGCGTGGGGGGCCACCAGATGTTGTCCCATGCGGAGGGGTGGAGCTGAGGATGAGGGCTTCTGTTTTCTCCGAGTTGAGCTTCAGGCAGCTGTTGCTCATCCAGGTAGTGACGGCTTTCATTCCTTCTTGGAAGTTGTGCCTGGTGATGTCGGGTTCCTTGGTGAGAGAGAGGATGAGCTGGGTGTCATTGGTGTAGGAGACAATGTTGATCCCATTGTTTCTGACGATGGTTGCGAGGAGGGCCATGTAGACATTGAAGAGTGTGGGGCCGACAGAGATCATCTGATCTCTGTCGGTTCAGAGAGGAAGGGCAGGAGTCTTATTCTCTGTGTTTTGCCTGAGAGGAAAGATCATAGCTAGTCTAAGGCTTTTCCTCGGATGCCGGCATTGTGCAGTCTGGTGGCTAGGGTACAGTGGGAGACGGTGTCGAAAGCTGCTGATAGGTCCAGGAGGATGAGGGCTGCCATGTGGCCTTGGTTGAGGAGGGCGCGGATGTCGTCGGTGGCGGCGAGGAGGGTGGTCTCTGCTGTGGTTGCTGTGGAATCAGGATTGAGAGGTGTCTAGGATGCTGTTGGTTTCTATGAAGTGTGCTAGCTGGGTGTTGACGGCCTTTTTGATGACTTTGGTGGCAAAAGGGAGCAGAGAGATGGGCCTGACGTTTTTGAGATCCGTCTGGTCTGTGTGATGGTAGTGGCGGCCCTGTTGAAGATGTGAGGCGGGCAGGGGTCAGTAGGTGTTCCGGAGTGGATGCTCTTCATTGTCTTTAAGGTGTCTTCTATGGTGAGAGGGGTCCAGGTGAGAAGGGTCTGTTGGATGGCATAATTTGGGGTCGGTGTTGAGACGGTGCTGTGGTCTTGGTTGTCGAAGTTGTCGTAGAGTGTCTTGATCTTAAGGTGAAAGAAGGAGCTGAGTTTGTTGCAGAGGTCTTGGGAGGGAGGGACATCGGTTGTTTCGCTGTTGGGTTTGGCGAATTCCTGTATGATGGCAAAGAGTTCCTTAGAGTTGTGGGCGTTGAAGAGGATTCTGTTTTGGATGAAGTTTTTCTTTGTTGATTTGATGAGTTGGTGGTGTGCTGTGATGGCAGCTTTGTAGTCAGAGTGTGCTTCCGGTGTTTTGCTGTATCTCCACATCTTCTCTGCTCGTCGGCAGGAGCGCTTGGATTCTCTGAGGTCCGTGGTGATCCAGTTGGCTTTCTTGTTGTGGCGTCTCGTGGTGTCCTGGAGGGGTCGAGAGTGTTGGTACAGTTGACGATCCATTGGTGGAGGTTTCTTGCTGCTTTGTTGGCATCTGTCATAGTTGGGGGAGGGGTGCATGTGAGGGCAGAGGCGAGGTGCTCTTCGGAGACTTTGTTTCAGCTTCTGTGTGGGGGCAGTGCGTGCGCTTGTGTGCGGTGGGTTTCGTGAAGGAGAAATGGATGCAGTGGTGGTCTGTCCAGAGCAGTTCCGTGGTGTGGCTGAGGCAAATGTTGTTTTCTCCGGCGAAGATGGGGTTGAGTGTGTGTCCTGCTGTGTGAGTGGGGGTAGAGACAAGTTGGTTCAGTCTTATGTTGGTGAGGTTCTCCAGGAGGGCGGTGGTGTTGGGATCGCTGGGTTGTCCAGGTAGAAGTTCAGGTCTCCGAGTAGTATGTAATCCATAGAGGCGAGGGCGTGGGGTGCGATGTGGTCTGTGATGATGTTGGCGAAGGGGGTGCGGGGCCCAGGAGGTCTGTAGGCAAGTGTTCCATGGAGCGTCGTTCTGGGGTTGGGCTGGATCTGGAAGTGGATGTGTTCCATGGGGGGCTAGGCTTCATTCGAGTTGGTGGTTGTCAATGGGATGGAGCTTTTGTGGACGATGGTGAGGTCTCCTCCTGGGCGGTTGTGGCAGTCTTTTCTCAGGATCTTGTATCCATCGGGGAGGGCAGTTGCGATGTCAGGTGCAGAGCTGGTGTTGGTTCTACTGCAATTTTACACGCCGTCCACAAATTACTTGGGACTACAACATCCAAGGTATTTAAATCAGTCCACAAAATCTTCAAAATCTTCACAAACAGTTCAACTTGCTTATACTTCTCCAAAGGTTTCTCTCTTAATTTGGGAAATTCATTTGTAAATGACGGATCATGCCTACTCCAAAGTACATATATTTAACCTCCACTAAGTACCTTCCGTAAAGGAAAGCTCATAGCTCCCGTCCCCATTCCCTCCCCCCTTTGGGAGGAGGCAGCTCTCCTGTTATTTTTACCATTTAACCTACCAATTCTCTAATTCACTCCAAATTCGGATGTTATGGATTAATTCCCAAACTTGCATCTTAATTCCAGGTATTCTCATGTGTTCTATTTCATGAACAATGGAAGCAAGTCGGTGGCTCTTCTGTAAAGCCTTTGTCCACTCCAGATCTACCCAATATTTCTGAGCTAATTCAGATAATTTGTCATGAGCTTGTCTCGCTCTCCTAGTAACATCCTTACTCATAAACAAAAGTTCCCTCTGCTAAGTTGCTTTTCAATCCAAAGCAAGACAACCACTTATCATTTCATCCAATTCCAACTTCAGTTTTCCTACAGCCACAAAATTTACTTTCAAAGTGTATTGCAAAGTTCCCTGATTCACTTCTGTACTCCCACTACCATTCTATGTAGCATTCAGGACTTTCAAAAAGTCTTCCAATTCCTGGACATTAAAACCAGGATGTACCTTTAGGAGCTTTAGATACTGCCTTTACTTCAGGTGTGCTGCGATGCATATTAAACAGTGGTTCCCAAGTAAGTGAACCCAGATCCGGCAACCCCGGGCACGACATTAAAGATCCAAATCCAGTCTGATGTACAGATTGGACTGCAATTGCACACAAATGCATATCTATTCCCATGCTATTTACTTTTAATGCTTTACATTACCACACAACATTCCTTGAAAGACAGACCTATTGACATTGCCAAGGCTCATTGGAAGTAGTAACTTACACCCGTAAATTTGACTCCACCCCCTGTTTTTGTATTGCAATAGCTCTACCCTTCCAGGAAAACAGGCGTTAGCAAGCTATTTATAAAATAAATTAATGATATGAAAAACATCCCTTAGTGGGATATATCAATCACATACCAGCCAGGCCTCATTGTATATGTGCACAAGGCTGACAAAACAAAGGGGCGTAATCTTATAGTAGTGTCCTCAGATGCTGGGCTAACATTACACAAGTGAACCTCCACCAAGGGCCTTGTGAAGAGGGCCTGCAAATATGTACCTGTTCCAGTTGCTAGAGGACAATACCAAAAGGGCCCCAGACTTCTCCAGTATTCATGCCACCCACTCCCTCAATATCATAAATGGTATTCTGATCTAGCAATCTTGCTCTACAGATGATATGAGCCCTGCTAAATGTTTACTGTAATAAGAGATGCAGCTATGATTGAATTGATTAATATGGAGCTGCCTTAGGGGCAAGAAAATGTAAGCTGTCACAAAAGTCAAAGGTTGTACAACTCTATTACATGTTCTACTCAAATTGTGTCCCAGAATCTCATTAACATAACAGATCCAATGTCTCCAAAACCACCTGCTTTGTTTTCTGCACTGGTTGAAACTGAAATCTTTAAGTGGTTGCCTGTATACTTTTCTTTCTTGGATTCTGAAACTGAGCAACGTGTTTCTCTTGCAGACTAATAGGGACGCATCTGAAGTGATGGAATCAAAACCGGTCCTTGTTGTTCATGGTGGTGCCTGGGCAATACTGGATTTTTTGGCAGAAGACAGCATTCTAGGAGTGAAGAATGCAGCAAAACATGGATATCCCCTTCTGAAACGAAGAGTAAATGCTGTCAAAGCTGTAGAAGCAGCAGTAAGGATTCTAGAAGACAATCCTGTATTTGATGCAGGTATTGATACTATTCTTTTTTAATCAGAAATTTGATCAAAAATTACTAATAAAGTGAGTTATTAATTAACACAACAAAAATCCCACAACCCTCTGAGAAAAATAGAGAAAAATGTAATTAGTAAAAGATTACCAAAAATCCAATAACGGGAACCAGCGAATTATTGAAGATTTAAGGTAAAAAGCGTCAAATAAAGAAAAGAACCTCTCAGTAGTCACTGTTTGTTATTGACTAGGGATCTAGGCATAGTTTGAAGCTGATCGTGATCTGATGTGGGTTACATACACCAAATGGGTTTGTCCCAGTCAAACATTGTATCTTCTGATTTAGGGCCTAATCTAAATTTTGGCAGTCGGCCCGTCCTCTGCCAGGGCCACTGAGCAATTGACTCTGTCACCCTGGCAGAGGTGCTGAAGGCCAAATTTATAGTATTATTCAGATGTTCATATTGCACCAAGATACATATGCCACTATTTAAGGATGTTGTGCAAGTGTGCTGAAATGATGCAAAGCAACAAAAGTGATGTGATAAATAGTTTCAATCGTCCAAATGGTTTTTTTGCCGATAGGCTTGGTGAGAGCTGAATTGCAGTGTGTAGTATAAACTCATGATAAACAATGCAAAAAGGGTATTACAGGACGGGTACTAAACAAACCAGTTCACGGCATATATGCAATAAGTAGTGAAAGTAGAATTGCATCACTTATAAGTCTCTAAAATTTTTGAGATATGAATTATAGTCTGCCTGAGCTCAGCTATGTGTATTTCAAAGTCTGAAACATTTCTGTCTGCTACCATACTTTTCCATATGTTATGGAAAGCTTGGCATGTCATCTGCTATTTCATAGAACTGGCCACATAATATTCAGTTTGCGAAAAAAGGAATTCCAGATAAATCCCTTGTGGGTTCCTATCTAGAAATGTGCCCTTTCATTCTCATTGGATCTTGGCACCACAGGAGCTCTGAGCTCTGGAGAATCTTAGTGGCTCCAAAGGAGCCCTGAGCTCTGGAGAAGAGATTTCCTGTGAAACTTTCCTGTGAAACAGAGTCAGCCCTGCCAAGTATCACGCATCAGGCATTAGACTAACGCATTTTGGTGTGGTGATCCGCATCACCGCACCAAAATGAGAAGTCACATATTTATAGCACCTCCTGAAGTTGCTGACTAAACGAGATGGGAGCGCCGCTATTGGCGCTCATTGAACAAAGCATGGACCGGACTGCAGGCGTGCGCTGCTCTGGCAGCCCACAGTGTGTTACAGACTGCACTACTCTGTGCAGTGCAACTACTGCACTGTTCTGCTCCGGTGTATCTTCATCTGCCAGGAGGTGATTTTCGGTCGCGCCGACCAGGCTGGCTCAGCTGTGCTCTCACTGGTTGCAGCACCGCGCATTCGCAACTTTGTCAATTTCCCGCCTGAGTCAGAACTTAGGTCATTAAGGGGGCGGGCGGCGTGAGCGGGCGGAAGTTATGTTTGTAACTTTGGTTTTGAAGCCCACCACTGCTCGCACCGCCGCCTGTGCCTCTCATCAGGATGCACTGCTGTAACCGGTCAGACCAGGCTGCTGGAGACTCCTCATAGCGGCTTGTGGGGCCACAGTCACTGAGACCCCGGGAAGACTTGTGTCCATCCTTCGAGGTCAGGTGAGGCTCAGTAAGATTTCAGACAACTAAAGGGAAAGGCGCGCAAATATCGATCCCTGGAAACAGGCCCCTCCCCCTTAGAATAAGTGTAGATGCAGGAATCAGGGTCGAAGACATTCGCCTCAGTAGCCGCCGCTCCCACTAACATCAAAGTTAGCACAGCCAACTGGACTTCTATCCTACAGCAAGAGCGCCTGCCTCTAGTCAACTGTCTGTCTCCGGCCCTTCTTGCACGAGACTGACCTTAAATACTGTTGATTTTGTTGTTTAAAAAAAAAACATCGGGCTGCTTGATCCACCGTCCTTTAAATCTGTGTTCGGGTACCAGCAAGGTCAACTCTGGTACAGTCCACCCTAGGCCGGTAAATCTCGTGCCATTAAATTGGGTAATAAAGCACATCTTTATAGAGCTTAGAAACATCTGAAGTGCAGTGTGAAGCGCTATACAAAAACACAGTTATTGTTACCATTCCCTGCCTTTCCTGTTGGAAAAGCAAAAACCTTGTAATAAACCGTAGTATACTTTCTGGTAATTTCCAATAGTACGGGAGTCTTAATGCCAGCCTAGCTAGGGATGTCCTAGTGGTTGTATTGCACTCTTCTGCCCTCTCACCACCCAAGTAGGTCACACTGCTGTTAGCTACCAGTGCTATACATCTGTCTCTTAAGAATCTCAGCGCTTCACCTCTCTGTGGTCCTGTAAGGACAGGAGTCCACTATCAATTATATAAAACAACCTCAATAAACATCCATGTGCCTTTTCTTAAACGTCTGCCTTAGAGCTGTTACCCCCATTGTGACCTCTTACAGCGCTACTGTTGAAAGATGTGCTTCCAAGCACCTTAGAGTTTTTGCAGAGTAATGCCTGTCTGTTTGCTCCACTCTGTCAGGGGCTCTAGTATGTTATGCTATACTGGGCTTCATGTTGGCCTTCGTAACATTGTCCATTTGCCGCATGTGACAGAACATTAAGTCATCAAGTGGGCGGTGCGAGCGGGCGGAAGTTATGTTTGTAAGACCAGAGCCAAGGAGCAGGGCCGGACTGGCCATAGCGGGCACCGGGCGTTTCCCCGGTAGGCCGCTAGGGTGGGGGCCGGTTTTGGACCCCTGGGGGGCCGTTTTTGTTACCGGGGGTCGGCAATATCGGCCCCGGTAACAAAATCAGCCTGAAACCAGCCCTCGCAAACTGCTCGGATGCACTCCCCCTCACCCCAGGGGGGGCCGGCTGAGCAGTTTGCCAGGGCCGGTTTCTGTTCCCAGTCCGGCCCTGCCGAGGAGCACTCGCAAGAGCAGCGGGAGGCGCCGTGCCCAAAGCAGAGAGGATGGCCATGCTGGAGGGGTTTGCTAAGCATTACACTTGCTTGCCCACAGTTGTGTTTCATTTCTAAGTGCTCTGCAAATTGTTGCTATTATAATCGTCGTGCTCTATTTGTAACTAATAAAGAAAAGACTGCAAAACTCATTTTCCGAACAGTGCCTTTCAGCTAAGAAATGTTTTAAAATAGTGTAACACAACTTCTGCCAATGTTTCCGAGTTATTCCTCGTTCACTTTCTACCATCGCAGTCCCTTCTCTCAATAAAATTACCAACAGGATGACATGATCGTATTATATTACTTTCTTTAAAAAATTATGACACCTTTGCAGTTTTCATGTGACCTAAATAAGTAATTTGTTGTAATGGTCACGATCAGTAAAACTGAGGTTTTTATTTGGCGTTCGGGGCTGCATGTCTAAGGGTGGGCAACTAGACCTCGAATGACAGAATCCCCAGGTTGACACAGATCCCAAATTTGTAGGGGGCCCGAGTTACTTGGCATTACTCCACTGTCAGAAAACAAACCCTTCTAGCATGGTGGATGTTCTCACAATGCTGGACTGTGTGACAGGGAGGACACAATAATCACAGACTTGAACCCCTTGATTGGGCTGTTGCATTTATTGACAGCCCCAAGAGACCCCAATTGGAGTTAGCACCTGTCTTGGGGGGAGGAAGGGTCCAAGACCCGCACCCCAGCTGCTACTGGACCTTCCTGCCTGGGTGCTGGAACAGTTCTGCCGGATAATGGACTGCCTGTCGGACAACAGCCTTTGCTCTTTGGTAAGAACCCCACCCTGTGTCCCTCATACCTGTTTATCCTCCTTACACGTTACCGGTGCTGCTACCCGCTCTGACGTCTTGTTGTGACTAGTAATTATCATAATTTATTAGCAGGCTGAGGCAGCAGAGATCTCTGTACTTTTTTTGGGGGGGGGGAGGGGGGCTCTCTCACATCCTGGATCTTTGCTGCCTCAGCCTGCTAATAAATTATGAAAATTAGTAGCCACGACTGATTGGCTCAGTCTCGGGACAGTCAGATCACACGTGGAGAGCCTGGACAGACTCTCTGTGTGTCAAGTTGGTTAGCGCCCTCCCATTTCTGGTGATTTGCAGCTGTTTTAAGATGATCATCTTAGAGTTTCTTGTTGCTCAAATGGGTGTAATTTCTGATATTTATGTTTCCCTCGTCTTCATTGCTTGATTTTGCTCGCGGCGGTAAAGTGTCACTCATAGTCTTTGAATGTCACTCATAATTACACTGAAATTATAAAAATGTCAAACATAGCAATCTGAAACCTTGGCAGCTATGCAGAGTGGCTCAAGCTGGGAACACTGTGTTTTGAGTTCTCTGTGTAAATAGGGCTTTGCACAGCTGAGCGAGCAATCCCCTCCCTTAGTTGTCTGGGTACATGCAACGGAGCAAAACGTTTATGAACTCAGAGCAAGTCCCAAAATGGAAGGTGTGGCAAAACTCTGAAATACTGAAATGAATAACTTGGTTATATTACTAGGAATGGTTTCCTTACAGATGGCCAGCTGATGTTTCCTTTAAAATACTGTGATTTGAGCAATCTGTCTGGTACTCAGGTGGAGAGAACGATTTCCTATCTGGAGTTACTCTTTAGAATTCCTGTCTTACAGCCCAAGGAGCAGAGAATATTGTCGCCTCTCTGAGTTGAAATGTTCTTCTTACTTTTTCTAAATCTCTGCTGATCCACAGAATTAAAGTGGTTCAGGTCCTCTGAGTGCAGCCTGTTGCCTCAGTGGAACTTTCTGCCTATTGCTGGAGGCTGCAAAGCAGCATTTCAGAGTTGTTAAGAGAAGTCCAGCCAGTAAAAGCCAAGGGTCTAAGTCAGTACCTCAGGAACGCCGCTTGGCAGTTAAAACTCACTCCAGCAGAGGCTACTAGCATAGTGCAGTCTAGGTCCAATTTCTATTGGTCAGCTGAACACTTCAGGGAAAAGGCCTCTTGCAGTTTGTTCTGACCCTGAGCCATGGAGGAGCTAAGCCATCTGACCCTCAGAGTTCACTTCTTTGTCCTGGGCACAACTGGTAGCAGGCCCAACCCTTCAGGTCCCCTCACTGATCTGAACAGCAGGTGCAGCCCTTCTCTTCTTCCACAGACCCAGAAGTCTTCTGAGGAGGGTGCCTTGGAGTGGCACATTTATGGCTGGGGTAGGAGTGACTTCTGGCTCTTCCTTTGCAAAAGAGGTAGAAAGTTCACAGTGGCAAACCTACCCACTTTTGCATGAGTTCCCACTTGCCCGATTGCAAACAACCTCACAACACACCTTACTCCTAAAATTCAAGATATTGAAACCCTTCCTCCCTTGTGCAGAGCATTTGTGCCCTCCCAGAGATGTGGCATGGAAAATTAGCAGTCCTCTCCTCTCTGGTGATTTAAAAGTTGCTCTGGGGCTAGCTCCATTTCCACTGGGTTTGGTGCCAGCCTGACTGGGCGATCAAAAGCTGACCTTTCTCAGGACTCATGTAAGATTTTCATGTGAAAGGGCAGCCCCTTATACAAATTGAGGTTCTTGGGTTCACCCTAAGTTGCCTTACTGCCTTACAGCCAGGTTTCTTCTGAAAGTGCAGGCCCCTATACAAATTGATGTTCCTGGGTTCACCTTAACTTGCCTTACTGTCAGGGGAAGAAAATCACCTCCTGACACCCAGGCCAATTTCTTGCACTGCGAAGAGTTTTCACACCTAATTATGGCCAAATACTTGCAGGGCAGATACAAGTTACCCTTCAGGAGCTTTGGGCAGGAAGAAGTTCACTTTCTAAATGTCACTTTTCCTAAATATTTAATAAAAACCTGAATTTACCATAAGATTGTATTTTTAATAAATATCAAAAATAGTGGTTGAATCATTTTT
Organism: Calotriton arnoldi; assembly: GCA_963921515.1. Taxonomy (NCBI): domain Eukaryota; kingdom Metazoa; phylum Chordata; class Amphibia; order Caudata; family Salamandridae; genus Calotriton; species Calotriton arnoldi. The sequence continues at coordinate 855,318 of CAWUFW010007742.1, read as the reverse complement.
GTAGCTGGTCCCAAACTCAAACTAGCAGAATTCATATTTTAATCTGTGCTCTAGTTTTTTCATAGGACAGCCACAGTCTTCCACAGTGAAAACAGCTTTTGGAGCCTTGCCACTCTACGGACATAGTAACATTTATACAGTTCATCCTACTTTGTTGGCTGCAAGGCCTATATAGGGATAACTTATCTATATTTAAAAGGGTCCTTTTCTCAATTCAAAAAGGGGTCTTTTGACTGGTTGGATTACAGCTTTAAATTGTATCAGTCAGGCTACAATGGTAGGCCTGAGGCCATGTCTTCTTTGTCACACTAGTGGATGGCACAATAAGTGCTACAGCCCAAGGGTGACTTGTAATTTTCCATGCCATGGGTGCATTTCTGCATCATATACTATGGCCTTATAGAAATGTTAAATATGTTATTTAGAAGTTAGCACATTTTACTACATTTTAGGGTCAGAACACATGCACTGTGGCCTGACTAGCAGTGTCCCAGTGCACAGAGTAAAAAAAACAGCAGCATCAGTCCAGAAAATGGGAGTGATCATAGCAGACTGCCAACTTACTCACACAATCCCATTCCTGGCAAGAAAATTCCAGAAGATGAGTCTTTTTTATTTTTCAGGGATCTGTTATCCCAGTGATACCTCAATGACCACACCCCAGAAGTCGGTTTAAATTACCTCCAACCATGAGAACTGATCCTGGAGCATCCCTTGAGCATTATGGCATCTTTGAAACCCATTACACCAATATTGAGGTGGTCCTCAGATGAGCCTTCCTTCAAGCCACAAGGCAATCAGGATATATGATGCATTCAAATGGAATGTGTTATGAATTCATCCCATAAGTGTTGTGACCATGTGTGGCAACAGCAGGTTCAGGAATATCCAAACAGAAATCCTTATGATTGCCTGGAGGACCACAGGAACAGAGCCTGTCTCGCTCATGAATAGGAATGCATGATATTTGTCATACCTGGTGCTAGTAAAAAATATAGCACTCTGATGGGATGTCACTAAGGTACAGTCTTTCAACTGAAGCCATAAAGAGAACTTTCTGTGATATACATATATCATTAGAAGGATGAGAGATATCTAGCAAGTAAGAAAGGGAAGTCTAAGATCCACTCAGAGCGAGGTCCAACAGCACTGAGAAGACTGGGAAGTAAACACAGTCCATGTGTTGTCTCCACATTGTAATGGGAGACTCTCTGATCTGAATGTAAAGGCTTGGACCTTGGTGAAAGTGCTTATTATACACATTGATCATTTAACTTTCACAGAGGCCCTATCCAACTGTATATTGACCTATACAGCAAAGAAGAACCATCACCTCAATTAGAAAGGGGAAGGAGGAGTATTGACTATATTTATCCAAATGAGAAATGTATAATAAAAACAGAAACACAAATTATTGGAAACATTTTCTTCTGAAAATACATAGGTATAACAAAGTTGGTGATAGTGATTCTGTTGTTATAGTCAGTCTGTAACACAATCATTGATTTGGTTGTTAATAACTTTGGTCCCATGTGCCAAAAATGTAAAAATATTTGATGGATTCCTGAACGTTTTGTGCAGACGTTTAGGAATGGCTACAGAAGTGAATTGAAATGTTGCAATTTTGCATTCAAATTCCCATAAGAATTTGCAGACAAAACAATTGCTGAACAGAATTACACAACAGTAGTCACAAAATTAGAATTTGTATAAATATATGAACAGAACCTGGACATCTTTCTAGGGGTTCACTGATGCACCTGGTCCTTAAACCAACAAAGAAGAGATTGGCACGGAAGCTGGAATATCAAAATAACAACTTTATTAACCTCACATGAGGGAAACTGTGTCAATACAGTACCCGCAGGCCACTGTATGAGACAGTCTAAGGAGTATAAACACTCTGGGTCTTTTATGCCCAGTTTACCGCTGAGTTAGCATGTAGACTCAAAAGAGGCGGTACAAGTGTACACATGAATAGCTAGTTACATATAAGGATACATAAGAATTGCTTAGTCAACAGAGTGGGAGGGCTTATAATATTGCTGACATTAGTTAAAATAGCCTGACAGTTACTCTAAGAGCAGGTGCATTCTAGCAGTTAGACCTTTCTGAGCATGTGCAGTGCTCTGGCTCAGTACTGAAGGAGTTAATTATAGTTCCTGACTCAAGTGAAATACAAGAGCAGGCAACAGTGAAGAGGGAGAAAGCACATGGCGAGCACATGGCTAACTAAAATGGCTGCCAAAAACAAAATGGCTTCAGCTGATGCTAACAACCATTGCAGCTAGTTTTCCACAGATGGCCGTTTTAGCATTAGCTGAAGACATCCGCTATGATCTAGAAGCATGGAAGTTATCCTGCAGATTTATCCTCATAAATCCATTCATATCGTGATCTATTACTAGGTGGGCATTTACATTTTTAACATTGCTTACTGGTGAGATACAAATAGAAATACATGGGGATCAGCCCATTGGGTCATAATGAACACACAGATAGCAGGAGAAAATAATGGCTATTATTCCAAACAGAACTATCAATTTTTACAACCCCAAGCAGAAAGTAAATCCCAAAACCATCCAGTCCGATTCTATGTTTTAGGGCTCCTATGTATTTCAGTGACCATCTATTTCAGCTTCAGAATAGCCATCAGCATATATCTAATATAATATCTTAAATAAAAAACATTTTTTAATAGACCTTTCCAGTGTTCTTTTTATGAGGGCTAGAGTACCAATTGATATGCTCAGGAGGAGGGCAGAGTAGTATTTCTCAACTGTTCAAAAAAACGTTTCTCTTGCAGAATAAACATTCCTAATGCAAATATTAAAGCAAATACAAGGATCATTACAAAAACAATTTTTGCTCCAGGGGACCAGGAAGACCAAACGGGGCCATAGGAATTAGGACGAGGAGCCGCAAAGGGCTGCTCCTCCTCAAAAATGGGATGACCAAAGGGATACATTGCTAAAAAGTACTTAAAGAATAGAAGCCGCTGTACAACCAGCCAGAGGGGAGTCTTCTCCCTGTGTCCGTCTGAGCCTCACAGGCAGGCTCCTATCGAAGTTCTTTTTCAACGGTGGCGCTGCACAACTTGCAACTCAAGAAAACAATCACGGCCCAGTTTTAAGGGAAAAGTTTCTTCTTTCAGGATAGGGCAAGCAATCACCGTCCGGGGCAAATGCCCTCAACGATCCTGTCCAGTGTCTCAGGCAGTGCACCAATATTCTTCACTTTAATCTAACAGGCACCAAAGGCACAGCACCTGTACCCTGAACTCAAGTCCTTCCCTAACTCCTGTGTTGCTCCGCTGGTGCACTGCTCTTGTGTCGGGGCCAAAGATTGTACCCAGTATGCCCAGGCACCTCCTTATCAACAAACAAAGGTGCAGACTTGCATTCACTTGGGGACCAGGACTCAAAGGCCTGAAGCAACCCTTGTTTCAAAGGGGGTCACCTCAAGCAAAAGCCTCCTTGCCGTCCTTGTCAGTCTGTGACTCTCTCAGCTGGGCATCAAAAACTGGATCCATACAAAGATTTCTTCAGCCTGATTTGTGACCCCATCTTTCGCCCAAGACAGTGGCAGGTGTACACACTTCACGTCCCAGTGCTTCCGGCCTTCTACCTTCACTGAGGTCCTAGTTGCCAGCAATGCCTGTGCTGGTTCCCTTCACCTTGGCTCCAAACTGGACTGGCGCTAACTCCCCAGGCTGGATCTAATATCCGGGCCCCTCTGGCAATGGTTGTAGGGCAGCAGATATCTATTGATGGACAGAACAAAAAATCTTTAGACAAGGCATACAAATAATCTATCAAGCAGAGAGGATACTTTATTTCCAAATACCTTCTCCTTTTTTAGCTTGGGGCGCCCCATACATTAGCAAGGCACCAAGAACCACTTCATCTATCTGAGAGTAAAAAAACAACCCTGGACCCATTAGCGAGTACAAAAGGAACTTTTTGGTGAACTGACAAGAGCAAAATGTTACACTATGTGAAGCAGCCAAGGAAGTCTATGTTTATTTACTAAATTCTGAGGGAAAAAAGAAAAACAATACGCACATACTCTAAATCCTTACATTTGTGTATTCCTATATCATTCATCTGAAGAACCTCAAGAAAGGGCTTTTGTGCTTCTTGTCTTAACAAGCTTGTGTTTCATAAGTCATAACCTTTCACTACTTGTACAGGACTGCAGACACTTCTAAAATGATTTTTCTTACATAAAAACACCTACATTTTATGCTTAGGACCATGCTCTCATGTTATAGGCGCGGCGGGAAAATCTAAAACTGCTAATTTAACAGGGATCCTGTCAGCTCAATTACACAGACTAATAAGAGACTAATAATGCCTTTACAAAACTGTATGTAGCATAAAAAATAACTAACAATAATGGTGTTATCACCTGAGAATTTTAAAACAAAAACTACCCACATATAGTTCCCCTTTAAAGATCAAATAAGGGAACATCAATCTAGACTACTCATCCTTTCATAATTTCATCAGACAGGATGGGCAGTAATATGGCGTATTTTTTTATTCATTTTATTAATCTTAACAATTTTAAAACAGTATTACTGAATAGCCAATTAAACGTCTCATGGCCGTTCCTAGACAACTTAGACAGGCTCAAGAGAGAGTGAGAAAAAGAGAGAGAGAGAGAGCATATAAATCAAGAAAAATGACAATGTATTACTTAATTGTAGTTACCCTTAATTTGCCCAGGAGCTAATCTCTTCCCCTCATTCGACAGCAGTTAACCAGAAACAGGTGACCTTCTGTCGACACTATCTACCCCTATGTTTGGCAGCTGGACACAAACAAACTTATAGGAGGTAAATAGCACATTTGAGCTAGCTAGAAAACATTAATAACCAACTACCAATTCCTTTAGCAAATGTACTAGTGTAACATGAGGGCGCATGAATGCAAACTGAATTTCATAGCCTTTGAATCTGGCCCTAGCTCCAGGAAGGCTTAATCAAGGCCATAACTTTAGTGAAACAACTAAGTAAATTCTTCTATTTCTTAAATGTGGTTAAATTACTAATGGCGATATCCCTAATATTATTAACAAGAATTCAGAATTCATTTTCACCCTAATTTCCCTAGGCACATTATAGCTTCAGACATCATTAGAGCAAACTTTATATTTACCTATAGTGTTTTGCCCTACAATGTTAGAATCAGGATATTTAATTAATACAAAAAAAATCAGTTTATTAAACTACTCTGTAACATTACAAGCTTTCATAGTGTAATGTAGAAATCACATACTGTCACAGTGGCTCCCTGTGTGGAAATTTTGACATGCAGCAAGGCTGGTCAGTTCTAAATACAGAACTTGGCCTTTGACCCTTAAACCTGCTGTCCCCTGTCAGTAAGGCTATTCCATGCGGTCTTTCCAATTCAAAGGAACTCTGGAGAAGCACAGCTGAAAAGCATTCCTGTTCCGTGCCTGTGAGTTAATAATTTTAAAGGTAAGATGCTTATTTTATACTTATTTTTATTCGTGTGCAGTGTGTGATATGCTTTCTAGCAGTTTTAGAGGCCAGCTGCTTGTTCTGCAGTCGCATGTGTGCACTGCTGAAACCTGAGATCAGTTTGAAAACAGCCCTGGGTGCCAGGACTGCTTTTAAAAAGTAAATTGTGCCCAAAATCGACTTTGGTGGTAGGGGCACTTAAAAATGAATAACCTACAATGTTGTAGCATATTAGGGACCCCCAGGGTCTCCCCTAGATATCCCAGAGGTGGGAGATCAGAAATGTATAAGGTACACCCTTATAAAATAAGTTTTTATATGCCTGGGTAAAGTGAAATTTCACATTTCACTCCCCACATTGTGGTAAAGTGCTGCTCAAAGTCAACTTTGATGCTAGGAGCTTATATATTTGTCACAGTAGGATTATTTAGACATTATAAAGATCCAAAGAAAAACAATTTTAGTGCAATTATTGTTAATAATTTTTTGCACTTTAAAAAAAAAAACTTTTTAATAATGATCACTAACTCTTTTAATGTTTCCACATATGAAAAGCAACAAGAAAGAAAATCCCTGCTTTTAATCCTTTCTATTTTATCCAAAATAATGAAGCTGTATTTGTAACTTTTAAAATCAGTAGTCTTGTGGCCGTGCATAGCCATGTGTTGTTTACTCAGCTGTGTTTTTACGACCAGCAAGCCTCAACTTCCACGCCTTTTTCAGAAGAAAAACCCTTTGCTGTATTCTAATGTCCTGAAAAAGTTTGATCTCCGTCTGTTTTGACAGACAGCTTCCTTCGGTACAGACAGCTTTGAACAGCAGTTTTTTTTAAAAGCTCTTTTTCTAGTGCTGGAAATTTTAGCACGGTGCAGTCTATTTAAAACACAGGCATTCCAAGCCGGCACAATTCTATCGTTTTGTAATGTAAAAAAGAGGCGCTTTTATTTCAGCAGCAACCAATTTACTCAGATGATGTGAATGCCTTTTAATATTAATACCTTAAGGATAATGCTGTAACATTTGGTATTCAGTCCTAATTATGTAAGCACACAAATTCGTTTTTTTTTTCTTTCTGTGAGGCCTATTTTTTTCCTATTGAGTGTTAATTGTAATTTCTCTTGTGGCAATATTCACACATCTATACTTTGTTACTGTTTTACTTCTAATGGTAGCGTAGAGCTATTTAGCATATGTTACATAATTAATTTCTTGAATTCTAAAATGTAGTTCTTTCAATTACATTTGCATAACAGAATGACGACAAAAAAACAAATGGAGCTCATTCCAGACATTTTCAAGAAGGGGGCCTACACACTCAGAGCACACAACACTGCTTGCTAAGGCAAACCATTCTCACACAAAAAACATAGTCAGTACTTACTGAAACAAGTATTTTCAAGCAGCACCACCAGTGTCAATCCACAAACACATGGACACTAAAAAAAAACAATTAACCCACAAATTAACACTTAGGACAAAAGCAAGAGACAGCTCACAGCCTGTACTCAAAGCAAACCATTTGTAAATACCAATTGTAAGTCATATTTACAAACGAAAGGACTCTCAAAAAAGTACAGAGATTACACCAAGACAAATAGACAGCCAAAAGACTGCCATGTTCAAAAAGACAGGCTCGCGCCTCAAAACCTTTTCCAATAATACACCAAATTACCAGTTGGGCTGGCAGATCAGGATCCTTCTTTATATATGTATTTTTGTTCCATGGTGTACTAGTCATCATGGAAGAAATACCTTTTTAATATACCTAAACCCATTTAGGTATCCCCTCTTAGGGGAGTCAGCTGAGTACTTCCTAAATCCATATTGGTACCTCCAAGACAGCAACACTTTCTACGAAGTGTGCGAGGAGCAGGCATGCCAAAAATATTATAGCATATATAATATTATACTCCAAGTGACACTTAACACAATTTGTGCCGTTCAAGTTTTCAAAGTTAGAGAAAAATCTCCTCATTACCTGCCTTCATTTGCTGCAGCAAACAAACAAACAAACAAGAATCTTGGCCAAGCTAATCCAAACAAAAGTGTTGCTACAGCAACTTTACCAAACCAAAGTCTCCAACCTCCACCTGCCAAGTTCTGAGTGACCTAACGGTCATTTGAAAATACTCACACCAAAGAAGATCTCAGTCGGGAGCGGCCCACACCTGGAGGGTCAGATCGGGAAATCGGGAAAATACGTTGGTCTGCAAAGACAAAGGGTCTCCTCATGCAGGGTACCTCCTCAGTAGATTCCTGTCTTCCGTCAAGACCACTCCCTTGGATAGCCACTTCTCCGATGAGGTCCACGTCGGGCGCCAATTTGTAGAAGAAAAAACCTTTCTAGGGGTTCACTGATGCACCTGGTCCTTAAACCAACAAAGAAGAGATTGGCACGGAAGCTGGAATATCAAAATAACAACTTTATTAACCTCACATGAGGGAAACTGTGTCAATACAGTACCCGCAGGCCACTGTATGAGACAGTCTAAGGAGTATAAACACTCTGGGTCTTTTATGCCCAGTTTACCGCTGAGTTAGCATGTAGAATCAAAAGAGGCGGTACAAGTGTACACATGAATAGCTAGTTACATATAAGGATACATAAGAATTGCTTAGTCAACAGAGTGGGAGGGCTTATAATATTGCTGACATTAGTTAAAATAGCCTGACAGTTACTCTAAGAGCAGGTGCATTCTAGCAGCTAGACCTTTCTGAGCATGTGCAGTGCTCTGGCTCAGTACTGAAGGAGTTAATTATAGTTCCTGACTCAAGTGAAATACAAGAGCAGGCAACAGTGAAGAGGGAGAAAGCACATGGCGAGCACATGGCTAACTAAAATGGCTGCCAAAAACAAAATGGCTTCAGCTGATGCTAACAACCATAGCAGCTAGTTTTCCACAAAGCCACTAAATTAACTTAAACTCAAACCCCTGGTAGCTATGGCAAAGACAGCTGAGAGGCTTAACTTAGGGAAATGTGTAAAATATTTATGCCATACCAATACAGTAATAAAGTCAAAACACCAAGCAATAAAAATCCCAACCCGAAATAGTAAAACAGATTAAAATTTAATGAATACAGTGACACCAAAATGAAAAAATCCAAAAGAGGAACCCATAGATATGAATTTCTAAAGTTTCAGGTGAAAATAGCACCAAAGTGCGCACAGCAGAAATGCTGGTCAATCGTCGTAGTATACTCGGACTGTGGCGTGATTTGAGGCCACCCGCAATGGAGACCTAGTAGGATACACTGACCAGATTTAGCCCGATTGGAGATTTTGCTTTGGGCCATAGTCTTTTTTCTGTAAGTCAAAAATCGTTTAACGGGGTAAGGTAGCAGGATGTATCTGAGGAAATAATCATGTAGTCAGATAGGCATTGAACAAGGTATCCATGAAGCAGTTGGTTTTGTTCCCAAAGAGGAAATTCAAATTTCACACCCAGGAAAGTACTCTCGTGGGTCAGAAACTTTTGGTGCCTTTGACCAGTCAAGATTTTTACCTTTGGGATTTCAGAGACTTCTTAGCTAATCATTCAGTGGGGCAAGGCTGTGACTGAATTAGACATTGAGTTTCATAAGACCGGATACCTTTTCATCAAGGATCCAGTGAATCAGATTTGCAGCTGAGAAGAAGCTCCGGAGCAGAGAAACCTGTTTTCTTAGCCCAGCAAGGTTGTGCCTTGATCGAATAGGCTGGGATGCTTTGCCCCAGTCATCTGGAGGCCTGGAAGTCCAAAAATGTTCTAAGTCCTAGGTTTTCAGGGGTGGTAGGAAAAGTCCAATTAGATACAGGCAAGTGTTCTAGGACCTTAGGAGCAGCAGTTGGGGGGTCAAAACTTGCTCCAGTAGAGGCCATCAGCAGGGTCCAGGTCAGGACCTTTTGCTACTGGTCGGCTGGAAACATCAAGAAAAAGGCTCCTTGCAGATTTTTGCAGCTCTGTGGCCACACAGGACATCAACCAACTGACCTTTGGAGTCTACTTCTTTGTCCTGGAAGCAGGTCCAAACCTTCAGGATTCCTTGCAGGTCACACACAGCAGTTTCAGTCATCCTCTGTTCTTTGACTGGTTCAGAAAGTGAACATTCCCACTGTCCCTCAATCCTAAAATCCAAGATGAGAAGGCCCTTCTCCAGTTGAGCAGAGTGTTTTTGTCCACCTAGAAGTGTAATGAGCAGACCCCTCCTCTGTAGTCACTTCAAACCTGTTCTGCGGACAGCTCTCCCCGCTGGGTTTGGTGCCCACCTGACTGGGAAGACCAAAGCTAGGGGGCTTTCCAGGTTGTCACCTAAATTTGCTTTTAACTGGGGACGCCCCTTTTAAGTAAATTAAGTTCCTTGGTACACCCCAACTGGCCTTCCTGCCAGGGGAAGAGAAAACACTGCTTCACACTCAAGGCATTGTCTTTGCTCTGGGACAGTTTTGACACTTCATCAGGGCTAATCACTCATTGGGCTACTGCTGGAGAGCTAATGCAGATTAGCCTCCAGGAGTTTCAGAGAGGGAAAAGATACCTTTCTAAAGGTTACGTTCCCTTACTATCTATTAAAAAGCAGACCACCATTAAGTTGGGCTTTTAATAAATATTACAAAGAGTGGTGTAATCCTATTTCTAGCTGGTCTCAATCCAGAGATAGCATAATTAATATTTAATCCCACTTTCCATTACTTTCTATGGACCAGCCAGAGTTTTGTATAGTGAAAATAGCTTTTGGGTGCTAGTCACTCTAGGCACATGTTAAGTTTACATTTCTACATGTCATACTATTAAATACCATGCACACTGCCTTGTGGGCTGCAAGCCCTTCATTAGCGGTCCTTTATTACTATGGAGAAGGAAGCTTTTCTCTAGCCAAAAAGAGTGATTTGGATATGTTGCATTGCAGGGTTCGCACTACAGATGTCAGGCTGGTAGGCCTGAAGTAATTTTTGGTTTGCCACTGTTGTAGATGGCACAAAAGGTGCTATGGTCCCCAAGTTGTATTTGACTTCCAGGCCCTGGGCGCACTTTCTACACTATATACTAGCGTCTCAAATGAACTATTCTTCGGCTACGTCGTGCAGGACTGGATTTTCCTGGCACATCAGCCTTTTTATATATTAGAGCCTCCGAGCCGGATTTGGGTCGGTTGCAGTTCAGCTATTAGGCATTAAACGACTTATGTAGTCGTTGCCTGTAGCACCTTATAAATAAAAAGAAAATTGGTGGTCTATGGTGATTGGCCAGTGGAGTACACTTGAAAAATTGGTATGCAATTTCTTGGTCAACTTTTTGAAACCATTTAATATATTTGCCCTGATGAAGTTCTTGGGATAGAACGAAACGCGTTGGCTGTTGTGGCTGTTTTGCTTTACATTTGTCATCATTGTAAAGAAGAATAAAGATTCCATTGTCATTTCAAATACTGGACGGACATTCGTATATGTATTTTCTTTATATGGACTTTCCTGTAAAGTGGTGCAACCTGCAGCTGTTATAACTAAATACGAGGTACTTAGAGGCAATTTAAATGTGCCAATTGGGAATAAGCCAATTCAAACATGTTTAAAGGGAAACACACACACTTTACTACTGGTTATCAGAGGTAAAGTGTAAAGAATTTCAAAGCCAGCAAAGAAAATAGGGCATAAATCTGGGGACATCACGCAAAGAGTGGCCATTTCCTTCAAGCCCCTTACAAGAGCATTCAAAAAGTCTCTCTTCAAGTATTTAAGAACAGATCAACACACGGTAGCAAGACCTACCTAAAAAAACTCCAGGATATAAAGCAGGATATCAATGACATTGGTCACAGAGAATCAATGCATAAAGGCAATGTGGTGACTCACAACAAAGGAGTACAAATTCTTTAACAAGAAATAATAACCCTGAAAGAGCAGCATCTAGACTTACAACCTCATGCATAAGACTACACAACATAAGAGTTCTGGATGTTCCTATAAACAAGGAAGGGCCTGACATTGAGTGCTCTTTAAGCATGTACTTTCTGCTGACAACAATGTGGACAGCAAACTGTACAGAGTTCACAGGGCTAGCTCCAAAGACAGGAAAGCCACTTGAGTACTGGATATCTTAGTCTGTTTCCACTACTACAAGCTAAATGAAGACATACTTCGAGAAGACAGATAAACAGGTCACATTGTTTTCCAGGGTCATAGAATATCACCATTTCAGTTCCTCTCAGTGATCCCTCTTAGACAATTCAAATAACTGACTTTCTAAGAGAGAAAGACATCAAATGTGGATGGGAGCATCCATTCTGTCTCATCTTTCAATGGCAGGATCATCTCTTCCAGCTGTATTCAGTCTGTCAGGCAAGACAAATCCTGGATCTCCCAGGCTACGAAACACAGCCTACAATGCAGCAAACGAATCAGTTGTCCATTCATAGGCGTTACCAATGGCAGAAAGTAGCCAGACCTAAGAATGAAATGAGACCGGACCCCACCACCATCACTCAAAGAAGGCAGGTGGTTCTTGATAAACTGTCCAGAAGCAATAACGCAAATGAGATGCAGCCGACCCTGTAATGACTAGGAGGAATGCAGAAGGAGGAAGCTCCACTGTGTGTAAAAATGGGAATGGGCTGGGCAGGCGCACACTGTTTCCGATAAAGATACCTAGATTGTGCCACTGTCTCCTTAAGTTTAGGTTGCAATCAATGGACAGAGCTACACTGTTCCTCTATAGACTGGACTCAAGGATTGTTTTGTTCTGTTCTGTGAGTTAAGTTTTGGATTACTGTTGGTCTATACACTCACAAAGCCACAACATATAGCAGTTCAGTTCACTCTCCCATTAAATGATGCTGGGTACCGAGACCTCTTCCTCATGCCTTCACTTCTATAACTGCAAATAGGTAAACAGAAACTAAGATAAGTAGGTGCAATGTCAATAAAGTAGGGGTGGCTCCTCTGCACCATGCCAAAACACGGTTGCTGAGTGTAAATACAAAGAGGAACTGACTGCCTTCATGCAAGGGGATGGAAAAGAATGCCTGATACAAATTAATGACAGTAAACCACTCAGCCTCACATAGAATTTATAACAAAATCACAGCAGGATTTGGTACCACTGGACAACAAGGGACCACACTGCACTATGTGGTACTTACCACTAAGCTTCTGCAAGCCCATAATGGGTACATTACATGGACTCCCCATAATCTGCTTCTGTAAACCTTGTTAAATCATTGTCTTGATCACCAGTGTCATTCTAGCAATAATTTCAGAGGTCAATTTATACTGCGGTGTTCTGGGATACTCTGTATTCAGCTTTATATGTGTACCGACAGGCTAAACTCTTTTAATGAGTCCAATGTCCTTTCCTGAAAAATCCCACACTTCTGGTCTCATTAAATCTCTGAGATCTAAAGGCAAGTCTTCTGTCATAATCATCAGATACATTCCAATAATTTTATTCTGATTTGCCAACTTAAAGGCAATGTCCTCATCATGAGTTTGTAATTCTATTGCTTTCAGGGTACAGGATATGGTGCAGTTCAGTTTGTACAACAAATCAAGTCCTAACAAACTCAGAGGACTCGAATCACAAACCACAAAATGTTGATTATCCTCAAAACACCCTATCTTTACAGGGACATCCTCAGTAATAGGGTTCTTCCTATTGTAGATTAGCAACTCCAACAACTTAGATAGTTCTTCTCGAGAGGGGTAGGTTTGGGAATTCCATTGATCACACAGTAGAAAGGGTAGCACCAGTATCAACCAAAAATGATACGTCGTAACCATTTACCTTAGGATCTATGAATGGGCCACTCTGGTCTATCTCCAACTCTGCGCCAAGCACGCAATCTTCTGCTCCCCTTCAGTCACCATTTGAAAGACTGATTAATGCCAACATTTTCACTGGTCACAACCATAGGAAATTGTTGGTAAGGATTATTATTCCGGAAAGCATTCTGATTCAAATTCTGGACCTGATTTGAAGGAAATCTGAGAACATTAGCAGCTTGCTGCCGCATCAGGGGTTGTGGAACCTCCATCACCGGGGCTTGCGGCACATTACAATTCTGAGATGTAGGTCTGGGTACCTTCTGTTGTTGCATAGAATTACTGTTCTGAGGTGGTACAAACCCTGGATTTTGATCCTGATTTGTGGGATTAAGATGACATTCTCTCTTCCAATGCCTCAGCCTATTGCGGTAGTACCATGGATTAGACTTCTTCAATGTAGCTACATCCATTCCAGTTGTCAGGTCAATAGGGACACCCCAACCTCTATCTTGTGACTGAAATCCACCCCCACCCTGCATCGCCGGAGCTCCCTGTTGATACGCTCCCTGCATTGCTGGGGCATTACCTACAAATGGTGGATTTTGAATTCCTTTCTGAGAAGCCTTCATTTGTACCACCATCAATTTCTCCTTTAACTTTTTTTGCCTCATTTCAATTGCATATCATACAATCTCATCAACCAACTTATTCTGCCAACAGATCAGGTGCTGTTGAATCATCATACTAACCTCAGGCCTCAATTCAGTCACAAACGTGGACACAAAATATTCCATATCTTTAGACTCCAGTGTTTCTATTCCACTATTCTATTTGAATGCCTGTAACAATTTCTCATACTATGCATGAATCGTCTTTTTCGGTTCCTTGGTCGTCTCATTGATCTTGACCCAGTTAATGTCCTCGGGGGGCACCTTAGACTTCAACCACATCATCACCTGATCATACTTCCTCATCACTATAGCTGAAGGAGCATTAGTCACAGGATCTCTTATCGACTCTCTCTCATACCATTCTATCAATCAATCAGTCATGGTTTTGTAGAGCGCACTACTCACCCATGAGGGTCTCAAGGCGCTGAGGGGGGTGTGTGAGCAGCTCCGTTGAGGTCATGTGAAGAGCCAGGTCTTGAGGTTCTTTCTGAATTGGTGCAGTGTCGGGCTTCGTCGGAGGTGAGGGGGGAGTTTGTTCCAGGGCTGTGAGGTAGGAGAAGGATCTTCCACCTGCTCTGGTCCTGTAGAAACAAGGGACGGTGGTTAGGGCAAGGCCGGCTGAGTGGAGGTTTCTCTTGGGGGCGTGGAAGGAGAGTCGGTCATTGAGGTATTGGGGTCCGGTGTTGTGGAGGGCTTTGTAGGTGTGTGTGAGCAGCTTGAAGTTTATTCTTCTTTCAACGGGGAGCCAGTGGAGGTCACGGAGGTGTTGGGTGATGTGATTGTGTCGTGGGATGTCGTGGATAAGTCTGGCTGGGGTGTTTACATGGTCTGGAGTTTGCGGAGGAGGTTTTTGTTGATTCTGGCATAGAGAGCGTTGCCGTAGTCCAGGATGCTGGTGATGAGTGCGTGGGTGACGGTTTTCCTGGAGTCGGGGGAGATCCACTTGAACATCTTGCGAAGTATGCAAGAGGGTTTTGAAGCATGTGGAATATACAGCATTGATCTGGCGATTCATGGTGAGTGAGGAGTCGAGTATGATGCTGAGGTTGCGAGCATTGTCCGTTGGGGTGGGTGGGTTTCTGAGCATGGGGGGCCACCAGATGTTGTCCCATGCGGAGGGGTGGAGCTGAGGATGAGGGCTTCTGTTTTCTCCGAGTTGAGCTTCAGCAGCTGTTGCTCATCCAGGTATTGACGGCTTTCATTCCTTCTTGGAAGTTGTGCCTGGTGATGTCGGGTTCCTTGGTGAGAGAGAGGATGAGCTGGGTGTCATCGGTGTAGGAGACAATGTTGATCCCATTGTTTCTGACGATGGTTGCGAGGAGGGCCATGTAGACATTGAAGAGTGTGGGGCCGACAGAGATCATCTGATCTCTGTCGGTTCAGAGAGGAAGGGCAGGAGTCTTATTCTCTGTGTTTTGCCTGAGAGGAAAGATCATATCCAGTCTAAGGCTTTTCCTCGGATGCCGGCATTGTGCAGTCTGGTGGCTAGGGTACAGTGGGAGACGGTGTCGAAAGCTACTGATAGGTCCAGGAGGATGAGGGCTGCCATGTGGCCTTGGTCGAGGAGGGCACGGATGTCGTCGGTGGCGGCGAGGAGGGTGGTCTCTGCTGTGGTTGCTGTGGAATCAGGATTGAGAGGTGTCTAGGATGCTGTTGGTTTCTATGAAGTGTGCTAGCTGGGTGTTGACGGCCTTTTTGATGACTTTGGCGGCAAAAGGGAGCAGAGAGATGGGCCTGAAGTTTTTGAGATCCGTCTGGTCTGTGTGATGGTAGTGGCAGCCCTGTTGAAGATGTGAGGCGGGCAGGGGTCAGTAGATGTTCCGGAGTGGATGCTCTTCATTGTCTTTAAGGTGTCTTCTATGGTGAGAGGGGTCCAGGTGAGAAGGGTCTGTTGGATGGCATCATTTGGGGTGGGTGTTGAGGTGGTGCTGTGGTCTTGGTTGTCGAAGTTGTCGTAGAGTGTCTTGATCTTAAGGTGAAAGAAGGAGCTGAGTTTGTTGCAGAGGTCTTGGGAGGGAGGGACATCGGTTGTTTCGCTGTTGGGTTTGGCGAATTCCTGTATGATGGCGAAGAGATCCTTAGAGTTGTGGGCGTTGAAGAGGATTCTGTTTTGGATGAAGTTTTTCTTTGTTGATTTGATGAGTTGGTGGTGTGCTGTGATGGCAGCTTTGTAGGCAGAGTGTGCTTCCGGTGTTTTGCTGTATCTCCACATCTTCTCTGCTCGTCGGCAGGAGCGCTTGGATTCTCTGATGTCCGTGGTGATCCAGTTGGCTTTCTTGTTGTGGCGTCTCGTGGTGTCCTGGAGGGGTCGAGAGTGTTGGTACAGTTGACAATCCATTGGTGGAGGTTTCTTGCTGCTTTGTTGGCATCTGTCATAGTTGGGGGAGGGGTGCATGTGAGGGCAGAGGCGAGGTGCTCTTCGGAGACTTTGTTTCAGCTTCTGTGTGGGGGCAGTGCGTGCGCTTGTGTGCGGTGGGTTTCGTGAAGGAGAAATGGATGCAGTGGTGGTCTGTCCAGAGCAGTTCCGTGGTGTGGCTGAGGCGAATGTTGTTTCCTCCGGCGAAGATGGGGTTGAGTGTGTGTCCTGCTGTGTGAGTGGTGGTAGAGACAAGTTGGTTCAGTCTTATGTTGGTGAGGTTCTCCAGGAGGGCGGTGGTGTTGGGATCGCTGGGTTGTCCAGGTAGAAGTTCAGGTCTCTGAGTAGTATGTAATCCATAGAGGCGAGGGCGTGGGGTGCAATGTGGTCTGTGATGATGTTGGCGAAGGGGGTGCGGGGCCCAGGTCTGTAGGCAAGTGTTCCATGGAGCGTCGTTCTGGGGTTGGGCTGGATCTGGAAGTGGATGTGTTCCATGGGGGGCTAGGCTTCATTCGAGTTGGTGGTTGTCAATGGGATGGAGCTTTTGTGGACGATGGTGAGGTCTCCTCCTTGGCGGTTGTGGCAGTCTTTTCTCAGGATCTTGTATCCATCGGGGAGGGCAGTTGCGATGTCAGTTGCAGAGCTGGTGTTGGTTCTACTGCAATTTTACACACCGTCCACAAATTACTTGGGACTACAACATCCAAGGTATTTAAATCAGTCCACAAAATATTCAAAATCTTCACAAACAGTTCAACTTGCTTATACTTCTCCACAGGTTTCTCTCTTAATTTGGGAAATTCATTTGTAAATGACGGATCATGCCTACTCCAAAGTACATATATTTAACCTCCACTAAGTACCTTCCGTAAAGGAAAGCTCATAGCTCCCGTCCCCATTCCCTCCCCCCCCCCCCTTTGGGAGGAGGCAGCTCTCCTGTTATTTTTACCATTTAACCTACCAATTCTCTAATTCACTCCAAATTCGGATGTTATGGATTAATTCCCAAACTTGCATCTTAATTCCAGGTATTCTCATGTGTTCTATTTCATGAACAATGGAAGCAAGTCGGTGGCTCTTCTGTAAAGCCTTTGTCCACTCCAGATCTACCCAATATTTCTGAGCTAATTCAGATAATTTGTCATGAGCTTGTCTCGCTCTCCTAGTAACATCCTTACTCATAAACAAAAGTTCCCTCTGCTAAGTTGCTTTTCAATCCAAAGCAAGACAACCACTTATCATTTCATCCAATTCCAACTTCAGTTTTCCTACAGCCACAAAATGTACTTTCAAAGTGGATTGCAAAGTTCCCTGATTCACTTCTGTACTCCCACTACCATTCTATGTAGCATTGAAGACTTTCAAAAAGTCTTCCAATTCCTGGACATTAAAACCAGGATGTACCTTTAGGAGCTTTAGATACTGCCTTTACTTCAGGTGTGCTGCGATGCATATTTAACAGTGGTTCCCAAGTAAGTGAACCCAGATCCGGCAACCCCGGGCACGACATTAAAGATCCAAATCCAGTCTGATGTACAGATTGGACTGCAATTGCACACAAATGCATATCTATTCCCATGCTATTTACTTTTAATGCTTTACATTACCACACAACATTCCTTGAAAGACAGACCTATTGACATTGCCAAGGCTCATTGGAAGTAGTAACTTACACCCGTAAATTTGACTCCACCCCCTGTTTTTGATTTGCAATAGCCATACCCTTCCAGGAAAACAGGCGTTAGCAACCTATTTATCAAATAAATTAATGATATGAAAAACATCCCTTAGTGGGATATATCAATCACATACCAGCCAGGCCTCATTGTATATGTGCACAAGGCTGACAAAACAAAGGGGCGTAATCTTATAGTAGTGTCCTCAGATGCTGGGCTAACATTACACAAGTGAACCTCCACCAAGGGCCTTGTGAAGAGGGCCTGCAAATATGTACCTGTTCCAGTTGCTAGAGGACAATACCAAAAGGGACCCAGACTTCTCCAGTATTCATGCCACCCACTCCCTCAATATCATAAATGGTACTCTAATCTAGCAATCTTGCTCTACAGATGATATGAGCCCTGCTAAATGTTTACTGTAATAAGAGATGCAGCTATGATTGAATTGATTAATATGGAGCTGCCTTAGGGGCAAGACAATGTAAGCTGTCACAAAAGTCAAAGGTTGTACAACTCTATTACATGTTCTACTCAAATTGTGTCCCAGAATCTCATTAACATAACAGATCCAATGTCTCCAAAAACACCTGCTTTATTTTCTGCACTGGTTGAAACTGAAATCTTTAAGTGGTTGCCTGTATACTTTTCTTTCTTGGATTCTGAAACTGAGCAACGTGTTTCTCTTGCAGACTAATAGTGACGCATCTGAAGTGATGGAATCAAAACCGGTCCTTGTTGTTCATGGTGGTGCCTGGGCAATACTGGATTTTTTGGCAGAAGACAGCATTCTAGGAGTGAAGAATGCAGCAAAACATGGATATTCCCTTCTGGAACGAAGAGTAAATGCTGTCAAAGCTGTAGAAGCAGCAGTAAGGATTCTAGAAGACAATCCTGTATTTGATGCAGGTATTGATACTATTCTTTTTTAATCAGAAATGTGATCAAAAATTACTAATAAAGTGAGTTATTAATTAACACAACAAAAATCCCACAACCCTCTGAGAAAAATAGAGAAAAATGTAACTAGTAAAAGATTAACAAAAATCCAATAACGGAAACCAGCGAATTATTGAAGATTTAAGGTAAAAAGCATCAAATAAAGAAAAGAACCTCTCAGTAGTCACTGTTTGTTATTGACTAGGGATCTAGGCATAGTTTGAAGCTGATCGTGATCTGATGTGGGTTACATACACCAAATGGGTTTGTCCCAGTCAAAGATTGTATCTTTTGATTTAGGGCCTAATCTAAATTTTGGCAGTCGGCCCGTCCTCTGCCAGGGCCACTGAGCAATTGACTCTGTCACCCTGGCAGAGGTGCTGAAGGCCAAATTTATAGTATTATTCAGATGTTCATATTGCACCAAGATACATATGCCACTATTTAAGGATGTTGTGCAAGTGTGCTGAAATGATGCAAAGCAACAAAAGTGATGTGATAAATAGTTTCAATCGTCCAAATGGTTTTTTTTGCCGATAGGCTTGGTGAGAGCTGAATTGCAGTGTGTAGTATAAACTCATGATAAACAATGCAAAAAGGGTATTACAGGACGGGTACTAAACAAACCAGTTCACGGCATATATGCAATAAGTAGTGAAAGTAGAATTGCATCACTTATAACTCTCTAAAATTTTAGAGATATGAATTATAGTCTGCCTGAGCTCAGCTATGTGTATTTCAAAGTCTGAAACATTTCTGTCTGCTACCATACTTTTCCATATGTTATGGAAAGCTTGGCATGCCATCTGCTATTTCATAGAACTGGCCACATAATATTCAGTTTGCGAAAAATGGAATTCCAGATAAATCCCTTGTGGGTTCCTATTTAGAAATGTGCCCTTTCGTTCTCATTGGATCTTGGCACCACAGGAGCTCTGGAGAATCTTAGTGGCTCCAAAGGAGCCCTTAGCTCTGGAGAAGAGATTTCCTGTGAAACTTTCCTGTGAAACAGAGTCAGCCCTGCCAAGTATCACGCATCAGGCATTAGACTAACGCATTTTGGTGTGGTGATCCGCATCACCGCACCAAAATGAGAAGTCACATATTTATAGCACCTCCTGAAGTTGCTGACTAAACGAGATGGGAGCGCCGCTATTGGCGCTCATTGAACAAAGCATGGACCGGACCGCAGGCGTGCGCTGCTCTGGCAGCCCACAGTGTGTTACAGACTGCACTACTCTGTGCAGTGCAACTACTGCACTGTTCTGCTCCGGTGTATCTTCATCTGCCAGGAGGTGATTTTCGGTCGCGCCGACCAGGCAGGCTCAGCTGTGCTCTCACTGGCTGTAGCACCGCGCATTCGCAACTTTGTCAATTTCCCGCATGAGTCAGAACTTAGGTCATTAAGGGGGCGGGTGGCGCGAGTGGGCGGAAGTTATGTTTGTAACTTTGGTTTTGAAGCCCACCACTGCTCGCACCGCCGCCTGTGCCTCTCATCAGGATGCACTGCTGTAACCGGTCAGACCAGGCTGCTGGAGACTCCTCATAGCGGCTTGTGGGGCCACAGTCACTGAGACCCCGGGAAGACTCGTGTCCGTCCTTCGAGGTCAAGTGAGGCTCAGTAAGATTTCAGACAACTAAAGGGAAAGGCGCGCAAATATCGATCCCTGGAAACAGGCCCCCCCCTTAGAATAAGTGTAGATGCAGGAATCAGGGTCGAAGACATTCGCCTCCGTAGCCGGCGCTCCCACTAACATCAAAGTTAGCACAGCCAACTGGACTTCTATCCTACAGCAAGAGCGCCTGCCTCTAGTCAACTGTCTGTCTCCGGCCCTTCTTGCATGAGACTGACCTTAAATGCTGCTGATTTTGTTGTTTAAAAAAAAAACATCGGGCTGTTTGATCCACCGTCCTTTAAATCTGTGTTCGGGTACCAGCAAGGTCAACTCTGGTACAGTCCACCCTAGGCCGGTAAATCTCGTGCCATTAAATTGGGTAATAAAGCACATCTTTATAGAGCTTAGAAACATCTGAAGTGCAGTGTGAAGCGCTATACAAAAACACAGTTATTGTTACCATTCCCTGCCTTTCCTGTTGGAAAAGCAAAAACCTTGTAATAAACCGTAGTATACTTTCTGGTAATTTCCAATAGTACGGGAGTCTTAATGCCAGCCTAGCTAAGGATGTCCTAGTGGTTGTATTGCACTCTTCTGCCTTCTCACCACTCAAGTAGGTCACACTGCTGTTAGCTACCAGTGCTATACATCTGTCTCTTAAGAATCTCAGCGCTTCACCTCTCTGTGGTCCTGTAAGGACAGGAGTCCACTATCAATTATATAAAACAACCTCAATAAACATCCATGTGCCTTTTCTTAAACATCTGCCTTAGAGCTGTTACCCCCATTGTGACCTCTTACAGCGCTACTGTTGAAAGATGTGCTTCCAAGCACCTTAGAGTTTTTGCAGAGTAATGCCTGTCTGTTTGCTCCACTCTGTCAGGGGCTCTAGTATGTTATGCTATACTGGGCCATCATGTTGGCCTTCGTAACATTGTCCATTTGCCGCATGTGACAGAACATTAAGTCATCAAGTGGGTGGTGCGAGCGGGCGGAAGTTATGTTTGTAAGACCAGAGCCGAGGAGCAGGGCCGGACTGGCCATAGCGGGCACCGGGCGTTTCCCCGGTAGGCCGCTAGGGTCAGAGCCGGTTTTGGACCCCTGGGGGGCCGTTTTTGTTACCGGGGGTCGGCAATATCGGCCCCCGGTAACAAAATCAGCCTGAAACCGGCCCTCGCAACCTGCTCGGATGCACTCCCCCTCACCCCAGGGGGGGCCGGCTGAGCAGTTTGCCAGGGCCGGTTTCTGTTCCCAGTCCGGCCCTGCCGAGGAGCACTCGCAAGAGCAGCGGGAGGCGCTGTGCCCAAAGCAGAGAGGATGGCCATGCTGGAGGGGTTTGCTAAGCATTACACTTGCTTGCCCACAGTTGTGTTTCATTTCTAAGTGCTCTGCACATTGTTGCTATTATAATCGTTGTGCTCTATTTGTAACTAATAAAGAAAAGACTGCAAAACTAATTTTCCGAACAGTGCCTTTCAGCTAAGAAATGTTTTAAAACTGTGTAACACAACTTCTGCCAATGTTTCCGAGTTATTCCTCGTTCACTTTCTACCATCGCAGTCCCTTCTCTCAATAAAATTACCAACAGGATGACATGATCGTATTATATTACTTTCTTAAAAAATTATGACACCTTTGCAGTTTTCATGTGACCTAAATAAGTAATTTGTTGTAATGGTCACGATCAGTAAAACTGAGGTTTTTATTTGGCGTTCGGGGCTGCATGTCTAAGGGTGTGCAACTAGACCTCGAATGACAGAATCCCCAGGTTGACACAGATCCAAAATTTGTAGGGGGCCCGAGTTACTTGGCATTACTCCACTGTCAGAAAACAAACCCTTCTAGCATTGTGGATGTTCTCACAATGCTGGACTGTGTGACAGGGAGGACACAATAATCACAGACTTGAACCCCTCGAATGGGCTGTTGCATTTATTGACAGCACCAAGAGACCCCAATTGGAGTTAGCACCTGTCTTGGGGGGGAGGGAGGGTCCAAGACCCGCACCCCAGCTGCTACTGGACCTTCCTGCCTGGGTGCTGGAACAGTTCTGCCGGATAATGGACTGCCTGTCGGACAACAGCCTTTGCTCTTTGGTAAGAACCCCACCCTGTGTCCCTCATACCTGTTTATCCTCCTTAAACGTTACCGGTGCTGCAACCCGCTCTGACGTCTTGTTGTGACTAGTAATTATCATAATTTATTAGCAGGCTGAGGCAGCAGAGATCTCTGTACTTTTTTTTGGGGGGGAGGGGGGCTCTCTCACATCCTGGATCTCTGCTGCCTCAGCCTGCTAATAAATTATGAAAATTAGTAGCCACGACTGATTGGCTCAGTCTCGGGACAGTCAGATCACACGTGGAGAGCCTGGACAGACTCTCTGTGTGTCAAGTTGGTTAGCGCCCTCCCATTTCTGGTGATTTGCAGCTGTTTTAAGATGATCATCTTAGAGTTTCTTGTTGCTCAAATGGGTGTAATTTCTGATATTTATGTTTCCCTCGTCTTCATTGCTTGATTTTGCTCGCGGCGGTAAAGTGTCACTCATAGGGGCCAATTCCGATCTCGGCCGGTAGGGCACCGAATCGGATTCGGCTTAACCGGATCCGATTCGGAGCCCTCTTTCCCGACCGATTTGTACGCACGTCAGGCCGAGCGAGTACGATGCGAGCGCACGCAAAATCGCCGACCGACTTGTTTGCGGGTCCGAAGCGCTCCGACCGACTCGCACGGACACGACGCGTACCGCGCAATGGAGACGTTCCCCGGCTGGGCAAGTACGATGCGTGCCGCGAGCAGTCCGACCGACTCGTGCCGTCCGGCTCGACAGAGCAGTCGGAGCCACACTTTGGGGGTCCGTGTCGGACCCCCCTGTACGCATAGCTGGGCGAGTCGCACACAGGGGGGACACATTGGTCCCCCCTACCTGTGCATGTACGCCGCGAGTCGCTTCGAGGTGTACCCGCTGTAGGGGGCACCCGTGTTCGCCTCGCACCCATTGGGTCAATGGGAGCCCGCGTACGCGTTGTACGTCCGGCTCCCATTGACTCAATGGGAGTCCGACCGACTCGAGTCCGATTGCATGCGTGCGCATCGTACTCGTTCGGTCGGACTGCCAGAGTCCGATTCGGTCGGAAATCTCTCCGGGTCCGCTCGGTCGGAGAGATTTCCGTCCTGAATCGGAATTGGCCCCATAGTCTTTGAATGTCACTCATAATTACACTGAAATTATAAAAATGTCACACATAGCAATCTGAAACCTTGGCAGCTATGCAGAGTGGCTCAAGCTGGGAACACTGTGTTTTGAGTTCTCTGTGTAAATAGGGCTTTGCACAGCTGAGCGAGCAATCCCCTCCCTTAGTTGTCTGGGTACATGCAACGGAGCGAAACGTTTATGAACTCAGAGCAAGTCCCAAAATGGAAGGTGTGGCAAAACTCTGAAATACTGAAAGGAATAACTTGGTTATATTACTAGGAATGGTTTCCTTACAGATGGCCAGCTGATGTTTCCTTTAAAATACTGTGATTTGAGCAATCTGTCTGGTACTCAGGTGGAGAGAACGATTTCCTATCTGGAGTTACTCTTTAGAATTCCTGTCTTACAGCCCAAGGAGCAGAGAATATTGTCGCCTCTCTGAGTTGAAATGTTCTTCTTACTTTTTCTAATTCTCTGCTGATCCACAGAATTAAAGTGGTTCAGGTCCTCTGAGTGCAGCCTGTTGCCTCAGTGGAACTTTCTGCCTATTGCTGGAGGCTGCAAAGCAGCATTTCAGAGTTGTTAAGAGAAGTCCAGCTAGTAAAAGCCAAGGGTCTAAGTCAGTACCTCAGGAACGCGGCTTGGCAGTTAAAACTCACTCCAGCAGAGGCTACTAGCATAGTGCAGTCTAGGTCCAATTTCTATTGGTCAGCTGAACACTTCAGGGAAAAGGCCTCTTGCAGTTTGTTCTGACCTTGAGCCATGGAGGAGCTAAGCCATCTGACCCTCAGAGTTCACTTCTTTGTCCTGGGCACAACTGGTAGCAGGCCCAACCCTTCAGGTCCCCTCACTGATCTGAACAGCAGGTGCAGCCCTTCTCTTCTTCCACAGACCCAGAAGTCTTCTGAGGAGGGTGCCTTGGAGTGGCACATTTATGGCTGGGGTAGGAGTGACTTCTGGCTCTTCCTTTGCAAAAGAGGTAGAAAGTTCACAGTGGCAAACCTACCCACTTTTGCATGAGTTCCCACTTGCCCGATTGCAAACAACCTCACAACACACCTTACTCCTAAAATTCAAGATATTGAAACCCTTCCTCCCTTGTGCAGAGCATTTGTGCCCACCCAGAGATGTGGCATGGAAAATTAGCAGTCCTCTCCTCTCTGGTGATTCAAAAGTTGCTATGGGGCTAGCTCCATTCCCACTGGGTTTGGTGCCAGCCTGACTGGGCGATCAAAAGCTGACCTTTCTCAGGACTCATGTAAGATTTTCATGTGAAAGGGCAGCCCCTTATACAAATTGAGGTTCCTGGGTTCACCCTAAGTTGCCTTACTGCCTTACTGCCTTACAGCCAGGTTTCTTCTGAAAGTGCAGGCCCCTATACAAATTGATGTTCCTGGGTTCACCTTAACTTGCCTTACTGTCAGGGGAAGAAAAACACCTCCTGACACCCAGGCCAATTTCTTGCACTGCGAAGAGTTTTCACACCTAATTATGGCCAAATACTTGCAGGGCAGATACAAGTTACCCTTCAGGAGCTTTGGGCAGGAAGAAGTTCACTTTCTAAATGTCACTTTTCCTAAATATTTAATAAAAATCTGAATTTACCATTAGATTGTATTTTTAATAAATATCAAAAATAGTGGTTGAATCATTTTTGTAGCTGGTCCCAAACTCAAACTAGCAGAATTCATATTTTAATCTGTGCTCTAGTTTTTTCATAGGACAGCCACAGTCTTCCACAGTGAAAACAGCTTTTGGAGCCTTGCCACTCTACGGACATAGTAACATTTATACAGTTCATCCTACTTTGTTGGCTGCAAGGCCTATATAGGGATAACTTATTTATATTTAAAAGGGTCCTTTTCTCAATTCAAAAAGGGTTCTTTTGACTGGTTGGCTTACAGCTTTAAATTGTATCAGTCAGGCTACAATGGTATGCCTGAGGCCATGTCTTCTTTGTCACACTAGTGGATGGCACAATAAGTGCTACAGCCCAAGGGTGACATGTAATTTTCCATGCCATGGGTGCATTTCTGCATCATATTCTATGGCCTTATAGAAATGTTAAATATGTTATTTAGAAGTTAGCACATTTTACTACATTTTAGGGTCAGAACACATGCACTGTGGCCTGACTAGCAGTGTCCCAGTGCACAGAGTAAAAAAAACAGCAGCATCAGTCCAGAAAATGGGAGTGATCATACCAGACTGCCAACTTACTCACACAATCCCATTCCTGGCAAGAAAATTCTAGAAGATGAGTCTTTTTTATTTTTCAAGGATCTGTTATCCCAGTGATACCTCAATGACCACACCCCAGAAGTCGGTTTAAATTACCTCCAACCATGAGAACTGATCCTGGAGCATCCCTTGAGCATTATGGCATCTTTGAAACCCATTACACCAATATTGAGGTGGTCCTCAGATGAGCCTTCCTTCAAGCCACAAGGCAATCAGGATATATGATGCATTCAAATGGAATGTGTTATGAATTCATCCCATAAGTGTTGTGACCATGTGTGGCAACTGCAGGTTCAGGAATATCCAAACAGAAATCCTTATGATTGCCTGGAGGACCACAGGAACAGAGCCTGTCTCGCTCATGAATAGGAATGCATGATATTTGTCATACCTGGTGCTAGTAAAAAATATAGCACTCTGATGGGATGTCACTAAGGAACAGTCTTTCAGCTGAAGCCATAAAGAGAACTTTCTGTGATATACATATATCATTAGAAGGATGAGAGATATCTAGGAAGTAAGAAAGGGAAGTCTAAGATCCACTCAGAGCGAGGTCCAACAGCACTGAGAAGACTGGGAAGTAAACACAGTCCATGTGTTGTCTCCACATTGTAATGGGAGACTCTCTGATCTGAATGTAAAGGCTTGGACCTTGGTGAAAGTGCTTATTGTACACATTGATCATTTAACTTTCACAGAGGCCGTATCCAACTGTATATTGACCTATACAGCAAGGAAGAACCATCACCTCAATTAGAAAGGGGAAGGAGGAGTATTGACTATATTTATCCAAATGAGAAATGTATTATAAAAAACAGAAACACAAATTATTGGAAACATTTTCTTCTGAAAATACATAGGTATAACAAAGTTGGTGATAGTGATTCTGTTGTTATAGTCAGTCTGTAACACAATCATTGATTTGGTTGTTAATAACTTTGGTCCCATGTGCCAAAAATGTAAAAATATTTGATGGATTCCTGAACGTTTTGTGCAGACGTTTAGGAATGGCTACAGAAGTGAATTGAAATGTTGCAATTTTGCATTCAAATTCCCATAAGAATTTGCAGACAAAACAATTGCTGAACAGAATTACACAACAGTAGTCACAAAATTAGAATTTGTATAAATATATGAACAGAACCTGGACATCTTTGATGACAGATTTGCCCTCCTTAAAAGATCGTTGGATACTAGTGACTCCCCTTCTCAGCCCATGAACATGCCACCCCGTAGCCCTTCTCAGGACCACCCCGAGCCCTCCTCAACCAGGATCGATCAAACCCATCCACTCCTGTTTCGACCGTACCTGATTCTCAGTTCAATGTTCAGACCACCCCTGCTATTGTACAATTTTCGATATCCAAAGACCGTGGAACTCCTCCAGTCCCAAACGATCAACGCCCTCCCCATGAACCACAAAGCATCACCTTGGACCCCACGGGCCCACATCGAGGCCCCCTTTCTCCGCCCACTCTCTCAACATACCCTTTACCCCTCTCCCAACACTCAGACCTGATGGCGCGTCTGGATGATTTATCTCTCCAGTTGCACCGTCTCTCTACTGAACTTCATGAACTCAAAGCCCTCTCAAATGATCTTTTCCCGGGGATCAGCTCTGTCCTCACCTCGGCAAATTTGCCCAGAGCCTTACCTAAGGTTAGAGATCACATGGGTCAGTTTTTCGCCCCCATAGTCCCGAAAACCATACCCCTACCTAACGCCCCCTCCCGCCCCAGAAGATTTAAGACCTACCTGGCGTCCAATGAACTCAAGGACCTGCACAACTCTTACTCGCCTAGGTACAACACCAACATGATCCCTCCAGGACAAATACAATATATCCACTCTAACCCTAACAGAGAACCCCCTCATAATCCTAGAGTCATCAATAAAGACAACCTCACGAGAGTGAACGTCATCCAGACTCCGTCCCCCCTTAACCCGGTACAACTTAAATGTGTACTACTCAATTGCAGGTCAGCCAGTAAACACACCTCCGATATCCTTGACCTCATCCAAGACAATGATTTAGACATCATCCTCACTGAAACTTGGCTAAATCCCGCCTCCACTCCCATCCTAGACATCCTACTTCCTCCTACACATGACATAATTAGGCTAGACAGAGCTCGGAAGCTGGGTGGTGGCCTAGCCTGTATTCATAGGAACTCACTCTCGATTTCTCTCATGGAGTCCTCTACGCCTTCATCCTGTGAATACCTTGGTCTCAGCATTTCAAGTAATAACCTGCCGGTTTGTAAACTTCACACTTTTTATCACCCTCCGGGTGACAATCTCCCCTTCATCGAGCAACTAATGGAACTCATCTCTGGCAATGTCGACTCACCAATGTCCCAAATCTTCCTTGGTGACTTCAACCTTCATTGGTCTAACCCCAATGACCACGCTGTAACCTGCCTTAAATCATTTTTAAATGATCAAGAATTGATTCAGCACTGTGACCAACCAACTCATAATAAAGGAGAAATTCTAGACCTCATCATCTCGAAAGAACAGACCATCACATTGGACTACATTACCCCTTGCGACTGGTCCGACCACCATAGCATCCTCTTTTATATTAACAGGAAGGTTTCTTTGAGGAAGGCTCAACCAACGAAATCAAAGATATGGAAAAGGGACCTCAGATCAATAAATCCAGATGAACTAGCAGCCCACTGTAAATCTGCCCTCTCCTCCCAAGCTGAACTGGTCGAGGTACAGTTACTCACCGATTCCTACAACTCTACCATCTCCAACATCATGGATGACATTGCACCACTACAACAAAAAAATGCCTCTTCAAAAATATCTAAACCATGGTACAACGACAAGTTAAATATGGAACGCCGCAACCTTAGGGCTGCTGAACGTGCCTGGAGATCCAAACCCTCCGCGGAACAACTAAAACTCCTTAGAGATGTTAGGAGCTTCTACAACAAACAAATCAAGACCACTAAGGCAGAATATTTCAGACACCAACTGGATCAAGCTGCAAACCGACCCAAGAAACTTTTAGAATTGGTCAAGCAGCAATCAGTGGTAGCTCCAAATAACTCGGCTTCTGGAGGCAGCCCACCCTCTTGTGACGAACTGGCGGTCTTCTTCACTGAGAAATCAAGACTCATCTCCATTGAGCTCTCCTCTAAGAAGGCTCTACTGCCATCCTCCGGGTCCGCACCACCCTTTGATCTCGTAGAAAACTGCAAACCTATCAGCATGAACACCAAGAACAATGCATCATGGGACACCTTTACCTCATTCAGTGAACAAGACATCAACAAGATTCTCCAAAATATCAACCCTTCTAACCACTTCAACGACCCCCTGCCCCCGGCCATCTTCAAAGAAATCAAGAATGCCCTCATCCCCACCTGGACAAGGATTTTAAACGCTTCACTGTCACAAGGCACGATCCCAGACTGCTTAAAGGCAGCTCAGGTATCACCTATACTAAAAAAAACAAACGCAGATAGAGCCGACCTCAATAACTTTTGCCCTATCTCCAACATTCCCACCCTAGCCAAACTACTAGAAAAATGCGTACAATTTCCAACTCCTTGACCAGCATCAATCTTGTTTTCGGAAGGGGCAAAGTACTGAATCGGCACTGACTCATGTTTTGGATGACATTTTAAAAATGCTTGACCAAAACGAATCATGCCTCCTAATCCTCCTTGATCTTTCCTCCGCATTCGACACGGTCAATCACGACAACCTCCTATCCATCCTGAAGATCAGGATGGGTTTCTCTGGTCGGGTATTACAATGGTTCTCGTCCTTCCTCCACCACAGATCACAAAGAGTCAAGGTGAACCACTCTCTCTCACAACCCTCCCCAGTTCTCATGGGGGTACCCCAAGGGTCCGCCCTATCTCCCATACTCTTCAACCTTTTCCTCGAACCATTAGCTAACTCATTAAATTCTATGAACATTCTCTTCCATATGTATGCGGATGATACGCAACTTTATTTAAAAATCTCTGCCCCGGATAACATCATCTCACTCAACACTACCCTAACATCTACTCAAAATTGGTTAACTGAGAACCATCTCCTGCTCAACACCTCCAAAACTGAATTCCTTCTCATCTCGCCTCCGACCCACATCCCTAAGCCAAACCTTTGGTTGAATCACCTCACAGCTTTCAACTGCACCCCCTACATTATAGACTCAGCCAAATCTCTCGGAATCACCCTGGACAAGCACCTGAACATGAAGAATCATATCAGCAATGTGTGTAAGGGAACAAATCACTTGATGAGGACACTTAGAAATATCAAACCATTCCTTCCGCAGCTTGATTTCAAGCATGTGGTCCAAGCGCTTGTCTTACCGAGATTAGACTATGGCAGTGCTACACTCTGTGGCCTCCCCAAACACACCCTGGCTCCTCTAAGGGCATCACTGAACGCTGCGGCTAGACTGGTTATAGGTACCAAACGAAATGTGCATATATCCCCAGTCCTAAAATCTCTCAAATGGTTGCCCTTCGAAGCTCGAATCCAGTTAAATATTGCGGTTCTGGCGCACAAAGCCCTTCTCTTCAAAACCCCAGGTATCTAGCTCAAAAGCTTGAATTATCCTGTGGTGGTAGAGCCTCAAGAAGCGCTAACACTTTCCTCCTGAAACCGCAAATCTTTAACAAAAAGAGAACTTGCCACCGAGCCTTCTCTGGCGCCACTCCAAAGATTTGGAACTCTCTGCCACCGGAAGTACGCAGAATCTCCTCAACGACTGACTTCAAACTGAAAGTCAAAATATTCCTAATGAACAAATTCCTACCTTAATGTGGCTAGGCTCACCTGCTCAAAGTCATTGCCCCTACAACCACTTGACCATCATTGGATATTGCTCCTCATAATATTTCCCCCGGTAGTCCGATATTTATCTGTTTATTGTATTACTCTCCTTTGACCCATTCGTAGTGCAATTATGTGATTATTCTTGTTTCTATTCATACCTGATGTTGTTACTGCATTTATTACCTTCCTTCCATCCTTTTGTAAAGCACTCTGATATCCTTTGGGATCTTGTTCGCGCTATATAAAACTTTATAAATAAATAAATAAAATAAATAAAATCACATGAACATGATAAGCAATTAAGCTTCTTCTTAGAACTGCAAATTGAAGGGTTATTATAGCTTCAATCTTAAAAGAACTATAATTTATCACTTATGGTGAGCTATGCAATCATTACTCTCCCAATGTGTTGCTTATGACCTCATACATAATTTCACAAAGGATATCATGAGCAACAACGATGATGAAATCACTAGTTGAATCACAGAAACTGCTAGGATGACTGGGGTGATAAGCGCAGGGTGCAGCCAAAGACAAGGCTCTTGACCCATGATCTACTGGGCATAGTGAATGAAGCATTCAGAACACTTCTGAGCATGTGACGCAGGGTTTACTGACACAACATCGATGTCAAAAATATAGATTATAAAATAAAGACTACAAAAATATTGACTCCCTATACTTAAACAGGTAAGTACAAAAATAACGGCAACAAAATATCGATGTAAAAAATATAACTGTACAAAATATCGATTTCCATATATATAAAAAATAAAATAATAAATATTAAATATATTTAATATTAAAATTATTTTTAACAAAATAAATTAAATTTAATATACATTTTAACCAGTAGCGGCTCCTCGAGGGAGTCATGCGGGGTGGCGGGGCGGGGAGGGGCAGGTTGGGGGGTAGTAAACTCCGGCGTACGGCCGAACGGAGGTAAGTACATAAATAAATGAATAAAACGAATGACATTGCGCACGCTGCATCGTGTTGGATAGCGGAAGGGTAAAAATTACTATTCCCACTCCAGTGAGTGCAACAGTAGGGAAAGTATTGGATAGCAAAGGGGTGAAAATTACTATTCCCATTCCAGTCAGTGCAACAGTAGGGAAAATGTTGGATAGTAGAGGGATAAAGTTTACTATTCACACTCCAGTCAGTTGAAAAAAAATCAAAAAAATGTTTACAAAATCAACAAAAATATAAAAAAAACAAAATAAATAAATAAATCTATAAATATGTTAAACAATATAATATAAATATATTCAATATTAAAAATAAAAATAAAACATATTATGTTAATTACACATGACAAATACCTACAAATATTATATAAAATAAAATAAAAAATAAACTTCATACAAATAAATATTTTTAACGAGAATCACAATCACAAATCACAACTCACATCTAAATTAAAGAAAATGTACTTCCATAATTAACATAATTAATTACCATTTAAAGAAATATTATTAATAAAAAAAATAAAACTAATACAAATTAATTAACTTCCCACACTTTAACCCTATAATCCCTAAAACACACAGCTAAAATTAAACTGTAAAAAAATTAATCACACAATTAAAACGTATTTTTTTTAAAAACCTATTACTATCAAACAACTAATTATAAAGTAAGTAAAATGTATTTAATATCCACCCTTTACACCTTTAAAAGTAAAAACCACACACAAAAATATAAACAATTACCCTAAATAAATATAAATTTATTAATTAATATTAATTAACAACTAATTATTAATTAGTTCAACACAAATTACCTTGCAGCCTTTACCACTATAAACCCCACACCAAACACCTAAAAGTAATTACACAATTTCCATATTTAATTTTAAATACATTAACTAATATCAATTAACAACGAATTATTAATTATTCAAAAATAAATTACTTCCCACCCTTTACCCCTATAAACCCCACAACCCACACCTAAAATTAATTGCACAATTCCCATAATTAATTTTCAATAAATTAACTAATATCAATTAACAGCTAATTATTAATTAACAAAAAATAATTTACCTCTCACCCTTTACCCTTATAAACCCCAAAACACACACCTAAAATAATTACACAATTACCATAATTAATTAATTGATATTATTTAACAACCAATTAGTAATTAATTAATAATACATTACTTTACACAATTAACACTATAAAATCTCAATTAAATAAATGTTAATAAATAAAAATTAATCATTAATTTAATATAATTAAATTACTTCCCACCCTATTTCCCTATAAACCCACAACCCGCTACGGAACTAAAAAACACCAAATTAAATTAAAATAAAATTAATAACTACTAACAATGTAGCACAAATATTAAAAATTATAAACAATTCTTATACAAAAATAATACATCACATACATAGTATATACTATAATACATAACACTAATTAAACAATCGATATTTTAAACAACTATATTTTTGCAAACGATAATAAACTCTTGCTGTCTATATTTCTCACTCACGATATTTAGGACTCGATATTTCTGTAAGTCTACATTTAAAACTCAATATTTTGTCTGCACACCGTTACGCACCATGGCCAGACTCACACAACAACACAAAATACCACTCAACCATGCACACAACAAGAACCCCTTCCCTAGTCAACACTCACTGAAACTATTCATAAGCACTATGAAATTTGGCAGACGGGACTTAAACCCCACATGCATAATCTTTAAACTCTTTTCTTGGTGTTAAATACCTAGTACAGCCTATAAATATATGCGAAGGAAGAGTTGCTTTCAACAGGTGTCTGATCTTAACACATATACGCCAGCCCTGAATGTTGGCATACTTCTACTGAACTTGCCCTCTACTACTCACCACGTTACAAATCTTCTCCACAGGCAAACCCCTATTATCTATCCAAAGTCGATTCAACTTGGAAACAGAAACTGTGTCTGTATTTGGTGTGGTACAAAATGGCCATTCCAAATTCAAGATTTTCTATGACCAATCCAGCCTACTTGAAATTGACAAACAAACATTCTCAGTAATCAACTATTCCACCTCTCCACCACACCATTGCTCCTAGGACGATAGAGAAACTTGGTGATATCTTTGGGGTCGATTACGATGGCGGACGGACAAAGTCCGCCCGCCATCGCATTTGCAAAAGGGACCGCCCGCCATAGGTGCGGCGGTCCAGCAATACACATTAGGATGCCCCCGCCACACTGGCGGGCGCATCCCGTATTTTTACATTGCAGCACCCGCCGCAATGTAAAAATACATGTTGTGCATTTGCATGTACAACGTGACAGGCACCGTGCGGTGCCTGCCACCTTGTACATGCAAATGCAGGGGGTACCATGGGTACCCCCCACGTGCAGCCCCCCACCACCCCCACCTCCCGGGGGCCCGCAACGGGCCCCCGAAGGCATTCTCCGCCTGTCTTTTTGTGGCGGGATCTTCGCAGCAAAAGACAGGCATCGTAATGCCCATGGCGGTGCCTGCACGGCACCGCCCACAATGTCCCATTGTACCGTGTCTCGCAAGGCGGTCGGAAAAGGACCGCCTTGCGGGACCACAGCGGACGGTCTTTCCGTCCGCCGCGGTACCATTCCCATTCCCACCGCCATCCTAATTTGGCGGTGGGAATATTCAGGTAGATGGCGGGCGGATCACCACCGCCGGGCCGACGGTCCTCACCGCCGGCCCGGCGGTGGCGATCCGCCCACCATCGTAATGACCCCCTTTGATTCCAAGATTCTTAAGGAAACCCACAAACTTACACAATGTGAACTGAGAGCCATTGTCAGTGACAATACATTCCAACACATCCCCTGTTTCAAACAAACCCTCAGAGAAATCTGTGACTTTAGTACTGCTGGCTTAATTGACAAATGTGACTTCCAACCAATGATTTCATTTTTCACCACTCTCTTTGAAACATTAAGAGAATTTATGATATCCATGCCTCGATTCAGCCACATCTTTTCTGAAACAGGTACTAATTCCACCAGACTTGGCATCACTGATGTCATAGGAAACTCACTGTCTCACATGCTGCTCTACAATTTTGTCTAGACCTGGCCAGAAAAATGATCTGCAGTTCTACATTTCATGAATGGCATGCTGATGTGAGACTATTCCACTCTCTTGCTACGCGAATTATGGATTAAGACCATTACATCAAATCTCCTGACACACCGTTGAACTACAGAAAGTTCGATGTAATATGACAAAACACACTGACTTCATCATCTATATATTTGCAAGTTGTCCAGCCTACTCTTATGAGACTCCAATGACTCTGTTTTTGTTACAGCTCCTTAAGTGATGTTAGACAAAATATTAACCTCAACTTCAACCCCCTCAGGTTCCTTCTCACACTTGTCACTCACAGTCAGTGGTAACCTTGATTGAAAAAAAAAAGAACAGCAGCAATATTTTTTACTTCTGTTATATATTTCACATGAAAGGAGAATTACTATAATCTATGTTGAGGTTTTGCTATCCTGAGTGTTACTTTTCCTGCTGTTGTGAATAAATGGGCTTGTGATCCACATCAATTTTCGAATTCTGATCCCTTCAAATCATTTCTAAAATGTTTGACTCCCCACCAACAAGATAAAGCCCCACTTGCCACAACAGAATATGTAGATTCAGCCTCCTTTAAATTCCTTGAAGTAAATGCTACCACTTTATATCTGACATCCGTAATTTGAAGCAACGCAGTACCAAGGCCATACTAACTGCTATCAGTAATCACAAGACTGGGATCATGAGTGTCAAAATGTTTGAAAGTTATAGATCACAAAATGTTTTTCTCAGTTTGTGATAACTCTCTGTTACACTCATCATCCCATATACATCTATCACCTTTCCTATGTAATTCATTTGTTTAGGCCACATAGGAATATACACAAAACTCCAACATGCCAAAGAAAGACTGGAACTGTTCTTTGCTCTTAGTCGTGGGTGACTCACTAATGGCCCAATCCAAACTCTTTTAAGGGAGAAGCCATTGGTCAGGAAGTCAATGCTCAAATTAAACAATACTAGACAACCCAAACCTGAATTTCTGGGCTTTCAATGATATTCCACTCCAATTTACCATTTGAAGACCCTGGGCAAGCTTCCGATCATGTGCTTCCTTGTCTTCAGCATATCAGTACATCAACTTGTAAACAAACCATATCTTGAATCTTCCTAAATAAATTATCCACCACATGCTGAAAAACAGCTGATGCTGACACCAACCCAAAATGCATCAGTTTAAAGAGGAAAGAAACACTCCGGAGAGACAAATGAAGTCAGATGCCAGGAATTACTATGCAGTGATACTTAAATGATAGGCTGAGGCCATTTCAAGTGCTCTAAAACTCCTCCTTTTGTTAAGAAAGTCAACAGCGCTATAATATTTTACAGAGGATGTCTTTCCACCCAAAATTTGATTTCAAGTCTCTGAGGTCAACGCACACTCAAAGAGAGCCGCTAGCCATGCAGGCCAGAACACAAGAGGCAACCATTCTGAAACCTCCATAGGTTTGATAATGCCCTGTGCACACAGACTTTCCATTTCTCTTTTCAATTCGCCCCTCACTGATAATGACACTGTTTGCAGCTTATCCACCACAGGCTGCACTCCAGAATTTAATTGTATCTTATTGGAAAACTCCTTCAGTTTACTCAATTTATCAAAAAACACATCTAGCAATTCTCTGCACCCATTCTGTCACACCTACAGAACAAATTTCCAAATTACCTTGCTTCAACACATCTTAATACACAGGATCCATTATAAGCCACACATATTATGCCAGGAGTGGAATTGTCCTTAAATCTTAAAACAGTTTCAAATTCACACAATACAGCAATAGAGTTCCCATTATAGGCAAGTGGTTTAACATTGGTGCTATTCAAAGTCACAATCTCTACATTTGGCATATTCATCCTCCCCTATAAGGGTAAATGGAGATCTGAATCAGTCATCATCCACACTGTTATACCTTCAATGTCACTTTACAAACAAGGCCCCTCAATGACATTTGCAACAAAGCACAGAACCATGTCTCTAGTTGAATTGTTATGTCATGTTAAAATTTCTTATAAAGCGCATGTACACCAGTCGTTTTCTTGGCGCTAAACTTAAGGAATTGTTGGGGCCCCCTGTATTCAATTGTCTGAAGAACTAGTTGTACGCTTGGGTGAATAGCCAAGTCTTAAGAAGCATACAGAACCTTGTGAATTCAGTACAAGTTCTTATGTCCAAAGGAAGAGTGTTCCAGAAACTGGGTGCCAATACTGCAAACTTGCAGCCTCCCATTCATTTCCGTCTGTAGGGAGGAATGGCTAAGAGGTTCTTATGGGCAGAGCGTAGACTACGTGCAGGTATGTATTTCTGAACGAGTCTGGATATAAATTTTGGGCTAGCACCATACAGAGTTTTAAAAATAAGGCAACCAACCTTAAATGCACATCTTTGTGGGATGGGAAGCCAGTGTAGTTCTTTCATGGTGGGAGTGATGTGTTCCCATCTAGGTTGTTGGGATATCAGTCTGGCTGCCTGGTTCTGTATCATTTGCAGTCTCTTGGTGAGATAGAGTGTTATATCAAAATATAAAGAATTGGCATAATCCAGATGTGATATCACCATAGCTAGGACCACCTGGATTAAGGTTTCCCGTGTGAGCAAACTCCTGATCTTTCTTATTTTCCTCAGTTGAAAAAAACAAGTGGAAGTTACTGCTCCTATCTGAGCTCTCATGGTGAGATCACTATTGATGATCACTCCCAGACTTTTGGCTGAGGGAGAAGTGTTGGGTGAGGAACCCAGTTCACTCGGCAAAAACTGTGCATTCCATGGGTTCCGGGGACTACCCAACAGAATCATTTCTGTTTTGTCCGGATTTAATTTTAGCTGGTTGTTATTCATCCAGTCGCGAATGTGCAACATTGTTGCCTGGAATTCAGATATCGACTCAGGTGAGTTGTTGATAGAGAACACCAGTTGCATATCATCTGCGTAGTTATACGTGCATACTTTCCTATTTCTGAGGGAATGAAGTAAGGGAAGGAGATAGAGGTTGAATAGATGAGGAGACAACGAGGAGCCCTGTGGAACTCCACATGTCGTTGCCATTTTAGGTGCAGAGAACTGGGAGAGACGTACTGACTGAGTGCGTTCCTCTAGAAATGACTCAACCCAACTAGATGCCCTCCCCTTGATGCCGGCAGTCCTGACACGGTCGATCAGAATACCATGATCGAACGTGTCAAATGCCGCAGACAGATCTAGTAGCACCAGGACCTGGGGGGAGCCCTTGTCAACTTCTTTCTGAAGCGTGTCCAGAACTGTAAGTATCACTGCCTCAGTAGAATGGGCTGGGCGGAACCCTGCTTGATTTGGATCAAGATAGCCAGACTGTTCAATAAAGGTACAAAGGCTTTTGGCCACATGGGATTCCAGTATTTTTGCCAAATAGGGGAGCAAGGAACTCTTGTGTGAAGTAGCCATTGGGACAACCCTCAACATAATGGTCTCTTCACTTGAATCTGACTCTTGAGTACATTTACCTTGATTATCTTACTGTATTAACTGGTTTCAAAATTGTCATTTTCAACAAAAACATGCAAACTGTGTTAAAATGCTTCTTTTTTTTGCATTTGTTACATGCATTCAATCATTGGGCAACACTGAACATTTTCCAAATGATTACTACTGCCACATCAGTAGCATGAAAAGCTTTTCAGCTTCCTCTCAGATGAGCTAACATCTTTCCTTTTGCTAGTCCTTCGATTAGCATGAATACCATGACCTTTCAGGGAATGTGAACTCAAATACACTTCTTCCATATATGATGCAGTACTCTCAATCTCACTTTCAATTTCAATCGCTTTACCCAGAGTTAGAATACATGTTGTTAACAACGACTCTTGGTTTTCTCTAAAACTTGATCCCTTATCATTTCACCATTGAATGGCTGTACTCATCTCTCACAGCTCATTCTCCCAGGGAACCCATAAATTGCTCAATATGTATACATGGCATGCCTTTCCATTATCACATTTCTATGTGGTTTAAACTGTGTGTCTAACATTATTATGGTCTTGGCTTATTCATTGGCAACATCTCCCTCTTCCAATACTGTCTCATGAGGCAAATTTGGGAACTTTCCTACTCACTGGGTCTAGTCAGTAACACAGAAAGGCATAGTTTTTTGGATAAAGGTATTGTGGTAGTTGGTTTAACACCCCTCTGCAATACACAAAATATAATCATGATGAGGAACATGTCACACACTATGTTACACTGTATTATAGCACACTGTATTTCTTGATTCAAGTTATTACTGTGATTAGCCTATATATATTTCACAAAATGTTTTACTGAATATAGTGAATTTTTAGGTAAGGCACCTCCTTGTTCGTGCTCTATTATTTTATATTTGCTTATGGACTTAATGGTCATAATAATCGAATTTGAAAAATAAAATATGCTCCTCTGTTAGTTTGATTATAAACCTGTTGCAGAACTTCTGGTACCTGTATCATTCCCAGTCTATAGAACTGTGCAATGGGGAGTCCTTCAGAGAGTACATTTGTGTCCCTTAAATGCAAGATGATGATGATCCTGATACGCCCATTCATATCCTGCATGTCATGAAAAT
Source organism: Calotriton arnoldi (assembly GCA_963921515.1). NCBI lineage: Eukaryota > Metazoa > Chordata > Amphibia > Caudata > Salamandridae > Calotriton > Calotriton arnoldi. Next base: position 815,927 of record CAWUFW010007742.1, on the reverse strand, counting down.
GGAGAACAGTTCCACCTAGCCCCTGCAACCCAGGATTCAACTGAGGTCTCGACCTATCTAACCATGACAATAGATGCTTTGCAGACATTCTTATTGTCCATGAACCACCTGATTTTCTCCCCGATATTGCTGGATAGGTTTCAGCATCACCACTTCTGGATTCACCCCACAGGCCCCCCCCTTTGAGTATCCCACCACCACACCCAACTATTACAGCTCTGATGTGTTAAGCTTGGTGATACTTATGCTCATGAATTTAAACCAGGTTTCTGCTCCTATTTACATTCCCTATTGACAGAAATCTACTCCTTTGTTCACAGAATTTGAAATCCATTACTACTTGCCTTTGCATCAGTGTTGGTATATTATGCCCATTGTTTTAATCTTACACTGAACACAGGTGAGGCTCTTCTAATACTTGAAGTCTTCCTAGTGCATTTCCTAATCCTTTTACTCATGTTATATTTTACTATTTTTAGATTTTTATTAGCATTATTGGACTGGTTCTCTCTTTCTCCTAAACCATATGTACGTAGCTAGTAGCAATATGGGACAATGCATGATGCATGTTTCAAAATAAAATCTCTAGTCAAATAAGTCACTCATTCTTGTACTGCTTTGCAAGTAACACTTGCAAATATTTTGACATTCTTTCATCCTTTTCTGTTTATCTTGTTCTCTGCATGCTTAGTCCCACTGAATAATAAATACCTGATAGATGATTGGTTTAAACTTCATCTTTTTGATAACAAGAGCTACAACTTTTGTAATAAAAGAAAAAATGTCCTCATATACATCTGTTTTGTAAGTTATTAACACCATATTAGGCCATTCAATAAACTCAATTTATTCGTTATTCCACTGAATTTTCTCCTATTCTCTCTGCCCAAAAGAATCAACATTTTCTCTCAATCGCCATGGGTATTTAGATGCTCTAGGCTGCAGGGTGGCAGAAAGACTGTTGGGACTTTATAGGTGGGGGTGCAACCTAATGCCAGTACTGTCCGGCCCGCCCCATTCATTTAAAAAAAATGTATCCCTTGGTCTTATGGGCTTTCTGCCCCAGGGGGCAGACTGAGGTAAGCCACTCCAATCTGCCCCCCACTGGTGCATAGAAACTGTTGGGGACTTTAGGGATTGGGGATAAGGTCTGATGGATGGGCACGCGGAATTCACCCCTTCTTTTTTCTAGTGGTTAATGGGGTAATGGGTAAATACCTGCTTGATCGTCACAGTGAGAAAAAAATAATGCAAGGATGCAAAGGAAAGTCTTCCTATGCATTTTGAATTAAAAAAAAAAGAGAAATCCTTCTAGTACGAGCACCCAAAGTTTTTTCCACTGCTGTGTGGAAGCCGACATGTTCACGTCGTCCTCACTGTAGAAGCAATGTGCAGGATGTAAATATCTCATCCTCCGCATTATGCAGTTTAATACACAAGACAACAACTACCATGCACTCTTGAAACATAGCAATTAGGTGGGAAATCCAGCTTGAGTCACACAGGAACATTTTATCAATGTATGCTGACTACATCCACCTTATAGTGAAAAGCTCCACACTTAACCTGCAACCAGAAATTAACAAAATAATAAACTTCAGAAAATGGTCAGGGCTACATATAAATTGGTCAAAACCAGTGTTAGTGGTCCTCGCTAGCGCCAAGCAGGGCCCTATTTTTCAATACCCTCTGAAGTGGCTGGCGGATCTTATTCATTACTTCGGCATTCAATAACACTGGGAAATAGATATGTTAATATAGGAAAATGATGGGAAATGAATGGCCTACCTTACCAAGCTGGTGGATGGCTGGATCCAGCTGCCATTGACTTTCCTGGAGCGGCAGGAATTGATTCAATTTAAAAGTCTCAGTTTACCAGCATCAGGGCTACTCCTCCCCTCCACTGTTGCGATGGATCTTTGCCATTGTTTTAGAGAAGATCAGGAGCTGTGCATCACATGAATTATGTTCTCAGTCTTTAATCTATTTTCAGTCAATAAAGACAGTATGGTATGAGTTTGTGTTTTATTAATCAAATCTTTTAGTAAAGCATCATTATTAGGTCACAAGTTAATTCGTATTAATCTCAATTAGAAAATATGAACAGAAATCAATGATCAATATTAGTCAATAAAATCATAATAAAATGCGTTAAGTCCATTCCATAAATAAAAGAGTCCCTATTCTAAGAAAAGGTGTCAGTAAGGACCCATAAAGAGTTCTAGCTTGAGAGAGTGAAAAAGAGCATTAAGCTTTAGTTTTCAAGTCAGCTCAATAGAACAAAAATAATTCAAAGCAGAACTTCCCATACATGGAGGTTGAAGAAACTCAGTAGAGTCTCAAAGCAATGTTGAAGGGGGACTAATGGGGAAAATGGAAAAAGTGGTTGAGAGAGTGAGAAAAGAGCATAAAGCTTCAGCATTAAAGTCATATCAATAGGTCAACAATTATTCAAAGCAGAACTTTCCATAAAGAGAAGTTCAAGAAACTCAGTAGAGTCTCAAAGCAACGTGGAATGGGGACAAATGTGGAAAATGGAAAAAGTGGTCTGGTAATAGCCAGGCTTGCTTGAATCCAGTGGCAAAGTGAGCAAGGGACCCACGTCTGGGCATACCCCCGCCAGAATGATGATGGATTAAACCCAGATCACTTGACTGGGGGTGAGTGTTTGATTGGCTCATACGTTCCGTCCATCATCCCCTTTTGTATCGCTTTGGTCGCCCTAAGTTGGCGGGGGTATGCCCAGACGTGGATCCCTTGCTCACTTGCCACTGGATTCAAGCAAGCCTGGCTGATGACGGCTGAAATGCCAGAAACCGGTCCTAGGATGCTTGTTTCCGGTCCAGGGAAGACATGGCTTGGCAGTTCGGGCTGGACTGTTCCCATGAGGCACAGGGTCAGACTGATTTGCATATGGCCATGTCTGAACTGGGGTGGTGGAGTGAGCTAAAGAATGATGATGGATTAAACCCAGATCACTTGACTGGGGGTGAGTGTTTGATTGGCTCAAACGTTCCGTCCATCATCCCCTTTTGTATCGCTATGATGTCTTTAGATGCAGAGGTGAAGGGAGGCAGTCGGATGCTCTGTGTGCGTCCTGTGCGCGAGGAGGCAATCCACTTGAAGATGTCTTGGCATATGCTTATGTTGTGAAGTCTGTTGATGTGGGTGTTGTGTGAGACTGTGTCGAATGCCGCTGAGAGGTCAAGGAGGATCAGGGCCACCATTTCTCCATGGTCGAGGAGTGTTCTGGTGTTGTCTGTGGTGACAATCAGTGCAGCCCAGTGTTGTGGTTGGCACAAAATACTGATTGAAAGGCGTCCAGTAGATGGTTTCATTCCAGGAATTTGGTGAGCTGCTGGCTGATGGCTTTCTCGAGAACCTTGGCTGGGTAGGGGAGCAGGGAGATCGGACGATAAGTTTTGAGATATTTGGGGTCAGCAGAGGCTTTCTTTAGTAGGAGGTCTGATGTCTGCGTGTTTCCATCTGTCCAGGAAGGTTGCTGTGGAGATGGAGGTGTTGAGGATCTGGGTGAGTTGCGTGCTGATTGGGTTCCTTGAGAGGTTGTAGAGGTGGTGGGGGCAGGGGTCGGTGGGCGTAACGAAGTGGATGCAAGACATGATGGCTGAGGTAGTCAAGGCGATGAGCAGTGACTAGGAGGTGAAGGTGTGGCTGATGTTTGCTGGCTGGAAATTACACATTCCAACGCTCTTGCAACATGTTGCTTCTTCTGTCTCCTGTCAGCCAATCAGCTTTTGATGCTCTCATGGGAACAGGATTACTCCTCGTCTTCTCACAAAAATACAATAGTCCACAGACAGTAAATGTTGAGTTTGCAACTTGGTTATATCAATTCTAAGTTTTATTATAGGTCATTCTCCCATTCAGGTCTACTTTTCCACTAATAGACTACATTTCTAACCTTCTAATATATCAAGTTTATTATTTATTTAACAATAGTCTATGTAGAAGTTGAAACATCAATATATCAAAAAAACATGCTGCACAGCAACCATTCATTCTCTTTAGGAATCTATATGAACTTTGCATACCCCATTAAAAGACTAATCTCTAATAATGTGTTAACAGTGATCTTTGCATAAGTAAAAACATTCTGTGGAAATATATGAAAAAATTCATGCTACTATTATTTGACATGAAAAACATGTTCACGGAAAGATCAAGAAATAAACATTCTATGCACATTTAGTTTTTCTAGTCAGGTCAGCCTGTCAAGCAAAGTTGCTTCAGCCACTTGAAGCCTAATATTACTAAATATGGTTGCCTACTACAATTGTATGCACTTAAACACATTTTATTTTCCATTAAAACCTACACATTAATTTCTACACATTATTAGAAACTATATTATTTTTCAATATTTTTAAAATGCTACCCCCAACAGTGGCAGGGAGGGTGTCACTAATGAAAATGGTTTTCTTCCCCAAGATATTTTTTCTCTTTCAAAACATCCATTTCCCCTTAACAAAGCTTTCATTAGCCAGTTGCTTTCATTGATGGTCAGGTTGGCATGGGCCGGTAGACAGCCCAAGATTGACTGATATATGATGTGTGAGGGGTTTGCTGCACCTAATTATGAGCAGTACCAAATGACAGCACAATATGTGCACTGTATGTGCACCAATGGATCCACTCAGGCTGCCTCCCTCCGTACCTTAACTTAGATATGGGTCTTGTTCACACCATCCTGTTAAACACTGCCCTACTAAAGTAGGCCTGCTGCTCTGGTATGGAGATTAATACAGTGGACTGCACCAGATGGGCATGGTCCAAACTGGGGGCAATGACGGATACCAACTGCAGTATTCACCACTTGTGTCGCTTATTTGAAACCCAGTGTTGACTCCGACATCTGAACCTGGGATGATCAAATATCTGAGGGATGGGAAGTTGAGGCTTTGGGGCTTCTGTTCCCTGAGGATCAATTCTTGTTATATTCAGAGTTCCAATGTAATAACCCCAGCTCATTAATGACTGCATTGTTGTACCAGCATCTAAGAGGCTCCACGAGGGAGCTACTCCTGACATTGCTGAAGGAGCCCCCTGAATTTGAGTTGCTCACTCTCGTTATCGTAGTCCCCAATACCACTTATTTGACCACACAAATGGACGCGCTGCTGGTCTCTGCTACTGCCCGGAGAGGGGACTACAAGCCCCAAAGTGCCCCGCTGTTACTCCTGGTGAGGGGAGGAGGAGGAGACTCTGTCACCTGCGCTGAAAAGCGCCGAACCTTCACCGCTGCGCGGGACGCGCTGCTGGTCTCTGCTACTGCCCGGAGAGGGAACTACAAGCCCCAAAGTGCCCCGCTGTTACTCCTGGTGAGGGGAGGAGGAGGAGACTCTGTCACCTGCGCTGAAAAGCGCCGAACCTTCACCGCTGCGCGGGACGCGCTGCTGGTCTCTGCTACTGCCCGGAGAGGGGACTACAAGCCCCAAAGTGCCCCGCTGTTACTCCTGGTGAGGGGAGGAGGAGGAGACTCTGTCCCCTGCGCTGAAAAGCGCCGAACCTTCACCGCTGCGCGGGACGCGCTGCTGGTCTCTGCTACTGCCCGGAGAGGGGACTACAAGCCCCAAAGTGCCCCGCTGTTACTCCTGGTGAGGGGAGGAGGAGGAGACTCTGTCACCTGCGCTGAAAAGCGCCGAACCTTCACCGCTGCGCGGGACGCGCTGCTGGTCTCTGCTACTGCCCGGAGAGGGGACTACAAGCCCCAAAGTGCCCCGCTGTTACTCCTGGTGAGGGGAGGAGGAGGAGACTCTGTCACCTGCGCTGAAAAGCGCCGAACCTGTCGCTGCGCGGGACGCGCGCGGGCCGCGCCCGGGCGAAGCCCGGGCCAAGGGCGGGCCCGTCCTGCGCCCGTCATCACCTGGAGGAGGCTGGGCTGGGCCACCCCTCTTTTATCGTCCCGCTGGGCTGCTCTGCCTTTTGGAACTCACTTCACAAGGTACTGTGCCCTCTGTCTATATGGGCCCACTGACTTACGGCTGAACTTTTTGAGTCTTCTGTAAAAATTTGCCTCTATCCCTTGGCTAATTCTAGTGTTGATTTTGCTGTTGTTTGGGGTTATAAAATGGGCAAAAGGAAGTTAATGGAGGGAGCAGGGTCTGCAGTACTAGTAGGACCTGGGAAAGGGAAGAAAGCCAAAAAATTGCACAGACACTCTGCAAAAAACTGTGTGATGGATAAGATAGATGTCCTCATTCATGAGTGTGAGGACATTTTGGGAGCGGAATCAATTGTGACTAGCTCCACTGCGCATCTGGCTACTCAGAATCCTAGTATATCACAACCACCTGTTATCCCCTCAATGTTTCACAAGAAGAGGAAGGAGGCAGTCTTAAATTTTGACTCTGAGCCCAGACATGATTTAGGCGAGGTAGAGAGAGCAAGCACCCTTAGTTTAGAGACACCTCTTATTATTACATCTACTGCTCTCGCGCCTATTCATTCCGGAGTCCCTATTATATGTGCAAATAGGTTCTCCGTCTTGGCCCAACTCACTGATCCTTTGCCTTCATCGTCTTCTTCTCCCACGCCCCTAGCTCAATTAGAGAGTATTGGAGAGACGGCACCATCCCTGTCTGACTTATATCAGCTTGTCAGTTCACTTAAGCAGGAAATTGGGGCCATGAGATTGAAGATGGATGACCTAGTAAATATAATCAACACACTAACCGCCACTAATATTTCTAGTGGCCAGAAGGTAATCCCATCCATAGATGGCCATCAGCTTTACAAGTAAAAAACCACATTTATTCCCCAGAGCGGAAGAGAGCGAGCAGGAGCTAGTTCTCCTGCCCCTTCGCATTCAACACATAATGATGTGCTGTTAATAAACCCCATGGGAAGTTCGAAGCCTACTAAGCTATATTCTAGAGCTACGGCTCCCTTGCAAAATCCAGATTACCCCATTGCTTCCTCAAGTAAACAACCTACCAAGAGTCTAACATTTGTCAACCCCCCAGTAGGATCCATCAGTCGAATTCATTGGATATTGTTGGTCAGAATGTTTGTATGATCAATGTCCCTAAGTTATGTAATGGGGGTAGTTATGAAAATGAGGAATCATTGATTAATAAATCTATTCACTGGATACGGCAGGTTAGGGGATGTCGTTCACTTATACGGGAGGACATCCTCAGAGCTAGAAGGTGTACATCGCATTCGCTCTTATGGGATCATATTGAGCTCACTTTGAGCAATGCCGATCTGGCAGAGAATCTTATCCTACTAGAGTTTCGCACTTCTTCTCCTGACTCCTCAGCTATACAGCTGAAGCGATGTCCCTCTATCTCCAAAAATACACTCGGGGCAGGCCAAAGCTTAGGTTCTTCTTCATTAGATTCTAATGATTGACTATATAATGCAACTCCTCTGACAAGCATAACCCAGGCTCCCCCCCCAGTGTCTGCCCAACCACCCACAACCGGTCTAATAGACTCCATTGATTCCAGCATAGCCTTAGCACGTGACCTACCACTTTTAATTCACTTAAAAATTATTTCCTGGAATATTGCTGGCCTATGTAATAAACTTTCACTTCCAAATTGGAACAAGCAAATAGAGGGCTACGACATATGTGTTTTCCAGGAAACATGGAGTCTGGTCCCATTATATAAATCTGGCTATAGCTGTTATCACATCCCGGCTACTACTGTAGGCAAGGGTCGACCATCTGGAGGGTTGATTGTGTGGGTTAAAATCGCCCTAAATTTTAAAATAAAACATTATGCAGCACTATGCCCTGACATCTTGAGGCTTACAATTAGGGGACAAAGAGGGCGGGAACAAATTGACTTGTTTAATGTCTATGCAAGGGGATTAGTGGGAGGTAAAGCTTCCCTATTATTACTCTGCTTGAACAAGGCCTGATAAATTGTTCAGCCGAATCTAGGATCATAGTGGCAGGCGACTTGAATAGCACCTTTGAGCCTCTTAGTACCGAGGATCTAACTGGGATAGAAGAGGAGGACAGGAAATGGGGCATACCCTCGCTAACTTTACCCCCGGTGAAAAGATGGTCTGAAAGGGCCATCCAATTAAATGCTTTCGTATTGGAATATGGTTTAAGAGCAGTGAATGGCAGGACAAAATCAGACTTGCAGGGAGCTTTCACTTATAACAAAGTATCCTGCCCTTCCCGCATCGATTACATATTAATAGATGTTGGTTTCTGGGGTCACGTTATAGACATGGTAGTGGGGAGCACACTTGAAAGTGATCATAACCCTCTATGCTTGTCATTAAGATCGCCTTGGCAAATTGTATGCCCTTCATTGGTCTCACCTACGCCCCTAGTAACTAAAGAAGTCTCACCTATCAATTCAGGAAGGGCACTAAAATGGCACAAGGTTGCCCTCCAGGATACAAAGCTACAGGCCATTAGGCAAATATTATATGATAAAACCATTAAGCTTAGAGAGGGATAGTGGAAGATCCCATCCACGCTCTTGCCATATATACCTGTACAATTGAGGAGATCAGGGTACACTTTCAGGCACCACTCAGATCACACGGCCCTGCTCCTCATATACGGAAAGTCCAAACATGGTTTAACAAAGAGTGTAGACTTAAAAGGAGGGCACTGGCCGCAGCAATCAAAATAAAGAAGGGTGCAGCAATCACTTTGGCTAGGAAAGAATATAGGGAGGTGCAGCATAGGGCAAAGCTTGATTGGGATGAAGCCAGATGGCAAGAGTTAAAGAATGCGAGCCTTGTAAGAGACACTAATCTTTTCTGGACATTGGTCAGGAGGACAGGTAGGGGTGAAGTAGACCAAATGCCCAACCATATCACCCCTGAAGCTTGGTGTGCCCATTTTGGTAACCTTTACTCCGGGCCAAACAGCCCAGGTGTGGATGGTCATCCTTCAATTAAATTTAGGCCCATTGTTATGACTACTGGTGGTGAATCTCTGCCTCTCTTTGGGCCTATCGAGGGTGATTCTTTCACGCAAAAAGAAGTAAAGGAGGCCATAGGCAAGATGGTTCCCGCCAAGGCTCCGGGACCAGATGGCCTTCCTAGCGATCTGTTTTTAGTTGATCAGGATAAATGGGCTGAGTATGTTCTGCTCCTGATTAACTCGATCGCTAGAGGATGCCCAGTCCCGGAATCATGGAAGGGTGCAGAGGTAGTGCCCATTTTTAAGAAGGGAGAACGGGAAGACCCTTCGAACTATAGACCAATTAGTCTTATCGACTCAATGCAAAAGGTAGTTGGGAGGGTAATTTTGCAGCGAAACCAGGTATGGGCTGAGGAGGAGAAAATCCTCTCCGAGTACCAGGCAGGTTTTCGGACTAACATCAGCACAGTGGACCAGGTCTTTAGGCTCCTCATGATCTATGGGAAAGTGGTAACGATCGGCAAGGGCAGTTTGTACCTTGCCTTTATTGATCTGAGGATGGCTTTTGACCTGGTCCCCCGTAATAGACTGTGGGACATACTGCGAGAGTTGGGCATCCCCTTGATACTTCTTAATCTGTTGGAAAGGCTTCATGAGGGTAATTACGCCCAGATAAGATGGGGGTCTCAAGGACAGGTCACTAGGAGGATTCCAGTAAACAGGGGAGTTCGCCAGGGCTGCGTGATGGCACCCACCCTGTTCTCTTTGTATGTGAACGGGGTGGTCAGCTACTTGCAAGAAGTACCGGCTGATGCTCCGGCCCTGGCAGGGAAAAAAGTGCCAACTCTCCTGTTTGCCGATGATACGTTACTTATCTCTAAGACCCCAGCAGGCCTACAACTTCTTCTGAACAGGTTCCAAAATTTTTGCCATTGTCGGGGGTTAACTATAAATACTACAAAGACAAAACTAATGACTTTTAATCCACACAAATCGTTTAGGAATAATCTTACGTTAGATGGGATTAGATTAGAAAGGGTTCCCACTTTTGATTATCTGGGGATCCGTCTATCTGAAAAAGCACATTGGCGACCCCACCTTGACAAAATGCTCTTAAATCATAAAAGGATTACGGGGGCACTGAGCCGAGAACATCGCTCATCTTATAGTAGACCTGTTGCTCCGGCCCTTACTGTTTATGGAGCCAAGGCTGTTAGCTCAGCACTTTATGGTGCGGAGTTATGGGGTTTCGAAAATCTTGACGAGATTAACAGATCAGAAAACAAATTCTTTAGAGATTTGCTTATGCTTCCACGAGGAGTTCCTTTAACCCCGTTGTTTAGTGATCTGAGTAGGCGCCATTTTAGAGACTTGGCCAAACTTCGACCTCTGCTCTACTGGGCCCGCCTCAGGAGGACCCCAGAATTGGCGAATTATGCGGAGGCACTCACAGAATTAATGCGCATTGATAACAGAAAAGAGATCAAGTGGATCTCTAATGTCAAATCACTGTTAATTGCACTTGACCTAAAAGATTCTTGGGACACCCAAATTCCACCAAGCAAAGAAGTCCTCAAACGGTCCTATTGGGCCTGGATTGATGCTAAGGAATTAAATAACCCTGACATGGGAAGACTCACGGAGGAGTTCTTCCTACATAAGCACCATAGAAGTCTAGAACCATATATGATATTATTCAGGTCCCAAGAGACAGGTCATTGTATATCCAATTTAGGATGGGCACCCTCCCTGTGCGTGAATTTACTGCAAAATGGTCTCCACCCCACCGCACCACCACCGAATGCCCCTTGTGTGGCTCAGTAAAGGAGAGTGTTGCCCACCTTCTGTTTGAATGCCCTGCACACGCTAGTGCTAGATCTAGGTGGCTTGTGCCCATATGCAAACAACTAGGCACCCTAGATCATAGAGTTGCTTTACGCATATTGAATTCGGACCCTAGCACTCTGTATGTCTGTGGAGTCGCCAAATTTTTGGGATGCGCATGGTTAAGTAGGTGCAGGGCTTTACAGAGGGTAGCTACCTCTGTTAATGAGTAGTTGATGTCTTTGACGGGTATGCCCATTGTCCACCAGTATAGAACATCAGAGTGCGCTATTGTTTAGAATATGTACAATTGTATTGATTTTAAATTACATTTTATGGATTTTAGAATTATGAGAAAATAGCTCCACGTTTAATTGCTATCAGAATTTTATCTTTGTCTTTCTATTGACTGTGTGTGATCAAACTCTGTTTTATCTTTATTTATATTTTGATACTTCTGATGAACTGGTCGATGCTTTTATGATCCTTGTATCGAAATAAAGCTATTAAACGAAACGAAACGTATAGCTGCAGACTAAACACTAATCCTTATGACTTAAATATGAGGGATAAGAGGGAACATGATCGCAGATCCACAGTGGACATCGTGCTGCAAACAGATGAGAGAGATTTCTTCCAATGGTAGATTTAGATTAATCCAACTAAAATTCATAAATAGAGCCTACCACATGCCAGCCAGCTTGTTATGTTATGGTCTTATGGTTGATGCCAAGTGGGGTACGTGTAATGCTGCAGTCACAGAGCTATTACACATGAGCTGGTCCTGATCCCTCCCAGTTCAAGCAGACTGGATGAAAATATGGAATTTGGGCTGAAGACCATAGAAGTGGGGAGCCAAGTTAAACCCCAAATTGCAGTACTGGGATATGTAAGCTATTCCTAAAACTACCATAAATTGGTTTAAATTGCTCTGCTGCTGGGCAAACAGATGAGAGAGATTTTTTCCAATGGTACATGTGGTCTTACGGATGATGCCAACTGGTGGACATATAATGCTACAGAAGCAGACCTGCTAAATTTGAGCTGGTCCTGACCCCTAGTTCAAGCATACTGGATGAAAATATGGAGATAGTGCGGAAAATCACTTAAGTGGGGATCCAATTCACCCCCTAATCGCAATAGTAGTATGTGTAAATATTCCTAAAATGAACCATAAATTGGTGGCAATTTCTCGGCTGCTAGGTAAACAAGATATGTCTACACATTGGAAAAAAGAGTGCACCTAGTTAGATTGGCTGGCGGAGCGGGATCACCATTTGTTCTGAGCACTCTGAAGTTCATGGTGTGCTATTGATGTGAACCTCCTGACCTTGAGAAATACGGGCCCCTTTCAGGCTTATTTAGAAGACCTTCCATATTGACTGCGCAAGCTAACAGGATGACTAATATGTAATGTTGAGTACCATTCTCTCTGACAGACAAATGTATGAGCTATGTTATGTGATGTTAATTTTTTTCTCACCCTGAAATAAGCCTGACATTGTCTACATGATTAATATTATAAGAACAAGAGGATGTGCATTGCACACTTGTGTCCTGTATTATGCCTCTTTGTTACTTTTGTAAATTGTAAATAAAGGAAAAAATGATAATAAACACAGGTTAATGGAGAATGTGATGGGAAAGAGTAGGTGACAATAAAGCAATTGTCTAAAATGGTGTATGGTTAAGAAATAGGTGGGTATAAGACTAGTAAGCACAAAAAAATATATATAAGATACAGTCATTCCAAGGGTGGGAAGCTTGGAGCTAGGAAGTTCATAATAAATGTTCACTAAATTGATATACAAATAATAAGGCTGCAGGAGATTCAAAAAGTCCAAAAATTATATAACATACAGTATCTACAGTGCCTCAGGTGGAATGCACGTCTAAAGCAACTAACACATTGCACGCACTATCAGGATAAGGAACTCCTTATCCTTGCACAGAGGCTAAGGAGAAGTGGAAATGTTCCTGTCACCATTACATATGCAGAGAAGCAAGCTGCTTTGAAGCCCTGGAAATAATTTTGTTGTGGTCTTGCATAAATCTGCATGACACTTTATGGGAGCCTGCTGTCCAAAACGTATTTTCCCACTGACCTCCTAAAATACTTCAAGAATGTTATAAAAAAAGAGGCAGTGGCAGGGGGTGAAGGATTTCATTCCTTTTAACTAGGCCTGGGCGGTGAACTCCGCTCTGCTCACGGAGTTTGCAGAGTTTTCTGCACTCCGCGTTACGCGGAGATCGCGGAGCTCCCAAAAACTCTGCTTCGCGTTGCGTAGCGTAGTTTTTTTCCTCGCTCGCGTTCATCAACGGCAAGTTGGCGACCGCGAGCGAGGAAAATCAACCTCCCGGCGAGATTTTTCCTCGTTCGCGATCGTCATCATCAAGTTGGCGAGCGCGAGCGTGGAAAATCAACCTCCCAGCGAGATTTCTCAACGCTGGGGGGGTCAGGTTTCTCATTGCGAGTGGTAGCGTATGCTGGCGACCGCTCGCGTTGAGAAACTGCCCGTTCGCGTTGAGAAAGCTGCTGCCAGAGTAAAAATCTACTCGAGCGGCAGAAAAGGAAAGCTTGCGCTGTGCATGGTGCCGTTCGCAATGATTGCACAGTGCGGACAAGCATCCGGCACTGTGCAATCACCGCAAACGGCATTTTTCTATTATACTCCGCCGCTCGCGGAGCTCTGCGTAGTGCGACAGAGTTTTTTTTGTACTTCGCGGTGTTCCGCGTAGTGCAACTACGCGAACTCCGCCCAGGGTTACTTTTAACCAAACATGTGGGGTGAGTTGCTGTGCGGGTGGAGGTAAGGCAGTATAGGCTAGTACTGTCAATATTCCAGTCTCATCAGATGGCACCTCAATGTCATCTGTTCCAGGTTGTTCCTCCCTCTGTGTTTCCTCCTGGTATGGAGTACCACAACATCCATCACTTGACAAAGTTCCAATGTCAATGTGTTAATACAGTTGTTATCGAAGGGGCACAGCTTATTCCTCCATCAACTTTGTCTCCTCTTCTTGTAATGTACTGGTAGGCCAATCAAAGGGCTAATGGTCTCTTCCTCTTAAAATGTGGTTGTATCTGTTTCCCTGTCTGATTTGTGCCTGCTGGTATTTAGTTAATATACATTTGTGGCATGTACATCATGCTCACATAGTATACCACGTTTATTTTTGGAATGGTCACACTGTAATCATTTACTATTACTGCTAGCGCACATGTTAGCACACATGCTTTAGATGTTATGCTAGATGCTTGACAGAAAGAATAAAAACAACTTTTATATCAAAAATTGGAAATTTAACTAATTTAATTTGATCAGATCTGAACTCCCAATATTTAGATATTTTATCCTGTAATGTAGCTTTTTCTCCTTCTATCTCTCTATTCACTCAGCAGTAATAATTACCATACAGACCAACCCTGGTGGTAGCAAAACATAAGTCCACAATATTGAAGGTCAACTATATTACACAAAAAGGTTCCATTAACACCTTACATGTTCTTTACTGTCAGGAAGCATGGCTAGACTCATGGATTACCATATAAGACTTAACAAACATGGAGTAACAAAATGTCAAACCCGCCTCCATTGAGTTCACCTAAGAGAAGGAAAGACTAACAGTTCTTACATAGTGTTGCTGCTGTCTGGAGAGAGGCTGTGCATGCATGGAGAGCATGTTAAGCGTTAGAATCCCAGTGATTAACTACAATTCCCAGCAGGCCATGAACTCCCATGCAGTTTGGAAACACAAAAGCCATCTTGGATTTCTGGTTATAACTTTCTTTGTGGCCCACTTTGTCTGTGCTACACACTTGTGATATTATGCTGCTGCAACCAGGACTTTGCAATGGGGATCGATGATTTATTTTCATCAGAACTGTTGATTCCTGTTGGAGTTGTTTGAAGGACTGATGGGGAATACAGACAAGTATTCAGAAAGTAGAGTCATGTTGTGAAAATGAAATTTGAACTATTTGAACATTTCAAAGTTTTCTAAGACTGTAGGATTCTCACTTTTCAGTCAAGGTTATTCAGTGATAGAACATAAAGGATCCTTAAATCTATCTGGCACATGGTATGTTTTTATGATTATGTGTAAACTATTAGGAATTCCAATAATGTTTATGTGCCAAGTTAGAAATCACAGGATATTAATGTCTGCACATTACTTTCCCCTGGCATATGAATCAATTAGAAACGATATACCTTATCTTCCACAGAGAGGGCGTAGTGATCAAATTTGAGGTATTGAACCTATGCACAAGGAGAGGGCCGATAAGCACAAATTTAGATAACCATCACTCGTATTTTTAGCTTCAGAAATAACACATTTTACTTTAAAGTAGAGAGATTTAGTTACACAGAGATATGACTAAGGTATTTTCATTCACTGTTACATTTAAGTGTAGGATTGCTATTGACAGTTCCTGAAATATATACCTTATTGTATTTAAATTACCTCCTATGCCTTGCAAACCTAAGTACCCAGCAGAAGTGATGAGTTAGAGTGCTGGAGTCCAGTGTTTCTGTTTTGTCATTTATCCCTTTCCCCTTTTCCTGTATCTACCACTGTCCTCATATTGTTATATATGTGGTTATTTCTGGAGGTGGTAAGAGACAAAAGGCTGCAACACTTCTGTTAAATTTTGAGTGGAAGATTAGTGGTCTTTGACACTTGATCACCTATATGTTACATGCTTGTGGACCATTTAAGGAATCTAATGTACAAGTGCAGAACATTTATTGCAGTGCACTATGTAGGAAAGTAGGATCTGCTTCTTATGGTTACCCTCACTTTTTGCTTGATGTCTCACTGTTTTTCACTAGTCTGACTGGGATCCTGCTAATCAGGACCCCAGTCTATCTGCTTTCTCCTTAAATTGACATACATGTACTTTGGTACACTCCAGATTGGATACTGGGGTACCCTTATAAGTCCCTAGTATATGGTACCCATGTACCCAGGGCATAGGTACCCCAGATGCCTCCCATGGGCTGAAGCATGTATTATGCCACCCATGAGAGGCCATGCAAAATGGAACTCCAAGTCTGCTACAGCAGCCTGTGTAAGATGGTGCTTGCACCACTTACTTTAGAGATAGGTTCACTATATCTATAGGTCACTACACTTAAAACTTATAAGTAACCCCTATAGCAGGCCTTATCAATCCTGAGGCAGGGTGCTGGGTTTTTAGTGAGAGGGTGCCCCTGCATGAGCAGAGCCTCTCTGCAGCCTTTGGAGACCATTCTCCCGGGGTGTGTGTGACTCAGCTGGACATATTGGTAGAGGAGCATTATAACCTTGCGGTAAATGCTATCTCGAAAATGGCTGCATTGAAACATATCGTGTTTGGTATCAAACACCTTGGAATCATACCTCCACATCAGCAACTGGTGTGGGAGGTATGATTCCACCCTTCAGAAGCGAGCTTCGTGGGGTCACTGGTCTAACCGGTGCCAGCCTTCTCGACCCGGAGAGCACAAAATGGATGCTGCCGACCAGAGACACATTTCTGCCCTCCTGCTGCTGAGCCAAGCTCGAGCAGAGGCAGGCAGCACAATAGGCATCCTGTCACAGGGAGGTGTGACCACCTCCCAGACAGGGTTTAGTGTATCGGGGCAGGGTGGGTGCACTGTGAGAGTGCCTGAAAGTCTACATCTGGGGCACATTTGGTGTCCCTGTGCATGGTCCAGCTCAAACCAGTTCTGGGAGCCATTGGTTTCTGCTCTGGCGCGAAACTGGACAAAGGACATGGGTGTAACCACCCCTCTGTCCTGCCCCTCCCCTAGGAGGGTCCCCTGAATCTGTCCAACACTCTCCCGTGGGTACAAAAGGGCTTACTTGGCTGTAAGACTTTAGATTTTATGTGGACAAGATTCTACAAGAAGAAACCACTGACCTTCAACCGTCTGGACACTCTGGACTTTGCTGGACCTCGACTGGGCTCGACTTCGTCCCCCTTTCTGTCCGAAGCTTAGTTCATGCCTGTGCTCCATACAGGCTCCGTGCAGGACCTGTGGTACACTAAAGACAACTGAAGAATCTCCCTTGGAGTGAAGGAGTCACTCCCCTGCATTTGCAGGCACCTAACCACAACTGACTGGTCTGCTGCTCCTGAGCTGCTGCGGACTCCGAAGATTTCAGCAACACAGAATGTGGGTTTCCAAAGGTCGCTTAGGTTGATCTGCCCTCTCACTGAGTTTGAGGCCAGTATCCCTCGTGGGGACTGCATAACCCGAACCCCTGTACACCTCGTCCATTTGCAAGTGCATATGCTTGTTGGCAATTCCCAAGCTTGTGAATTGGACTCCGTGTAGTGCTAACCCTGAACAATATTTGCACCAAAGAACTCCGGCCTCCTTGCACCGAGTGCTCCGTGGGCTGGTACTTTGCAATCTTGCCCGAGGTCCCCTCGCGACTCCTGGTCCTTCAGCCTGTGGGTCTCCCTGGGGGTCATCTTAATTTCTGTTGGGCTTTCCTGGTTGCTCAAGACGTGCCCTAACTCTCCAGTGCTTGGTGTGTCCCCTGGACCTTGCTGGTCCACACCGTAACCTGTTTGACCTTCCTGCATGGGTTGCTTTTGCCAAGGCTTGTTGGTGCTCCAGCTGGACACCCACCCCTCAGCACTCGACATCCTTTATGGGACAGCTCACTTCCGGCTCCTGGTCATCCTCGACATCTCCTGGTCCTCGTGGCTGCAGAGTCAAGCATCCCTTCTTAGCACCTGAAGCAACCGACATCGGTGGGCATTCGTCTACCGAGCCCCTGGTCACTCTGAAGTGACCCAGACTCTGTCCCCTCTGCTTTCAGGTTCCATCTTTCCCGAATCCAGGCTTGGATTCCACCGGACCCTTTTCACCTTCACGGCAGCAGTACTTCTTTGCAGCTCTCCATTGAGAACGACAGCAGTTTCCAACGCCACTTCAGACCTATGCACCCGGCTCCTCTGGGATAGGTAACTCGGGTTCTTCGGTATCCACGGGTGGGGTGGCTCTTCAAACTCTTAAGTTCCAACGGGTCCGCTCGAAGTCCTCCTAGAAGGGTCCTTAAACTTTAAAAGTGTAACCGCGACTTCCCCATAGAATTGTACAGAGCCCGCAGTCGTGTACCCACACTGCACCCGGCCTCCGTGGGGTCCCTGTCTACTCACCTTGGGTGGTTCCTTGGGGTCCCAGCGATTCTACGTGCTCCAGACCTTGTCTTGATCTCAGTCGTGACAGTTATACCACTATTTTAGTATATGGTTTGATCTCCCCCTGGAGCCCACTGTGTATTTTGCTACTTACAACTGTTCTATTGATCTTGTATTGTGTACTTTGTGTTCTATCCTCGTGTAGAGGATAGTAGAGAGTGTTATATTAATAAATACATATTTTTATATAACTACTGTGTGGTTTCCCTTCATTTAGTCATTCAGAAGGTGATATTCTGGTAAAACAAGCTGCTTTACATTCCTTCAAGATTAAGCCTGAAGGCTGCTCTCCACGGATCACTGACAAAATATCGATCGCACAAATATCGAGCAGACAAAATATCGACTGTCAAAATATCGACTGTCAAAATATTGACTCCCTATCTCCAAACAGGTAAGTACAAAAATATCGAATCCAAAATATCGTCGTTAAAAATATAGTTAGTCAAAATATCGAATTTTATAAATCTGTTAAAGTAATGTAACATTAATGAAATAATAAATAAAATAAAGTAAAACATACTTAAAATTAGTTAAATTACTTTAAAATTAATAAATAATTATTTTAAGTAAAAAAATCTACATACATTTTTATTTTTTAATACATACATATTTTAACATAATAATATAAAATAATAATCACTACTTTTAGCGTAGGATAGCGGGAGGGTAAAATGTACTATTCCCACTCCAAAGAGTGCGACAGTAGGGAAAGCGTTGGATAGCGTAGAGGTAAAAATTACTATTCCCACTCCAGAGAGTGCAACAGTAGGGAATGCGTTTGGATAGCGGGAGGGTAAAAATTACTATTCCCACTCCAGTGAGTGCAACAGTAGGGAAAGCGTTGGATAGCATAGGGGTAAAATTTACTATTCCCACTCCAGTGAGTGCAACAGTAGGGAAACCGTTGGATAGCGTAGGGGTAAAAATTACTATTCCCACTCCAGAGAGTGTAACAGTAGGGAAAGCGTTGGATAGCGGGAGGGTAAAATTACTATTCCCACTCCAGAGAGTGCAACAGTAGGGAAAGCGTTGGATAGCGTAGGGGTAAAAATTACTATTCCCACTCCAGAGAGTGCAACAGTAGGGAAAGTGTTGGATAGCGGGAGGGTAAAATGACTATTCCCACTCCAGTTAGTGCAACAGTAGGGAAAGCGTTGGATAGCGTAGGAGTAAAAATTACTATTCCCACTCCAGAGAGTGCAACAGTAGGGAAATAGTTGGATAGCGGGAGGGTTAAAACGACTATTCCCACTCCAGTGAGTGCAACAGTAGGGAAAGTAATATTTTAATATTTTACTAAAAAATAATTAATTATCAATACTAATAAATATTATTAATAACACTAATTACCAATTACAAAATCGTTAATAATTAATTTATTATAAATACAATACATATTATTTATTAAAAATTAATTACCTATTAATAAATCATTAACAACCAATTAATAATCATTACCAGATTTGTATAAATATTTAAATAAATACCAATTAATATTTAATTACCAGTAAATTAAGTATCAATACAAAAAAAATTCTATAATTAACTAATTACAATTAAATTACTTCCCCCACATTCCCCTATAAACCCACATCCCGCTACAACTATTTAATTAATAGAAATAACATAATTACCAATAAATCAATTTAAAAAAATTAATTACCAATTAATAAAATGTATTTACCAATTAATAATTAATTAACAATAAATTAATTATCAATACCAATTAATATTAATTAACATGTACTTAATTTCAATTAAATTACTTCCCACCCTATTCCCTTATAAACCCACATCCCGCTACAACTATTTAATTAATAGAATTAACATAATCACCAATTAATCAATTAAAAACAAAATTACCAATTAATACAATTTAATTACCAATTAATAATTAATTAACAATAAATTAATTATCAATACCAATTAATATTTATTAATATGTACTTAATTTCAATTAAATTACTTCCCACCCTATTCCCCTATAAACCCACTACCCGCTACGGAATTAAATTACGCAAAAATTAAATAACATAAAATTCATTGCTTTAAAAAAATTAAACATACATTACAACAACTAATATACACTTTTAACACATATACTAACATACAATACACTTAGAAAAATTCGATATTATTAAAAATTCAATATTTTTAATGCCTATATTATGTACTTCGATATTTTAACAATCGATATTACTTACCTTAATTTCGATATTTTTAACGACTATATTGTGTCCATTCGATATTATGTCCATTCTATATTTTGGACTCGATATTTTGTCCATTCGATATTTTTTATTCGATATTATGTCTATTTACCGCTCTCCACAGCTACCACTAGGATAGCTTTCTAAAGGTTATCTTTGACCTCATACATCATAAGGGTCGTTTGGACTGGTGCAAGGTGCCCACTTTAATTAATGAAGGCAAAGATAACAGGAGTAAACCCGTTAACCCAGGTGAGACCGGGTAATTAGTGTAACAGTACAACAGTGTCTCAACTGGGGATCATTTAACAAGGACAGGTAAACAAGTAGTACACATCATAAGAACCGGGAGAAAAAGGAAAAAGGAGACCACAACGGGAAGATTGAAGTAAAGCAATTGTTATTGTAGGTAGTTATAACATCACTACTATACAATTAAAGTGTATGGTGACCATAACATACAAGTGGGCACTGGGCGTGCTAGTGACAAGTGACGGCGCAGTGACACAAGGTGAAAGAATAGCAGCGTGAACGGCGATAAAGTATAACAGAATGTGGTCAATAAAATAACAATTATGTACAATAGGTGGTTATAAATTGAGTAAGTCAATTGAGCACTACAGCGCCAAAGTTCTTTGCTGGGTAGTCGACGGCGTTTCAACCTGATTGATTTCAGGTCATCATCAGGACATATGGTCACTTATTTTCAACAATAGTGCTGAAGACCACAAGAAAACATTTGAATGGGTCGGCCAAGGGTCCAACTGTTGAAGAAAGGTAGTCTTCAGAGTATTACGAGAATAAAGCAAGGAATGGCAGCGTGGAAATCAATCAAGGAACAACTGGGTATCTGAAGAAGGGAACACGGAGGTAGGAGGATCCAGGAGGTATCCGAGCCCAGGGTAGGGTCTGGCCAATCTGGTCGAGGAGGTCCAGAGCGTAAGGAGCACCAGAGTCAAACCGGGGCGGTGAATGCGTAGAACGCGTGTATGCTCAGCCCGAGCAAGGCGATGAATCGGGTGGGGGGAGGAAGCAATCCTGTCAATTACGGCGTGGAGGACGAGCTCCACGCCGTAATTGACTTCTGCAAAGTCCTGACTATTCCAAACAATTCATTGTTCAAACTGATGCATCTGAGTTGGGGGTAGGGGCTGTGTTATCACAACTGAATGAAGAGGGTCAGGATCAGCCAGTAGCTTTTATAAGCAGAAGGCTGACCCCCAGAGAGAAACGTTAGTCAACTATTGAGATGGAAGCCTTTGCTGTGGTTTGGGCTCTGAAGAAGTTGAGGCCATACTTGTTTGGCACTCACTTCATTGTTCAGACAGACCATAAGCCCCTCTTATGGCTAAAACAGATGAAGGGTGAAAACTCCAAACTTTTGAGGTGGTCCATTTCCCTACAGGGGATGGACTATTCAGTGGAACATAGACCTGGGAGTAACCATGTCAATGCAGATGGACTCTCCAGATATTCCCACTTAGAAAATGAAGACTCAACTGGTCTAGGTTAGTCTCATGTCCTTTCGTTTGGGGGGGGGTTGTGTAGGAAAGTAGGATCTGCTTCTTATGGTTACCCCCACTTTTTGCTTGATGTCTCACTGTTTTTGACTAGTCTGACTGGGATCCAGTTAATCAGGACCCCAGTCTATCTGCTTTCTCCCTTAAATTGACATACATGTACTTTGGTACACTCTAGATTGGATACTGGGGTACCCTTATAAGTCCCTAGTATATGGTACCCATGTACCCTGGGCATAGGTACCCCAGAGGCCTCCCCTGGGCTGAAGCATGTATTATGCTACAGCAGCCTGTGCAAGATGGTTTTTGCACCACTTACTTTAGATATAGGTTCACTAGATCTATAGGTCACTACACTTAAAACTTATAAGTCACCCCTTTAGCAGGCCTTATCAATCCTGAAGGCAGGGTGCTGGGTTTTTAGTGAGAGGGTGCCCCTGCATGAGCAGAGCCTCTCTGCAGCCTTCGGAGACCATTCTCCCGGGGTGTCTGTGACTCAGCCGGACATATAGGTAGAGGTGCATTATAACCTCGCGGTAAATGCTATCTCGAAAACGGCTGCATAGAAACATATCGTGTTTGATATCAAACACCTTGGAATCATACCTCCACACCAGTAATTGGTGTGGGAGGTATGATTCCACCCTTCAGAAGCGAGACACATTTCTGCCCTCCTGCTGCTGAGCCAAGCTCGAGCAGAGGAAGGCAGAACAATAGGCATCCTGTCACAGGGAGGTGTGACCACCTCCCAGACAGGGTTTAGTGTATTGGGGCTGGGTGGGTGCACTCTGAGAGTGCCTGAATGTCTGCATCTGGGGTACATTTGGTGTCCCTGTGCATAGTCCAGCTCAAACCAGTTCTGGGAGCCATTGGCTCCTGCTCTGGCGTGAAACTGGACAAAGGACATGGGTGTAACCACCCCTAGGAGGGTCTCCTGAATCTGTCTGACCCTCTCCCGTGGGTACAAAAGGGCTTACCTGGCTGTAAGACTTTAGATTTTACGTGGACAAGATTCTACAAGAAGAAACCACTGACCTTCGACCTTCTGGACTTTGCTGGACCTCGACTGGGCTCGACTTCGTCCCCCTTTCCGTCCGAAGCTTAGTTCATGCCTGTGCTCCACACAGGCTCCGTGCAGGACTGGTGGTGCACTAAAGACAACTGAAGAATCTCCCTTGGAGTGAAGGAGTCACTCCCCTGCATTCGCAGGCACCTAACCGCAACTGACCAGTCTGCTGCTCCTGAGCTCCTGAGGACTCCAAAGATTTCAGCAACACAGGAGGTGGGTTTCCGAAGGTCGCTGATGTCGATCTGCCCTCTCACCCATTTTGAGGCCAGTATCCCTAACGGGGGCTGCATAACCTGAACCCCTGTGCGCCGCTCCATTTGCAAGTGCATATGCTTGTTGGTGATTCCCGAGCTTGTACATTTGGCTCCGTATAGTCCTAACCCTGAGCAGTATTTGCACCAAAGAACTCCAGCCTCCTTGCACTGAGTGCTCTGTGGGCTGGTACTTTGCAATCTTGCCTGAGGTCCCCTCACAACTCCTGGTCCTTCAGCCTATGGGTCCCCCTGATGGTCATCTTGATTTCTGTTGGGCTTTCCTGGTTGCTCCAGATATGCCCTGACTCCCCAGTGCTTGGTGAGTCCCCTGGACCTTGCTGGTCCACACCGTAACCTGTTTGACCTTCCTGCATGGGTTGCTTTTGCCAAGGCTTGTTGGTGCTCCAGCCGGACACCGACCCCTCAGTACTCGACATCCTTCGTGGGACAGCTCACCTCCAGCTCCTGGTCATCCTCGACGTCTCCTGGTCCTCATGGCTGCAGAGTCAAGCATCCCTTCTTCGCACCTGAAGCAACCGGCATCGGTGGGCATTCGTCTACCGAGCCCCTGGTCACTCTGAAGTGACCCAGACTCTGTCCCCTCTGCTTTCAGGTTCCATCTTTCCCGAATCCAGACTTGGATTCCACTGGACCCTTTTCACCTTCACGGCAGCAGTACTTCTTTGCAGCTCTCCATTGAGAACGATGGCAGTTTCCGACGCCACTTCAGACCTATGCACCCAGCTCCTCTGGGATAGGTAACTCGGGTACTTCGGTATCCACAGGTGGGGTGGCTCTTCAAAGTCTTAAGTTCCAACGGGTCCGCTCGAAGTCCTCCTAGAAGGGTCCTTAAACTTTAAAAGTGTAACCGTGACTTCCCCATGGAATTGTACGGAGCCCGCGGTCGTGTTCCCACACTGCACCCGGCCTCTGTGGGGTCCTTGTCTACTCACCTTGGGTGGTTCCTTGGGGTCCCTTCGATTCTACGTGCCCCAGACCTTGTCTTGATCTCAGTCGTGACTGTTATACTACTATTTTAGTATATGGTTTGTCTCCCCCTGGAGCCCACTGTGCATTGTGCTACTTACAACTGTTCTATTGATCTCGTATTATGTGCTTTGTGTTCTATCCTCGTGTAGAGGATAGTAGAGAGTGTTATATTATTAAATACATATTTTTATATAACTACTGTGTGGTTTCCCTTCATTTAGTCATTCAGGAGGTGATATTCTGGTAAAACAAGCTGCTTTACATTGCTTCAAGATTAAGCCTAAAGACTGCTCTCCACAGCTACCACTAGGATAGCTTTCTAAAGGTTATCTTTGACCTCATACATCATAAGGGTCGTTTGTACTGGTGCAAGGTGCCCACTTTAATTAGTGGACAGCATATACCAGGCCAACTTCTCACACACTACATCCTACATTGGCATTTATTGGCTACAAAATGTTGGAATGGTACTGTAAGTGATTAGGATGCAAGTTGCAATGGGTCAATCTATCTCTAAAGTGGTCATGGAGACAAGGGCAGTTATGATGACAGAGATGTTCTTACACTACAGTAGGGCCTTCATGGAGCGGTTGACGCTTCATTTGTACTGTGCTGGAATTCAGTGGTCTGTTTTACCTAGATGACCACAGTAATTATATGCACCAATATCACTTTTTAGGGAAACATCAATTGAGCCAGTGGAAACAGAGCTGTTTGTGTATGATTATTCAGAGTTAGGCATCCCAGTTATAGAGAGATACCCATTCAACCCATAAAGTAAAAACATTTGGGCCTACTCACAAACTGCATTTTGTAGTGCATTTTTTATTACTACAAAACATGTTAAAAAATGCTCATCACAAACCTGTTCAGAATTTACGCCTCTGCCTCTCCTATCTTTTCCAGTGCAGAGATCTCCTCCCCAAGATCTCTGTGCAGTAAAACATAGGGAAATATTGCCTATACTTTATCATAGGAAGATCGCCTGAGTCAGGTAAAGTATAGGGAAAAGTAAAAAGAGTTATTCAACTTAGGAAAAGTGTGTAAAAATATTTTTGTGTAAAATATTATTGTAAATGTTTTATATATTTTTTTAAATGTAAAACTAAAAAAACAAAATGCTACACCATAATTAACTACATTTTTAATTAGAATTAATGTTATTAATTTTATTGTTCTCATGATTAAATTTAAAAAAATACTTCACACCCTAAGTAATAGTGTTGTGTAAAATGAATTAAAAGTAATTTGCTCATAATGAATGTATTTTTCCTCACATATTTAAATGCAAAAAAGGTTATTGAAATATTTTATAATTAAATAACAAATATGCACTATTTTAAACATTTGTTTTAAAATTAAATTGTACTCATTTATATTTTTAACCATTGAAATAATCTAATTTAAATTAACATTCATTCTTATAGTGTTCACATTAAAGTCCCTGCCTCCATTTCTTTCCTTTATTATGATTTTGCACCACCAGGGGTTGGCCAAGTGTGGTGCTAGACCTATTACTGTTTTTTTTAGTAGTACCTTACACTTGTAAGTCAGGATTCACTCCCTTTTTCAGGAGGTGGAGACCTGTAAGTCTTCACTTTTGAGTAACCTTGCACTCAGATTTTGTGAATAGCTAAAATTAGTAAAGTTACTCAAAAGTGTAAATGTAAATTTACAAATGCAAATTACTCACAAGTATAACTTACCTTCATGAACAACTCAAATAGCATTTTTCAGGTTGATGTGACGTGTTGCCTTCATTTTGAGATTTAAAAGAAGTGACAATGTGATATGATGCCCGCTGATGTGGCATTCTTCAGGATGTAAGTATATATGTTACTTGTTGGTATTTGTATAGCGCAAACCTAGCTGGAAAGCAACGGAGCACTCAACAGGGAAAATCTATTTAACCAGAGGCCTTTAAAGGGAAACATGCTTATTTAAAGAGTTAGCTCTGTGTCAACTTGCTGCAGTCCATGGGCTAACTTGTTGCCATGCATGCATTGATGTCACTGTGGAATTATTTATTGATATCTTTTGCCTGCCATAGTGCCATTGCTCATGTCATCAGTGATGCCATTTGAAATTTCAATGGTGGCATGTGTGAGGTTTTATACAGTGCAAGGTGGGAGCGTGAGCTTTAGGAATATCAATGATTTGACATTTTGGAACAGTTTTTGTTTTAATGCAGCACTGTCCTTAAAAGTTTTAATACATCTTTTGAATGTAAGCTATCGAGCAAACAGATTAGTTCTAATTTCATGACGTAAGCTCTCTCACTGCGTCCTTTACTTTGTTTCACCGAGTAAGATCAGCACAAAAATTCGTGAAGTAGATGCCTAAAGAACGCTGATGTACTCAGCAGCCCATTATTTTTGGTGAAACACTATGAAAAATGAAATCTTGATGTCAAATGTTTAAAGCAGCACGATTTTCCGAGGATGACTTTCATTTTAATAAGGAAAGTCAACTGCAAAATTTTACTGCAAGCAAAAAAGATCTTAGTTTATTGAACATCTTCTGTGAGATTGTAAAGTGTGGCTCACTATGTTCTCCGCAGTTGATGTACTGGTTCGGTAATGTAAATTGAGAGTTAATTATTACTTTTTATAAAAATCAACATAAAAGGCCAAACTGGAATGTCCAACATCGATATCAGGTATCGTGAAATTAATGTCACAGTTGTCCCAAGCGCACCAGCATAATTACCTAAAATGTTATGTGGATCAAAAGATTCGTCGTCCTATATTTATTATGCACAAACGACTTGGACTGTTTAAACAATTAACTACTTCACATACAGCCTTATTGTGAATGCTGCAATAAAACTGGATGGTAAAACTGCCTGGGAATTTGCTACTACCGCATGATCGAAGTAGTCCTCTAGGTATTTTTAGCACCTGAATCCAAGTTTTCACAGTAGAAATCGGGAAATTAGGCCCAATTATTGACTGGTCTATCAGACAAAGACTGAAGTGTGCCACACTAGAGACCTTGCAAGAGCAAAATTTTTATGGGATTCTGAACAGTAATATTCACATAGTGATTGACTGTTTTTGTTTTTTTTTAACAAAAAAGAGTATGTGAAAGGGGTGTCACCCATCCCTTGAGAACAGCTAGGCTATGTATCAATGGTTTATGACGACTGTTATGGTTGTAAACCACTGAGTGGATAGATGTTAAATTGAATCCCTACACATCTAAGAAACTGGGATCCATTCACAAAGTAGAAACTGTCTATGCAACAAAGTTTCCTTTGAGAATATTGGCTGCGGGCATAAGAGGAAGTGAATTCAGACAAAATATCAAAATTTTAATATCGGCCTACAGAACTATCGAGCTGGATTTATCCTCAGGCAGAAATATCAGCAAAAATATCGTTGACAAATATATTGATTTTAAGGTAAGTAATATCGATGTTAAAAATAAAGAAAGTGATAATATCAACTACAAAAATATCTATGTTGTTACTAGCCATGCCAAAAATATTGTTGTAAATAATATCAATTTTTAATTATTTTTTGTATGTTACTATATATTTTAATTGTATATATTATAAATTGTTTGTATAAATATTGTTAATGCGTTTTAATATAGTTTGTGGATTTTAGTACTTAGTAAGTTTAATTTAATAGGTTTTTGACATTTTTAGTACCATAACGGGTTGTGGTTTTTATAGGGGTACATGGTGGGAAGCAAATTCATTATAATTAATTAATCATTAATATTAATTATTTAATTGGAAATTATTTATGGTAATTGTATACTAATTAATTTTTTAATTTAAATTTTAGGTGTGGGTTGTGGGTCTTGTAGGGGTATAAGGTGGGGAGTTCATTATAATGAATTCATTTTTAATTGATATTGCTTATATAATTGATAACTATTTATGCTAATTATATAATTGTTTTTTTTTAAATTCTGTTTTAGGTGCAGGCTGTGGGTTTTGTATGGGCTATACGGTGGAAAGTAAATTAATTATAATTAATTAATAATTATATATTATTTCAATTATTATGTAACATTATTATGTGTACATGTATTATGAGTACACATTTAATTTTGTATAGTATTTTTGTAAGGATTAAGGGTGTTCAGGAAATTATAGTATTTAATTAATGTTATTACATACATTTATTTAATTGTTAATTAAAACGATGGATTAAACCCAGATCTTTGTGACTGGGAGTGAATGTATGCACTGGTCAGCATTCCATCCATCATTTGTTCCTTTTGCATGTGTCGCCCTAAGTGGGAAGGGTATGCCCAGACGTGGGTCCCGTGCTCACTGCGCCACTAGATTCAAGCTAGCCTGGCTGATGAGGGGTGATGCCCCAAAACTGGTTCCAGGAAGCTTTTTTCCGTTCCAGGGAGGACCTGCCTTGGCAGTTCGGGCTAGACTGTTCACATGAGGAACAGGGTCAAGACTGATTTGCATATGGTGATTGATTTATTTTTTTTACAAAAAACGAAATCCAGTATTTGTAAAGCGCACAATTACCCAAGGGTGTCAAGGCGCTGGGGGCCGTCGGGAAGATTAAGGGAGCTAATGCCCAGGGTCACATAGTGCTGGGCTTACCTGCCGCCGGGGATCGAACCGTGAACCCTGTGGTCCGGAGTCAGGCACCCTGGCTGCTGCGCCACACCTCTTCCACAAAGAGTATGTGAAAGGGGTGTCACCCATCCCTTGAGAACAGCAAGGCTATGTATCAATGGTTTATGACCACTGTTGTGGTTGTAAACCACTGAGTGGATAGATGTTAAATTGAATACCTACACATCTAAGAAACAGGCATCCATTCACAAATTAGAAACTGTCTATCCAAGAAAGTTTCCTTTGAGAATATTGGTTGCAGGCAAAATATCAAAAGTTTAATATCGGCTTATAGAAATATCGAGTTGAAATTATCTTCAGGCTGAAATATCATCAGCAAAAATATCGTTGACAAGAATATCGATTTTAAGGTAAGTAATATCGATGTTAAAACATAGAAAGTGTTAATATCAATTACAAAAATATCTATGTTGTTAATATCAATGTCAAAAATATTGTTTTTAATAATATCGATTTGTAATTATGTTTTTGTATTTTACTATATATTTTATTTTTATAAGTTACAAATTGTTTGTGTAAATATTGTTATTTTTTTAATATAGTTTGTGGGTTTTTAGTATTTATGAAATTTAATTTAGTAGGTTTTTGTCATTTTTAGTACGTAGTGGGTTGTGGTTTTTATAGGGGAACAGGGTGGGAAGTAAATTAATTATAATTAATTAATAATTAATATTAATTATTTAAATGGCAATTATTTAAAGTAATTGTATAATAATTATTTTTTATTTACATTTTAGGTGTGGGTTGTGTGTTTTGTAGGGGTATATAACGTGGGAAGTTAATTATGATTAATTAATTTTTTGTTGATATTTATTATTTAATTGACAATTATTGGTGCTAATTATGTAATTAAGTAAAAAAAAAGTTTTAGGTGCAGGTTGTGGGTTTTATATGGGGTAGAGGGTGGGAAGTAAATGAATTATAATTAATTAACAATTATGTATTATTTTATTTATTATTTAACATTATTATGTATACATGTATTATGTGTACACATCTTTTGTATATTTTGTTTTTGTAAGTATAAAGGGTGTGCAGGAAATTAATTATAGTATTTAATTAATGTTATTACATAAATGTATTTAATTGTTAATTAAAACGATGGATTAAACCCAGATCTTTGTGATTGGGGGTGAATGTTTCCATTGTTCAGCATTCCGTCCATTATTTGTTCCTCTTGCATTTGTCGCCCTAAGTGGGAAGGGTATGCTCAGACGTGGGGCCCGTGTTCACTGCGCCACTGGATTCAAGCTAGCCTGGCTGATGAGGGGTGATGCCCCGAAACTGGTCCCAGGATGCTTGTTTCCTTTCCAGGGAGGACCTGGCTTGGCAGTTCGGGCTGGACTGTTCCCATGAGGAACAGTGTCAAAACTGATTTGCATATGGCTAGGCCCAAACTGGGGGTGGCATGGTGAGCAAAAGAACGATGGATGAAGCCCAGGTCTTTGTGACTGGGGTGAATGTTTGAATTGTTCAGCATTCCATCCATCATTTGTTCCTTTTGCATTGGTACATCCGTTGCAGCACAAAATATTTTTAGATCATACCACAGATACCGTACAAAAGATTTGGGGCACATTGATGCAACCCAAGGAATAGTACATTGTAGTAATGGACCTGAGTCGTTTAACGTTGAATTACTACTTTATTGGCTACATCAACAGCGGAGCAGGGAACAGGCTCCACCAACAGCTCCAAGCAGAATCCTTCCAGTGGTTAGCATCATGACATTCCAGAACACATTCACTTTGTACTTAAAGGCATATTACAGACTAACAAGATACAACATATCCTCTTTTCTTCTTAAAAAAAAATAAAGAAACACAATAAAACAACAATAACCAAAAAAAATAAAAAAACTTAAATAACCTAGCATGTTAGACAAAGCATCTAGAACTACTTATGACCTATACCTAGCAGGTTTGACTATACATCTTGAACTTTTCCTAGGTAGCCTGGTGGGCAAAGGAACCACCTCCTCAGGAACACCAGTCACAGTATTGTTTACAGGAACTGGAACTAAGATCTCATTGTTTACAGATTCACTCCTAATCCGAACTTTCACAACCCTGTTAAGGTTCCACCAGAAACCATTTGCTAGTTTAACAGCATTTCTAACAATCTTGATGACTTCAACCGGCTCACTAAATTTGCCATCCCCTTTCCTACAGTGAACAGCAGTTTTGATCTTAACAAAGTCACCAACTTCGAGTGGCGCAACCTTCACACCTTTTTTTGAATCATACCAAAGTTTCTGTTTGGATTGAGTATCAGACATATTTTCCGAAGCTAGAGACATCAATTTAGCAACATCAGATTCGCATTTGACCCACTTCCTCATCCATGCAGGTCTAAAATTAGAGTTGGGCTTCCGTCCCCTCAGGAGTTCGAAAGGGGAAATCTTCGTAGAGGAGTGAGGCGTAGTCCTATAGAACCAGATCATGGCATCAAGCGATTTTGAAATATCATGGCTACCTGCTCTAGACCATCTAATGCACTCACCCACAACCCTGTTCATCCTTTCCACTAAACCATTGGTTTGTGGGTGGTACAGTGAGCTCTTGAGATGTTTCACACCAGACTCAACCAAGAAAGCTTCAAATTCAGAACTGACAAACTGTTTCCCATTGTCAGAAACCAAGAATTCTGGAAATCCCTCTCTAAGCCACACACTTTTAAGAAACTCCATCACAGTTTTGGTGTTCGCTTCCCTGACCATCTTGATCTCAGGCCATCTTGAGGTATAATCCATAAGAACCAAAATAAATCGGTATCCACTTGGCAGAACTTCGAAAGGTCCCATGACATCGATTCCAAGTTTTAACCAAGGACCTTTAGGATACTCAATAGGCATTAATGGAGGCACCGACACCTTCAAACTCTTATCTGCGGTACAACAAACAACGCAATTGGCAACAACCAAATCAATGTCAGCATCCATCCGAGGCCACCAATATGTGTCCCGAATACGCCGTTTCGTGAGGGTAGAACCAAGATGCCCTTCATGAGCTCTACCAATAATGGTTCTCCTGAACAGACAAGGAGGTACAAACTTGTCACCCCTAAGTAACAAACCATCCTCAATGGAAAGTTCACTCTCAACCTTCCAAAAGATTGGAGAGAAACAGGAAGAGCCTTTTCTCTAGGCCACCCCTTTTGACAAAATCACAAACTTCCTTCAAGGTACTGTCCAACTCAATCGCTTGCAGCCAATCACTCTCTGAACCTAAATCCAAATCTGGCACATCCATGGCTGCAACCAGACAATCATCGCAATCTTCATTAACAAACTCATCCAAACTCACATCCTCATGATCATTCAGCGAAACAGGAAAACGCGATAAAAAGTCTGCCCTGCCATTCTTCCCACCTGAAATATGCTTGATTTCGAGTTATATTGAAGGAGCCTTGTTACCATACGCATGATTCTAGGAGTACAACACTTACTCAAACCCCCACCAAGAATGTTAACAAGCGGTTTATGGTCGGTCAAAAGCAAGAACCTCTTTCCCCAGATAAAAGGCCTGAACTTCTCAATCGCCCATGCACAGGCTAATAACTCCCTTTCAATTACTGAGTACTGCAGTTCAGGTGTCCTCAGTACTCTGGATGCAAAACTCACAGTGTTTTCGCACACCTTGTCAACTTGTGTCAAGGTAGCACCAACACCAACCTGGCTCGCATCAACAGTGACACAACAAGGCAAACTAGGGTCAAAAGGTTTTAAAGCAGGACTAGTAACTAATGCAGACTTCACAACCTTGAGGGCATTGACACACTCATTACACCACACAAATTTGACACCTTTCTTAAGAAGATTGCTAATGGGTCGTACAACAGATGCAAAGTTGGCAATGAAACGTGAGTAATACTCACATAGCCCAAGTAGCGATTTGACACCCGCCTTATCATGCGGTTCTGGCGCGTCAACAATCGCTTGAAGTAAACCAGGTCTGGGCTTGACTCCGTCTTGTGATATAATGTGTCCTAAGTATTCCACCTCAGAACATTGAAATTGACACTTCCCTTCTTTTAATACCACTCCACGCTTTTTGAACAAGGTCAAGACTTTTTCCAACACACGATCATGGGCAACCACATCCTTCCCAAAAACAAGAACATCATCTTGAAACACAAGAACTCCCTCCACATCTCTAAGAATGTTGCTCATTATTCTTTGGAACACTGACGCCGCTGACGCCAGCCCAAAAGGCATGCGGCAATAACGGAATGTTCCCAAAGGCGATACATGCCATATCTCCCACCTAACAGGAGGATCGCCTAGAGAATCTAGAAAAGACGGAGGAGGATTTACAGACTGCATGGTACACAACTCCACTAAGGTAGGTAGACTTGAAAAAGCAATGATGTAAAGAAAGGTAGGTAAAATAAAATTAACTACCAATGTTAAAATAGAAGCAAACACTAGATGACAGCACCGGTTAAGTGGCAATAATATGGAGACCTTGAAGCAAAATAATGTACTAATTACACCAAGGTTAAATTTTTAAAGGGTGTATGCATCACACAGCAGTAGTTAATAAATGTAGAACATGACCATCAAGGTTTTGAAGGAGAATACACTGCGAAAGGTGTGTGTATCACCGATGTATGCTAAATGCATAAACAAGTGTCAAGCGATGCTTAACTTCAAGGAAAAGGTAGTGTTTCCTCAACAACGTTGAACGCAATGTAGCGTTAATATATATAAATCTGCCCAAAGTTGCAAAATGGCCGAAAGAAAAACGTGACGCGATGTCCTCAATGTTGTGCTTGCATCTCTTCACGATCCATCCCAAACACCTAAAATGGCCGCTGCTTGCGTGACGTGATGACACGTTGAGCGTGTAGAGGATGATGCGGTGCAGGATCAGCGAGAATGCAGTGCGCAAGAAAACAATGCCAGCAGGATCGATCCGCGAGGAAGCAGGCAGTGACGTGAGGCGGTGAGAGGACAAGCGCGAGGTGAGCAGCGCGAGGGAGGCAGTTAAATAGGGAAAAATAGCCAAAATGCCGCTTTCCCTTCTCCCTTATGCTCCCAAAAATTTCCTTAAGGAATGAGGAACAGCTGAGCAGGTCAGCGCGAGAAGGTGAACAGAGTACCTTGTAGATGTTCCTTCTTTGGTTGCGAACAGCGTTGAGATGGGCACAGCTGCGTGGGTTCTTGATGTAGCCAGCTAGATCGTCGCCAGTTATTTGTAGTAATGGACTGGAGTCGTTTAACGTTGAATTACTACTTTATTGGCTACATCAACAGCGGAGCAGGGAACAGGCTCCACCAACAGCTCCAAGCAGAATCCTTCCAGTGGTTAGCATCATGACATTCCAGAACACATTCACTTTGTACTTAAAGGCATATTACAGACTAACAAGATACAACATACATAAATCTCAGTTTGAAGTTGCAGTATTGGCAATTGGAAAACCCTCAAATTGTTTCACTTTCTTTACTGTTTTACCATGCAAATTCATCCAGGTAGATCCTTGATGAAATTGTGTGGCAAAACCACAAAGCGAAAAATATTTGCCTACAGAAGTAATTTGATAATGGGTGCACCCATTTTGTGCACGTGATTTCAAGATTACTGCAACACTCTACAGGAGTCCGATCAAGTTTGATCTTAGGACATTTAAAAGTTAATACAGACTCAGAATATTTAATTACACTCAATACTCATCCCTAGTTAATTATTTGTGCATCGTCAACAAATGCAAAGCGATTAAATATAGCAAAATTTCCCACATCCACAGAAAAATATTCACAGTAACGGATTCACATTTATTTTCTTTCATCAATAGAAATACTTATTCCTTTGTAATTTCACTCTTCTCTTGCTGTAGCCATCTCCCTTCTGTTTTATTCAGTACCAATTAGTAGTAAAAAGTAAACTATTTTAGAGGAGGAAGAAGTAGCATTAGTAATCAAATATTGAAATGTGTGTAGGGAAGAAGGATTAAAGCTGTATACCAAGTTAGTAAACTTGGGTCACTGGTGCCATAAAGTCAGAGCATAGTTGCAACATAAGTACTACAAATATTTACATTCCATGTCTTTGCAAAATAAAAAAAATATTGTTTTAGATGGATGTGGCCCCAGCATATGGAGTCAATTCAGTATGAAGACATGAGTAATTGATTTGTGTAGTTGCAGGAGATGGGCTATTTTCCATCTTGTGAGAACTTCCAGTCTTTTGATAATTACTGTAAGAAATTGGGTTATTGATTGAGAGGTATTGAAGTTAGACTCAAGCAATCCTTGTCATGGTTAACCAGAAAAGTCACTAAATGAACCTGTGCCTAACCCCCTGGTACTAGGTACAAAAGCAGTCAGACTTAATTTAGAGGCAATGTGTAAAGAATGTATGCAGCACACAAACAGTATTAAAGTGAATTCACAACACAAGAAAAATCCCAAATTAAATTAGAAATATTTTAATAAGCAAAAGCATACCGGAATGACAAAATCCAATCTGTAGAACTGGAGATATTAAACTTTTAAATGTTTAGTGAAAATAGGACATAAAAGCAAAAATGCACAGTATATCCTTACATATGAACCCATAGGGCCTACGTTAGCAGTGGACTAAAAGTATTAAAAAAGGAAGGGTATGGCCTGATAAAAGGTTTATTTTTCCAGGTCGAAGTAACAGTTGGAACCTGTGCTACAGGCTGCAGTGGCAGGTCTGTGAAATATTTTAAAAGGCTAATTTAGCGGGTGGCACAATGAGTGTTGCAGCCATTTAGCAGCATTTAATTTGCAGGCATGTACATGTAGTGCCATATAACAGGGATTTACAAGTAAATTAAATGATTCAATCAGGAGTATACCAATTGTTACCATGTTCGAAGGGTAGAACACAAGCCCTTTACCACTAGTTGGCAGGGAGGACGAGTCCTAATGCCAACAAAAATGGGTTCAGCAAAAGAAAGCTGGGGGTGACCCTGCAAAAGCAATTACACATGGACACATGATAACGAGTGTACTTGAGATCCTCTCTCATGATAAACATTAATTCAATAACAGTTCACGACAATACTGCATAGTTCACTAAATATCATGTATGCCATATAAATACTTATAAATATTATTCAAGACGCGGATAAACTATGGATGTGTTTCTCTTCAAAAGCCTTCAGGAAGACTTTGAAGTAATCTGAAATTCGACAAAGTAGGGATACCTTGAAAGTAACTGTAATCAGATTAGACTTAAGCACTATTATAACTATTCTTGTAAATCGCATAAATTAGAAGCGAGGATGTGATTGTGCAGTTCCGAGAAACCAAGCCTAGAAAATCATTACCCAACAGTAATTTAACCAAATTCCACCTGCATACAAACGGATCCTAGAGCGACTAACTTGCATTATGTGATAAATTTCAAGTAGTGAACATTTCTGTACATGGGGAATTTGACTACACTTGTATTTTATAGACAACTCGGGGCATTCTTGCTCATCCAATTTAGCAGAGGCTATAACTTTTTGAAAAATGAAAAATGCACACACCTGAGAACACAGATTGCAAATATCGTATTTATACTGAGTCACGTCCCCCTACATATGTAAAGCTTTTAAAAAAAAGACTACCGGCAAATCAATATCCTGAACTTGTAAAATCAGTGACAAAATATTATCTGTAAGAAATTGCCGACATTATATTATAGAAACATTTCATGCCAGTTAAGCAGTGCTTTAAAAGACTCATGAAAGCTTAAGTATACTATATACTTGGCTTTCCCATGATTAATTCTGCCAGAGTTGGAAAAATGTTCTGCTGAGTGTACTGAAGTGCTCTCTTTCAAGAGTCTCTCACCTCTTTACTTTTAATCACTCTGCAAAGTGCCTAATCTTCAGAAGAGCTCTGCCATGTACTTAATGGAATTTCAGTATTTTGAAAGCTGGCATATTTTCAAATGTTCAATTTAGATTCTAAGACTTACATTCATGATGCTTAATCTTACCTTAAAAATTACCCTTCGGTATTAGCTGTGCATGAGAAAATATAAGTCTAAGAAGGAGTTTTTCTTGCAAACTCGTTTTATGTACTCCAACTGCCACTGGGTTTTAAGCACACAGCGCTGAGCACCAGACCTTTTCCTTCCCCCAATAGAATGCGTTTGCTTTATTAGGATGCAGAGGCCTAATAATACTCTCCTAAACCCTTATCTCTCATTGGTGTTTGAAATCTGTTCTAAGGGGCATATTCTCAAGAACGTGTGATAACCACCGCAAGTTTAGCTTAACGCAACTTTGCACATTGCAGTCTATCGCGGGAAAACAACGCCGTGTTAACGTAGAATTCCCAACCTGGCAGCACCATGCGATAGGCCCACGATAACGGGTCAAATGACCGTGTTAAAATCAATGCGACGCCGCAAAAATGTGAAACACGAACGCGAATAAAGTTGCGATGAGGCCAACGCGATACAAAAATCATCGAAAACCAGCGACAGGCCTGCAATCCCCACGCGTCATGTGGGAAAATGCACTATAAAAGCTGAACAAGAAAAACACACCGTAAACAAAATAAACTGCGTAGCAACATGGAGGCACCCGGAACGAGTGCCCAGGTCAAGGCGAACCCAACAAGCCCCACAGACCACCAGCAAGGAACCTCGGGGTCGGGGAAGGCCAAGGAGAAGAGGAAGATGGGGTACAGTCCGCATGACAACCGGATCGTCGTCACGGAGGTGACAGAGCACCAACAACAACTGTCCGTCACCTCCACCGTGTCATTGGCAACACAGACGGAAAAATGGCATTCCATCGTGAATGCAGCCGGAGTGTCGAGGAGGCCAAGATGCGCTGGCACGATGTGAAGAGCCAAACCAAGCAGAAACCCACTGCCAACAGGAAGGCAGCAACGGCGAATGGAGGTGGGAATCCTGCGCCACAGGAGGAGCTGGAGCAAATGGCGGCCACAGTCATCAGTGTGGAGACGGTGCAAGGAGTCGGGAGTCCGGACACTGCTCGACATGACCTGACACAACAGCAACAGGGTGAGTAATGAACAGGGACTGTGGGGACCGGGGGGCGACGGGCACAATGGCACACATGCACAACGACGTGTAGCACACCGCACACCCACAATGACCCTGGGTCATGTCCATGATCCCCGTGGCACACTGCAGCACACATACAAACATCAAGTAGGCCCCCGTTCACCATGTGCCCAAAGGGGTCCCACCCCACACATCACCAATTACACAACACACACATGCACCCGTGCGAAGCACAGCAAAGATGCATATGTGAGAGCCACACTGACAATGCAAGTGACACCACATGACCAGCAGCATGGCTGGAGTACAATCACCATGACACTGTGCATGCCACGAGACTGAGGTGGCTGAGTGTTGACCACATCCGGAAAGGAGCAGGTCACACTCTGACACATCCACCTGCACAAACAACCACTGACGTCAACAACACATCTGCAGACAAACAATGCACAAGAGTACAAAAACCGTCCAAGAGCACAAATGACCCAAGTCGCCAACATCACAGCACCTCAAAAGCACAAAAGCCAAAGACACACCGCCTCCAAGGGATAAGGGGCAGCAAAATCACAGCTGCAGGTGCGACTCCCACACAATGCAGCACACACACATAGCAATGACAGCACACCCACATGGACGACAATATGGTACACAGTCCAACACCTACACTGCAGGACAGAGGACACAACTGGGTCCACCTGTGCATAGAAAATGGCCAATCACATCTGACATAGCAGGAAACTGTGAGATGCAAATGTACGTGTACAACCTCACCTTCGTCATGTAGTCCAAATGTCCACTGTCCCGCATCAAATAGTCCGCCCCTCCCAAACAGTCACAATGTACATTGTCATGAAGTCTGTATGTAAACTTGAACAATGCGGCAGCATACATGCCAACACAATGTCAACAAGCATCTCCCCTTCACATTGCAGAGGGACAAACAACACCTCCAGCAGAGCAGACCAGACAACTCTACAGTGATGCTGAAAAGGACCACCACACTTCCGACACCTACGCCCCACAACAGTCCATGGACATCTTAGGCAATCGACCTCCAGGAGCAGGGCAGCACCGCTGCATCGAGGATACCTCACCCCCTGCACAGACAACACAGCTGGACGCACCCACCATCCCGGTTGGCTCCCAGCAGCCCACCAAAGCACACATCGCATTCCAAGGCCAGGTGCCAGACTGCCAGAAGGGGGAGGCCGAACATGTGCGGGTGGGGTACTACCTCATGGAAGCCGAACTAGATCACATATGTGGGAGTCTAAGTCCCATCAGGGCCCACCTACACTCCCCAACGGAGACCCACACTGCGACAGAGACACATTCCTTTGCACATTTCCAGTACTGAACCACACCCAGAGCCACGGGACGATCATCCACACCCCCACGCTGGACTGGCGTACGCCGGCCCAGTTCACTCCTCTTACGTATTGAGTGGGGGACGACAAAGCTACATGTGCAATGTCCCACCCACTGCCTGCAGTGACATGGCTGCGTCCTCTGTACATGGCATAATGTAATGTTGTAGTGCCCGGGGCACAAATGCATACATCATGAGCACACAGACACACTCAGATAGTTCGTTGAACTGTCTATGGGCACGTGCGCTCGACACCTTTATTGGCATGGTGACATGTACAGTGACGCATGTGCTGGATGTGTGTGGGGTGAGTGTAAGCCAGCCCTCATGGAGTCATGCTGGCAACAACTTGAACAGTGATCACAATTAAAGCGGAAACAGAAAACACCAGCATAACAGAAACAACTGTGAAGCATCATGGTGGTAGCCGGAGAAAGTACAGTGTTCTCCCAACATGCAAGCAGAATGGTCCATGATTTGTGGTGCACTGAGTTAGTGGCACCTGAAGAGCTGAGCAGGGAACAAGCTGATGATGGCACCCACGACTGGTGTGAGCAACTCTGATAGTCTGGCAGTAAGACACTTACGACTCTGGCACCTGTTTGGAGTTGGTCCTGGTGGTGGTGGCGTGTGCATCCTGCGGTGATGCAACGTCCGGGCAGGCCAGGACTCGATTTGATGTGTGAGTCCAGGTGGGCCGCAGTTGAGGCCAGAGGCAGCGGACAGCGCAGGGCCACAGACACATGGCCTTGATGACCCCCAGTCCGTCGACCCAGAGGCCATCCATTATGCTATTAGACAGGGGCCATGACTTGAGCTGCACAGAGTTAGTGGCCTCGGATGCACTGCGGCCGGCACAGGCACACCGCCACGGGACAGTGACTTGCGGTGCATTGAGATAGGGCCACGCGAGGTGAGCGGGTCCTCGTCGATGTCAAAGGTGAATGTAGCGGAGGTTTGCGGGGGACAGTGGAAGGTGTCCTGCAGGGCAAGGTGCAGAGGGCAGACGCCGGCCGGAAGCGGCAAATGGAGGAGTGGAATGCTACAGCCTTGTTTTAGCCACAAAAGTCAGTATCACCGACATGATGATGGAGACAAGCCCCAGTCCATAGACTCAGTCACCACCAAAGTTCAACCAGAAAGTGTCCATGGATGTCGGGGAACAGACTTAGTGGCACCGGAGCTCAAAGGGGATGCAGTCTGCGATGATGCCAGTACAATGATGTCAAGTCTGCCATAAATGATTCATGACTGAATTCCCAATGTGTGACCAACTCGACCGCAGTGTAGGCTGAAGGCGTAGTCATCAAGGGCCCACAGACATGTGTGGTTGGGATGCCATGCACATACTTTGTGTCACCACATCGAAGGGAGTATAGTGATATAAACTCAGCCATAAATTGTGTACTCGGCCATTGTGTAATCAAGACTCTCTTCCAAATGTGTGACCTACTTGACCGCAGTGTAGGCCCGAGGCAGCGGTCAGCAGGGGCCCACAGCCACGTGTCGTTGGACCGTGATGCACAGAGTTAGTGACACCAGAGCAGTTGTCGACAGTGTTCGATCACCTCCGTAACGATGATCCTTTTCTCCTCCGGACTGAACCGCGTCTTCCTCTTACTCGTCTCCTTGCGTAGAATGATATGAACTCCGCC
Organism: Calotriton arnoldi; assembly: GCA_963921515.1. Lineage (NCBI taxonomy): Eukaryota > Metazoa > Chordata > Amphibia > Caudata > Salamandridae > Calotriton > Calotriton arnoldi. Next base: position 775,355 of record CAWUFW010007742.1, on the reverse strand, counting down.
ATGCAGGAATCAAGACTCAGTTCCACATGTGTGACCTACTTGACCGTAGTGTAGGCCCGAGGCAGCGGTGGAGTACGTCAACGAAAAAGGAGTAAAGCGGGCCTGTGTCGCGGAGGCTGTGATGGTCTGAGGAGGCTGCCAAGGTCGCGGGCTTCGGGCTTGGAGCTTGCGCCGGCACGTGGTGGGCTCTCTTTGACACACGCCAGTGTCGGCAGGTGAGCAGTGAGGCCTGGCTGCACAGGGGCGGGCATGACGGGTTCAGGGACCAGCGGCCGGGGGTGCAGCAGGCGCACAGGATCGCAGGCCACACCGCTCAAGGCGACGGCCTCGTGGTGGGGTGGGGTGGGAGGTGCCGCCCTGGCAGACACATTGGGCATTCCGGAAGAGAACCACGCCCAGAGCTACATGCTTTTTATTCACACCCCTACGCTGGCCTGGTGTACACCGGGCCAGCCCACTCCACACACGCTTACAGGGGGGGACGTCACAAGCTACATTTCCTTGGGCTTCCCCACTGGCTGGGGTGACATGGTTGCGTCCACTGTCCACTACACTCCAGACACCAGCAGTGCATGTAGACATGGATATGTCTGTGGTCTGCATACTGCAGTCTGTCCAGCACATCTCTGCCACACTTGGCATTGTGTACATTCTCATTCATGGGTGACTTGCCTCCTTCGCACATGCCTGGTTCCCACCTCTCCCCACATTCCGGTATTGTGTGGCTGGGGTGCCATGCTGTTGATGGCTCATGTACATGGCTAACCAAGGTTGCCACAGTAAGTTGTGCTGTTGTGTCTGGTGGGTGGGCATGTTGTTTGGCATGTTGTATGTGATTTTGAGACATGTGCAGTGCCAGAGTTGTGAGTTGCATGATCGTGGAGTTGAGGGGTGTTGTGTGTTCATTTGGTACTTGCCAAGTGCAGTGAATTTCCATAGGTGCCATCCTGGAAGCGCTGGTTGATGTTGGACTGTCGGAAGATGAAGGGATCATGCACACTGCCTGGGTAGTTGGCTATGACATTGGTGAAGAGTCCCCGGTGGTCCACTATTGCCTGCACATTGATGGGATGCGTGTGCTTTCTGTTGTAGTACTTGTGTGCGGTGTCGGCAGGGGGCACAAGTAGGACATGTGTGCAGTCGATTGCCCCCAACACGTGCGGGAATCCAGCTATGGCGTATAGTCCTTGCTTGGTCTCCAGCTGTTCCTGCGCATTGTGGGGGACGTAAAGGTACTGGGGTACCTAGCTGATGATGGCATCCAGGACAGGTGTGGGGAACTTGGATGGGGCTGGCTGTGCGACTCCTCCGACTCTGGCGGTTGTTGGTTGGGAGGTACCAGAGGCCAACAGGTGCAGCACAGCCAGCAGCTTTGTCTGCGGAGGGATGTTGGTTGTCCGCTGTGTTGGTACCGTCAGCCTGTGGGCAATGATGTTCAGGATGCGGAGGATGGTTGTCCTTTTGAGCCTGTAGTGGGCATTGACGTTGTCTGGTGTTAGGTCTGTGAGGCTGGTGCAATTCCTGAAGGTCCGCTGTCTTTGTCTGCGCTGCCTCTGTGGTGGTCCGGTGGGGTTCCGGGGGGGGGTGGCGGTCCTGGGAGTGGTGGCGGTGGGTGTTGTTGCCCTCTCGGGGCACCGGGATGCACGATGAGTGGCTCCATGGCATCTGTTGTTCTTCATGTGTGGCTCTGGGCTGGGCTCCCTTTGATGGTGCAGGTTGTCGTCCGACTTTACAACAGGTCCGAGCAGGTGTTAATATCCTGCTACTAACGCGCCTTATTGCCTGTTTTGTGGTCTTACCGCCGATGTGGCTGGTTGTTGAGAATGTTGAGGTGTGGTGTTGTCGCGGCTTTTTGCTCGGGAACGCCTACTCTGCATCTCATTAGCAATAGTTGCCGGGGTCATCTGTGGCGATGTTTTTTGCGGATGCTTTCGCAAGTAAACTGGTGGTATCGGCTGATAGCACCAGCTTGTGAATGGGGCGATAATTTTATCGCGACTTTGGCTGCGATAAAGTGCCGTTAACTCGGCGATAGTTCCTTGAGAATATGCCCCTAAGTGTGCAAATGTTCGCATAAATGAATTTACATTGTTGGAGAACTGCACGTGCACATGCTATCTGAAACATTTACATTAATGACATTAATAACAATGATATTGGGTTCCATGCATGGGGTGGATATCACATTACCTCACATTGCACCAACCTCCTCTCGCCCCATTTTAGTCCCCTTGCTTTCTTTGGCACTATACTCTCTGTGCCTTACCATCTTGCTCTTTATTTTGCTATTTCTTTAAAAGTCAGAGTAAGCCCAGTGCTTTGGTTGTTTCCCTTTCCTATTGCTAGTGTACATTACCTCCCTAAATTGCTTTGTCTTCTCCTATCATCTTTACATTGATGATACTCACACTTTTATGAGCTCTGGGAGAGCACTCCTTAAGGTCAAGAAATATCTAGCTATGGTGGTAGTATACCGATGCAGAGGAGCAGGCAAAGGCCTATGCCAGGAAAGAATAGACACAAACAGGGTTAGGGACAGGAACAGACAAAAGAAGACAAGGCAACCCTAATGTGTACAGACAGGGACAGGAGCAAATAGTAGACAAACACAATGGGTTACCACTAGTATTGTACACAGGTAAGACTCAGAGCTTCCCAGAGCAATAAGGAAAACCAACAGCTCTGTGCAGTTTACTTTTACAGCTAGTCACCCTGGTACCCCAGAGACAGGAGGCAGCAGACGTGATTCTGTTTCTGGACCCTGGGGCACAAACAAGGATTGTGCTTACATACACAAGACAATCCCCTATGGGTCCACCTGGAGGCACAATGGTGATTCCTATGAAAATAGCAACATCGCTCTCAATGCTAACTGTAACACAAGACAACGGTCGGGGAAACAATTGCCCACTGAAATCCAAGAGATACACCCTGTACAAAATGAACACACTCCTTCACAGGGGAGGAAAAAGTATGGCACTTACCAGACACCAAAAGCACAAGAGGAGTGCAAAGCGAGCAGCAGAGATAAAACTGGTGTATGTAATCAAGCACAGACAAACAGAGGAAACTTTAAGCATAGGATTACAAGACAAAGGGGTGATACTAGAGCAAGTAATTAAGGAATAACTAAAGATGGGACAAGTACAAGTATTGTAGGAACTTTAACAAGCAAGAAACTGGAACTGCAAGGGAACGAGAGAAAGGGCATATAAACAAGGAGCAACATTGAGGAGACTGGAAAGAAAATACAAGAGCCAGGACAAACAAAAAAATAAGCAAAAGGGAAATTATAGGAGGAATAGAAGGCACAGACTATGAAGAATTAGAAAAGGAGTAGTGCCAGGGGCTGAAACAGAGACAAAAGGCAGAAAAAGTAAGCAAAATGCAAACTAGACTGGGAGAAAATCTGTACCAAACTGCAGAATAGCACACAGGATCTCTCTGAAGCAAGGCAAGAATTGATCAGGAAAACAAGCAACAAGAGTTCCAGTACACAGAGATTCAAACTTTAATGCATGAACAAGGAGCATGAGACAATAGTAGCTTATGTACAATTCCAGGCAGCAGAAAGCTCTGGATCGGTTCACATGATTGGACTGCACAAGACTGGTCACAGGAGTGTGCAATTCCCCTCTCACAAGTCAGGGAAGAGAAAATCCATTGCTGAGGAACAGAAGGGCTAGCCCCATAGCAGGCATTGTGCAGTGGATGCCAGATCTTCATGAATACTTGGCAGTGCATTATGGGACCTGTAGCCCAGAGAAGCAAATATAGGTTTTCCAAAGTGCCAACACTGAAATGGGAAGCAGGCAGAAGTCATGTAGAGACTTAGGATGAGTCTTAGTGGGGATTCCCAGGCTGTAGTTGGTCCATGTACAGCATTCCTCAGAGATGGAATGATGGAATCATAAAAGGAATATTGTATCTTCCCTTCTGTTTACACCTCTTTTTGCCACTAAAATTGCAGGGTACATCACAGCCATTAGGCACTAGACATTACTCTACTTCCACTGCTCAGCTCACCTAATTTTGTGATAATATACTTTCCTGCCTCCTCTGCACCAATAACCCTGTCGACCTTTCTCACTAATTTCTGTCATAGGCTCCTTTATCAGGAAATTTGATGTACAGATGTATGGCCTTAGTATGTGCTGTTGTGCATCCACATTGTGTGCAACCAGCGTAGGCTGCGGCAGCCACTGTGATTAGCAAGAATATGTGGTCTCTCCAGTGCATGGACTACTTCTCAGAGTTAACCCACGCACTGATTAGAGTACTACATGCAAACACTAATGCTTTTAATTTCTCTCTAAGACATTCCACCCAAACTTTGATGGTGCCCTGAAGGTGCTTTGTTTAGTGGAGGGGATTCTAGATGCACATGCAGAGATACTAACAGCATTGTTCATGCAATAATCCCACTGTCTATGAAATTACATCTCTAAACTGCTCATGGAGGAGGGCAGAGATGCCTTTTGAAGAGGTGTTGTCTGTGACTTCACACCAATGCATACAGTTCCGAGAAGGTTCTTGAGCCTGCCCATCTTCCCTTCCAAAGGATGCGTGCATGAGAGGAACACTAACTGTGCCTTACTTCCTTGGTGAACAGGCAGCATGTCCCTCAAAGGCTTCAATAGATAAAAATAGGCCCTCCAAAAGTTGAGTGAGAGGCAAAGGCAATGATATTGTGCAGTGGAATGGTTCAAGACTTTCATTTAGGGTTCCAATTTTGATCTATTCACAGACCACAATCCATTGCTCCACCTGTTGAGTGGCAATGGTTCAGGGAAAGTATCATCACAATTGGTCAGCTTGCTATGAAAGTTGCCAGAATTTCATTTTATGATGAAATGCATACCTGGTGGGAAGAGCGGACTGTCTCTCGAGGTTACCTATCAAAGGTGAAGAATCCAACACACTTCAAGATATTGAGAATGTGATTGCTTTTGGAGAGGATATACTGTGCAACGAAGGGGTGATCATACATAAACAGTGGTTAAAAGCTTCCACACAGGATGCCACATTACAATATGTTTTCAAATTCATGAAAGAAGGTTGGTCCAAGGAAAGAACGTTTTAGACCTCTTTGAGACATTTTGTACAGATTTCAGAGGACCTATCAGTTGTTGAAGGGGTGCTAGTACATAATGATGTGATGCGCCTCCGGAGACTATCAGAGATTATAAAATTTAGGAGACATACAAGGACCATTTAGAAGAAGAAGAAAGTGAGCAAATCTGACCAGTTGCAGAATGTTTCTCCAGTGCACGAGTTCATCACCAGAAAAGGGTTGCCTTCTGTTATTTTCCACTTTGCACATTTTCATTTCGAGTCTGGAGATGGCTTAGTATGTTTCTTTGGCATCTTGAGGTAGTTGTTTCCTCAGCTAGCCTGGGGGCATATTCTTTGATAGTGCATTGTAGATCATACAACAAAAAACATGCTTTAAACATATGAAGCCTTCAATATGGTGGCAACGAAGGAACGTAAGTGTTGTGGATGATTATACTACTTCAAACCTTAAGAAGCTACATGCAATCTCTCTTCATTAAAGAAAGACGGGAGTCAGTAATTAGTAGGAGAAGAGAATTGCAGATATCTAAGAGGGAGAGGACCACAGCACGAACAGTGGCTCAAAGGTTTGTTTCAGAATGGTAAGAATTGTAGTCTATGGAACAGGGATAACTGCTACACATTTTCTTGCATAAATGGGGATTAAAGAAGAGGCGGCTGTTGCTACTGAATTAGAGAAGATTTTTCCAGTGAAATATGGTATGATTCTATGCATGATTTTGAGAGAAAATCATTTCGGGGTCAGGGCTTGTTTGCAGCTATTGGTGATGAGAATGAACTTGGGCTTGATGTCGTTCAATTACTGATAAGGACTTGCTTCTCTAACTTGCTAGACGTGCTTCGAGTGGCATTGTGTATTCATTGAAGAAAAAAGGAAGATTGTTTTGTTGTTTTCTGTACATGGCTACTGGCATATGAAAGTATTCTTATGGATGGGCTGATGCTAGAAGGAGGAAAAGAAGACATTCTTTTTTTTACCAATGTTCTTTTTATTGCTCATCAAAAGGATAAAACATGTACATGACAATATCAGCAATGACATTTGAAGACAAGAGACTGATTTGGCAGCACCTCAGAGCAGCAATATCAGCTGTAACAATCAAAACCACTTAATTGCATAGCTATGGCTAATACATTGGATCCTTATTGTTAGGCGACCTCTCATGGCATGGTGCACAAATGTAAAATAAAACAATTGCATCAGAACCTAAGTAACAGAAATAAAAATAACAGATAAAGGGGCCCATTAGGATGGCGGGCGGAAGCACTACCGCCGTGCTGGCGGATGCAAAAACCACCAGTTACCGCCCGCATGCCGCAGCCCACACGCCCGCCAAATTACGATGTGAAAAGGCAGCCAAACACCGCCGGCAAGCCAGCGACGCCGTCCGCCATCAAAGTGCGCCCGCTCACGTAGCGGCGCAGCCCAATGGAGACACACCGCCAGACGAAATCACGTACCGCCCGGCGTACAAATTACGATGCCGCAAACAAACAGCTCTCACGGCTAAGAGACACCGCACGTGAAAGTGAGGCGGAAACCCGAACGCCGAGCACAGACACCGAAGAGGCGACCCCCGAGCATGAATCCAGCACTGCAGGCCCTCCCCATGCTATACCTGATGCACCACCTAGGAGGCAACGTACCGCGGAGACGCAGGTAGGCACACACACAACAAGGGCACGCAAACAGCGCACACAGTGCAAGTGCGGAAAAGGAGGACATGGCACCCCCCAACACCCCTGCGTGGACAAGACACATCCACCACTGCACCCACAAATGTCACACAGGGCAAATCGCAACATCTCGCAACTATCTTGGGCACACCACCTGGGACCAGGAACTAACGACCCCGTCACGGCACCGCAGCACAGCGGCGATGACGCAGCCACACATGCGCACAACTCAGCGCCCAACCATAACGCCATGTATGCGTCGCACACAAACAACACAGGGACACAACCAAGCACCACACACACCAGCCACACCCAGAACGCACATGACACGTGACAGGCCTGCCACAGTCATGTCCCCAACGCCCAATTCACGGCCAACACCCAACGTCACACAACCGACGCCCACATGTCAGTGAAGTCACGCAACATCAGGACACACCCCTGTGTGACAAACATGGCGAAGCACACAGCGGCGGCAACACCACCCAGCAGAACATGGGCCCCGTCGGGAAGAGGCACGCCAGTACCACACAGAAACACCCATACCACCCTGCACCCATGAACCAGACATACAAAACGGAACACCAAAGAGCCCGGGGACCGACAACAGGTGGACCCAAGAATGACACCCACACACAAGGCCCAACGCATAGCGGAAACACAGCCTGCCGCCCACACACGGGAGAGCAGACAGCACTGAATGACCTTCCATTCCAACTCCGAAACCACATCCCGACTAAACAAGCCGGAGAATACAGCCATTGTCCCAAAAAAGACCAACACAGGCATGCAGAGGAAACCGACCACAGGGCAGATAGCGCATATCACCTAAGAACATACCGAACGGGAACGAAAAAATAAAAACTCCCCATGTCGTTCCCATGCAAGTTATCTGGAAGGAGTCACACACCACTGACCTTGAACATTCAGAGAAGCACGTGGGATGAGGGCCCGTGTCCTCCGCACAAGCTAACAGAACACAAGTCCTGCCCCCTACGACCATCACAGACCTCACAGCAACCTCGGAGCTTGCACACTGCAGACTGCACACACAGCCGGAGCACGCCACCACATCGCCCCGCAGCAAAATGGCACCTTCAACACACCTACCCAACTACGCCAGACAGGTCAAGCTGTACAAACACAACCTGATACAGATAATGGGATGCGAACCCCTATCCCTGCTGAACGTAAGTTACCGACTGACTTACCGCATCGCATTGTTCAGCTGCGTCATACCCGTCTTCTACTGTCGGAGGTGTCCCTTCCACCATCCTGTGGAGTTGTGCCTCTCCAACCCGGCATGTCCAAGGGCGGACCTGCTACCACTATTCCACCCTCTGGACGCACACGACAGGGTCTGTTCAGCCTATGGGGGCATGGCGTATGTGGCGATCATCGGACCCACACTGCAATGGGACCACTGTGCCTCCACACGACGGATCATGGATCACAGCTACATCGAATGTCACCCAGCATGCCCCATCATGCTCCTACAAGGGACAACTTACGAACAACACCGTGACAGCCACCATCCGCTACATTGGCTGGCAAACATGTATACCACCAATGAAATGGAAGCCATCGCATACCTGTCAACCTGTCAATTCGTAGGACCCCAACGCAATCCCCCAATTGAGCCATGATGTCCGACACTGTACCCATGCTTAGCTTCCGCACGGACTGGCCAGTAACCACTACAACAGCCATACCAAATGACCTGCAACTGATACCACACCATCAACGACACTGCCATGACATCGGATGTGTCCGGGACATGCACTCTGTTCTCCATCACATCCAGGAACTCTGCATGTGTCGGGGGAGGCAGTGGCATGGGACATGTGTATCGCACCCACCTGGACAGAACTGCACGTACAACTATGCCATGACATGGATCCTGCGCCCATGGACATATGCACCGCTCAGTGGACAGGAATCGCTCGGCTGGAGTATGTGAGAGCTGCACCCCTTCTCCCCTCCCCGGAAATCCCGTAACAGGACCTTTGCATGGACGACAAGTGCATACAACAACAACACGACCCCAGTGACTGTGACATGTCCAGTAGCCACCACATGGTAACAACAAGTGGGACGCCGTTGCATGCACGTAAGCCCATGCCCTGATGTCAACTCACACGCACGCGTGCATGAGTAACAACAGCAGCACACCTGTCACATGGAACTGAGATGGACTGTGCCCATGATGCCAAGCGGTCTTGTAGGCTAAATGTATACCGTCTGTGTCAAAGTCCGCAGCTCCGCAGCTATTTGCAAATGAACATTAGCACAGCAACGGCCAAGCAGATGTAACTCTGAAGCCCACATCCCACATGCAACAGCTAATCACATGTACCCCTACACCCTTTGCTATGTGTAATCATGCTCAGTATATCCTCCACATGCATTCCGCTGCCAGTAGTGTCCACTATACTGCATCACAGAGGACATACGTCACAATACATGGTTTGAAGAAAGAAACTGTCTCTGCTGATTCCTTTCACAAGTACGAATGTGAGATGATGAGAGTGTGTGATGTACACGGCAGTCGTGACATGACCATGTAGTCCACTGTCATTGGATGTCAACGCAAATGAGTAGCACAACTGTGGAAGACACACATGTGTCGTGTGAAGCGGGAGTGACGCTTTGCTCAGGTGGGTGGGTGTGACGGGTAGATGCGCACATGCAAAGTTGAAACACGCTGTGTCGGGAGGGGTCCGGAACTGCACATTACCACTTCCCTGGGCAATGTTAAAGGCCACCTGTCGGGGGGGGATGTGAACACGTGTGTGCACAGCAGCCGGGCACACGAACAATGCGGTATCAGGCGTACACGTCAGCCCACCCTCTGTGGACAGGCTGGATCCTGTTGTGCGCCCGCCAGGCCCTTGACAAGGCACACACAGCCCCTGTCGACCAGGTGTATCCCCAACATTGTCAACCTGCACATGCAATACAGGGCACGGGATGGCAGTGGAGCATGGTGGGGGAGAGGACTCGGCGCGCTCCTCCGGGTCACATCACGCAGGCAAAACATCCTCAATGTGTAGCATGGCACAAGTCATATGGAAGTATTGGGGGACGCACACATCACGAGCAGGAGTGACGTCACGGAAGGTGGCTCGCACCATCCCACCCATTGCCTACATCTCCACACACGTCACATGCCGTTGCAACAGAGAAGCCAGCGCGTGCGCAAGCACCTCCGAGCCCGCCCCAGTGAGGCAAAAGAGTGAATGTGTGGGTCCATCAGCCCCAGATGGACGCGGCATGGGCCGCTAGGGCAGCTACAGCCTCTGTGTGTCGCAGGTGGTGTATCCGGACTGCGGAGACTGTTATGCATTGTCTATGTTGCCCGGGTCTCGAGTCGGGGCACCACGCAGGTGGACGGCGTCCCACCACACATCATACCGTGAGACAGACCACTCGTTCAACTGGACCCACACATACACTCCTTGGCCTCTCCGGGGCGAGCTTGGGGCTGCATCTGCATGCGCTAGCCCCACAGGTGCAAATGCATATTGGGGGAGCGAGGGGAGGCCATGAGGACAGGGACAAAGACGACTGTATTACTGTCAGTGAGTTCAAGGAATGACCCTGATGTGGACAGGAAAAGACGTGCCCCGTGTGTATTGCAACTAGTCGCTAATCCGATCACCCTCCCATGTTCTGCATGTAAGCCCGCACCTAGCCCCACCCACCCGCCACATTGAAATTAGCACCAGCACAACATCATTCACATTCGAGGCACTGACTGGGGGTGACAACCATTGGACAAACTTGTGGAGGCCACCCACGCGTACATGTGGGCCCTCCATGATCCATGTCACCTGCGGCAAAGTGATGACATGCGCAATGACGGAAGTGAGGAGAGCTGTCCGCCCCACGCACAGATGGTGCATCAGCTCCACAGACCCAGCAGCGAGTGCAGCAGGGGTCACATGTGCAGGGGCAGCTGTGCCTGGTGTGAAGGCACATTCATATTGACAGCACATCGACCAATGTGTAGTCTGCCCACATCTGCAGTCCATTATCATGCAGACATAGAAAATGAACATAGGGCAACACATCTGTGTGGGTGCACCCACTGTGACCAACACTGCGCAATCATTGACGTACTCGCCCTGTGCATGGCCCACCACGCAACGGAGGTCACATTCAGTGCCACCATCCCACACACACATCCCTATCAAGAGACATGGTGTGTCCAATAGTCAGTACTGAGTTAGCGCCCATCTGGAGGGTCCTGAACAGGAGACACATGCAACCCACTAGGCAGTCGGTGCTGTCACCTACTGGCATTGTGCAGTCAATGTGCAGGCCAGGCCTGCTGGGACTGAGAGGGGCAGCATGGCCCAGCCTGACATTCACACGAGCAACAAGTGCACTGAGACCTGCATTGGCAATTGCAGACGTTGGCCTGCTCCCAGCTGGCCCGGGACGCCTACCTCCATAGTGGAACACGCAGGGTGCAACCGCGAGGGTCATCGGAGTTGGCCGTAATGGCCTGGCCCATGTTGGTGACAGTCCGCTGATGCCATGTGCACCACACAGTATGATGTGCGCACTGCATCTGCAGGTGTGGCCATGATGTGCGTGTGGGTGCAGGTGCACAATGGACGGGGCCACAACATGCCGTGTGCATAGGCAGGGACGGCCAGTGGCCGGCCCCCACATGTCTGTTAGCATGTCATCATCTGCACATTGGCATGGGTGCATGGTATACGCATATGCACATGCATGCCATCTCTCACTATGTACATCTGCCACTTGGCACGTGCAAGGTTACGTGTCACATGTGATGTGTATTTGCAAGCACACAGCCGTGTTGGCATGGGGCTGTCAATGTGTACACCTGTCAATGCTTCTGGAGGTGTGATCCGTACAGTGCTGCACATAGGGTGCAGTGGTGACACCAATGACTGTCTCATATCCCCTCGTGCCACAGGTCCCACTTGTCTTGGCCGCTCAGCCTGTGCCCACATCGTCGTTGGTGTGTGCCATACTCATCCAGCCTCGGAAGCAGTGTGATGCACAGCAGCCAGTCATGTTGCCGTGGTGGTGCCGCTTGCCGAATATGCAGTCAGTCCCCATCAGCACGCCTCACAGGTCATTGAGGCCTGGATCCCCATGTGCATGCACATAGCAATGGTTTGTGTCACTGCCCATTGCTATTGGTGGGAGACCTGTGTAAGTGTATTGTGGCTGTGCTGTCCCTGCATGACAGCTGTTCTGTGACTCATGTTCTTGCTCTGTCATATCAGTTATGTGTATGTGAAAATGCCATGTGGCGTGTTGCTTTGACATGTGTCCACTTCCATCTTTCCTAGGCGGAGACCAAACATTTACCGCCCTTACCAATTGTTGGCGGACATGGAGGATTCTGAGGTCATCCGGAAATTTCGTCTGGACCGACCAACCCTGCATCGACTATGTGCCATGTTGGAACCCCACCTCCGTCCTCGCAGGGTGTATCCGACAGCATTCACCCCCACGGCTAAGGTGATGGCTGCACTGCATTTTTTCGCCACTGGGTCATTCCAGCACACAGTGGGCAGTGGAGGTGGGATGTCCCAGCCCATGTTCAGCATGGTGCTGAGGGATGTACTGGCAGCCATGATGCTGTACAGGAACAGGTACATCCGATTCCCCAGGGCACGTGAGTTGGCGGCAGTGAAGGGTGCATTCTATGCCCTTGGACGGATCCCACACGTTGTTGGTGCCATAGATTGCACCCATGTTGGCTTTGTCCCACCACAGGCCACTGAGCAGCTCTTCCGCAACCGGAAGCACACGCACTCCCTGAATGTGCAAGTGGTGTGCCTTGCGGACATGGTCATTTCCCACGTGTGTGCAAAGTTCCCAGGCTCGGCCCATGATGCGCACATCATGCGCAACAGCATATTACCACGACTGATGACCAATCTGCAACAGGACCGTGGCTGGATTGTCGGTGAGTATGTGGAGTTGTGTAGCGTGCTGGCTTAAGGATGCTGTCTACTGTCCTGTTTGAATTGCAACGGTTCTCTGTGTCCCTCACGCCCAGGTGACTCGGCTTACCCGAATGGGCCCTGGCTGCTCAGTCCATTACGAAATCCTCGGACCCCAGCAGATGACCGCTACAATGAGGCACATGGGAGGACCAGACGTGTGGTCGAGCGTACCTTTGGCCTCCTCAAGTCCAGGTTCAGATGCCTGGACCGCACCGGGGTGCGCTGGCGTACTCCCCACAGAAGGTGTGCCAGATAGTGGTGGCTTGCTGCATGCTGCACAATCTGGCTATTCGAAAGCAGATCCCCTAATTGTGGATGACGGAGATCAACCAGGGCCCCAGCCTGCAGACCAGGACAGCTCGAGTGAGGAAGACAGCGGAGAGGAGGAAGCTGTGAATGTCCGTCAGCAGCTCATCGCCCGCTACTTCACTTGACGGTGAGTGTCCATGTACGACGGCTGATGTGGCTGTAGTTGTGCAGGTGTCTGTGTGCTGTGTCACGGAGGCCTTTTGTTCACTGTGTGCTGTGTGTCAATGGTCCATGTCCAGGTTTGTATGCCACTGACGGTGGCTGTGGCATTGTGCCCTATTGCTCTGTGCGATGTGTGTACATTGCTTGTAGTTGTTGACATGTACTGTGTGATGGGTGTGTGACACACTCATTGAATGTGCTCCTGTTCTGTCTTCCCCCCTAGGTCCCTACAGCCCCTCCTGTCCCATCGCCATGCCACACATCCAATGCTTTTCTGCTCAAGGTGGCGGTTGATCATCGTTCAATAAACACAGTGCACAGACAGCAGTTTGTGTAAAAGGTGCATTTATTTTCAACTGTGACATGTCATCGTGTGCAAGGTGATGACATGAGTGTTGCGTGCAGTGACAATGAGCTGTCGGCCATGGCTGCGTGATGCTCAGGGTGTACCCACTAGTTCTATGTCCCTAGTCCAACAGACACATGCCATTCTGATGGCTGTGTGGGGTGGGATCGTAGTCCAAGTCAATGCAGTGGGTGGTCAAGGATGGCTGGCTGCCTCACTTGCGTCTGGAGCGTGCGAAGTCCTCCCGGGACATCTGTTTCCACTTCGGACGGCCCCTTCCACGTTTGGGAGGGGGGTGTGGTGGCGACCTGCTGGTGGTGGGTGAGGTGTGCTCACTGGCTGTGGACGCAGGGGAACTGGACACTGCTGCCCGACCCTGCGCCCTAGCAGGTGGTGGCGGAGGTGGTGTTGCTGGCCTTGCCTGTGACCTCACCGCCACCACCAGCTGGCCCATGCGGTCCACGAGTTGGTCCATACGGGACACGAATTGGCCCATATGGGCGTCCATGGACCTCAACACCCCCAGGACCTCCCGCGAGTCGGAAGCAGACCTGGCCCATTGTCCTTGGGCCTCTTCATAGGCCCCAAGTACTCTGGCCATTTGAGGCAGGGCATGGCTCCCAGGGGAGGCTGGCGTTGGCCTGACCCTGCTCCTCCCACCAGTACTGCTGCCACCGGCCTGCCCACTAGCCACATTGCTCACCACGGTCCTCGCTGTGGCTCCCAGGGTGGACCCAGTCGGCCGGACCACCACTTGCGCTGGGGCCAGTGATGACGTGGTGGTGGTCGCGGCGGTGGTGGTTGTTGCGGCGATGGTGGTGGTTGCGGCAGTGGGAGTGGCCGCAACGACCGTGGGAGTGGCCGCCACAACAGTGGCAGCAGGGGGCTGTGAGTGGTCATCAGCCCTGGATGATGGGTTGGTGGGTAGGAGGGTGCATGGGGTGCGGTTGGGCCCTGCCACACCAGATGGGCCTGCTGGGTGGTCCGTGTCCGAAGAGGAGGACAGATCCTCCACATCCATGAGTCCTTGTTGGGGGCTTGCAGGCTGGCTGTGCTGGCTGCTGTCTCCATCTCCAGCATCCAGCAGTTCATCACCTGTGGGGGGAATGAGATATGTTATTGTGTTGCACCTGACAAAGTATGTGTAGGTTGTCTGACATCCACAGTTCGTGCACAGTCGTGCACAGGTTTCCCGGAGCCGTGTGTGTGGCTGTGCTATTTGTTGTTGTGTGGGCATGCCAATGGGACTGTGTGCTGTGGACATGTGGCATGGGACGGATTGGCAATGCCGATGGGGGTGTTGCTGTGCTCCTACGTTTTGTGGCTCTGGTGTATGCGGACTCCAGACCCATCGTGGTGGTTGGTTTGTACTATGCTCTTGGGGTTCAAATGGAACGCTTAGAAACGCAGATGGCAAAATGGGGGTCAGCCCCCTGAAACGCATTTGAGATGAACTATGCTTTTGGGGTACATACTGTGAGCCATGGGTGCAGAACGTGACATGTGTTGTGGCAACATGTCAGTGCATGGTCTGAGGTGTGTGTATGTCTGACATACCCTGCATATTTGCTGACTGTTGTGATTTCTGGCCATGTAATTGGACGCATTGTTATGGGTGAGTGATGGTTGTGTGCCACACGACGTATTGCAGATGGTCCAATTCCTTGGTGTGCGTGCTGCCCTGTGCCATGTGCATCAATGCAGTGCTCGGGGGTGTGGCCCATGTTATGTGTGTTGTTGCTCACAGTGTGACGTGCGCTTCATTCACTTCTGGCACATGATTTGTCATGGGCATGTTTCTTTGCGTGACTACTGTATGTGGACCAGCTGTTCGGATGACATACCTTTCATGTGACTGGGGCTGACGGATGAGATGGATGGTATGTTGTATGTGCATTGTGTGTCTGTGTGTTTGATGGGTCCAGTGGTGTTCGTGTGCATTTATGTTGTTCCACGCTGTTGCGTCTAGTGTGGTAAGTCTTACATGGGCGTAGTTGTGGGATGTGTGGTTGACAGGCAGTAGGGGCTTCATGGACAGGACTTCGATGGTGTTGCGGTTGTGTGTGATGGGTTGCACTGTGCCTGCCGTGTGGTTCTGTAATCAGTGTGACTTGTGCATGCAGACGTGGCTCCTTGGGTGTTGCTGTGTCTGTGATGGGTCATGTGGGGTGTGACTCTGTGGTTCATGTCCGTGTGCACATTGTTCACATGGTTGTGACAGGGAGCAGTGCTGCGTGTTCCTCTGCTACTTGACATGTCCCATGTGTTAGTCGTAATTCAGTCCTCATGCCTCCAGTCACCCCGCCCTGTCCATTTTCCCACCTACAGGTTGTTTTTGAGCGTGCACTGGACTGGATGCCACATGGTTATGGGCGGGGGGTGCTCCATGTTGCAGGTCTGTGGGGGGGGGCGGTGTTATGGGTCGTGGTGATGGCTGGACACCCACTGACACCGTTTGTCCTGGGGCGGGATGTCTACCTGTCGGCTGCCGGTGTGCACTGCAGTGGCTGCTACGTGGGTGTGGGGTGTGAGCTGTGCTCCTCCTTGCTGTGCTGTGGGACTAGGGGCCTGGTGTGTGTTGTACTTCAGCTGTCCCCCTCCCACCCACTGCACTTTGTGTTGCTGCTACTTACCTGTTACTTGTCGGATAGTGCAGCTACGGCTGCCACATGGGTGTGGGGGGTGCTCCGCCTTGCTGTGCTGTAGGACTAGGGGCCTGGTGGGTGTTGTACTTCAGCTGTCCCCCCTCCCACCCACTGCCTTTGTGTTGTGGCTACTTACCTGTTACTTGTTGGTTGGTGCAGCTACGGCTGCCACATGGGTGTGGGGGGTGCTCGTTGTGGCGCTTCTGGAGTACTAGGGGACCTGTTGGTAGTTACGTGGCTGGCTGGGTGTACACATGCCCCCATGGTTTTGTTAGTTGATATGTTTGGTCTGTGTGTGTGGTGGTGCCTGTTGCATGTGTGAGTGATGTGTTGTGTATTGTGTACTGGACGTGGGGGTGTTTGTCCCTCGGAGCTATGGCATGGTGGTAGTGCATGTGAGTACATAGCGGTGTGCTGGTATACATTTGTTTGTACTTACCAGCCTCCACTCCCCCTGGTAATCCGGTGAGGATCTCCGGATGGATGATGACTCGCACCTTCTCCTCCCACGCTTTGAAGGTCTTGTAAAGCGCGGGATTCCCTCCGCCAGTCGTGGCAGCCAGCTCTCGATTTTTGCTCTCCTTCTTCTTGACCAGGCTTTTGATGTCGTTCCACCGTTTGTTTATCTCTCCTCTGTTTCTGGGTACGGTCCCGACTGCATTGACCTGGTCTACAATTCTGTTCCACATTCTGTTTCTGGTGGCTAGTGGTGTGTGCTGGACCTGGTTGCCATAGATTTGTGTGTGCACCTTGACGATCTCGTCGACCATGACCGTCAGCTCAGTGGAAGTGAACTTGGGCATTCTGTGTGATGCCATGGTGTTTGTGGTGCTGGTGCGGTGTGTGATGTGTGATGTGCAGGGGGTTTGTGGTGCCGGTGTTTGGTGGTGGTGGTGGTGGGTGTGATGTGTGCGTATCTGTGGTGTGCTGCTGTCCTTGCTGTGTCACTGTGTCCTCTCCTCTCCTCTCTGCTTTGCAATGTTGCAAGGGGTTGTGGTCTGTGGAGGGGCTGCTTTTGTACTTACCTATGTGGGTGTGTCCTGATGGTCTGTTGTTTTCAGGTGTGTTGTGGCTGGTGTTCTGGGCTTTGTAGTTTATTTGTTTGTCCAGGGGTGGTGTGTTTTCGGGATGTGTACTGTGTCTGTGTATTTGTGCGTGGGTTGCTGTGTGGACTTGTTTGCCATGTTGTGTGTGTTTGTTTGAGTCCGCGGATGTTTCTGTGCAGGGACGTGGTCGCCATGGCCTCTGCCGTGTCCATTTTCTTCAGTGTTGTTTACGCTGGCGGGCGGTGTATTTGTTGTTTTTCCGCGCTCATGTCGGTGCGATCGTAATTTCACGTGCGGTGTCTCGGCCGTGAGGGCGGGCGGTTTTGTGTTGTCGTGCGTCTTTCCGTCCGTGGCGGGCGGTTTGACTACGACTCGGACAAGGGCGGGCGGTATTTTGTGTGTTTTTTCCGCCGCTGGCGGTTTTCGGTTCGAGGCATCATGATTGCTGGGTCGGTATTCAGACGGTGTAGGCGGGCGGATTTTTGCCGCTTTCATGGGTGGCGGATTTTTTTACGCCCGGTATCGTAATGGGCCTTAAAGGTCTTAATCTGTCAGAGGGCAGAACTATATAAGGGCGGTGATATCCTTCAGCAAGAATGAAGGAGAGGGCCCCGTTGACCTAGTAGGGTTCACTACATTAAGGGATGGCATTAAAGATACCTTCAGTCAAAGAGCTGAGGTGTCCAGAGTTTCATGGGGCTAAAGCAGGTAAACTCTATACGCATAAGATAGTGGATCAGGGGCTTCCACAGGTGCTGGAATTTTGTCTCTGTGTTAGCTAGATTATGGGATATCCGCTCTATTGCCAAAAGGTGCCAGACATGGGTGAACTACTGCGCAATAGAGGGGGGGGCTACCTTATTCCACATGAGTGCTATGAGTTGTCGCGGCTGCTAAAAGCAGGTGACTGATGAGTGTCCAGTCTGCATGAGTTATTGCGGCCAGAGTGGAGGGTCAAATGCCCAGGATAATCGTAGGATAGGAGAGGGGGAGTGGGTAGCCTACAATGTCTTTAATATGGCCCAGTATCTCCTTCCAGTACGTGGTAATCACTCTGCAAGACCACCAGATGTGACAAAAGCCCCCCTCCCCACAACGCCAGCAAAGGGGGAGAAAACATTAGAATAAATGGTGGATAGATGGGCTGGTGTATAATACCATCGAAGCACCAATTTATATGCGGTCTCACAAAGGGAGAGACTGCAATAGGTTTTGGGTATGTCCCGCCACTGTGTCTCCCATTGTTTAGGTGTTATTTCTTCCTGTATTGTGTTGTGCCATATAAATTGATACGTATGGGTGCGAGTTGGCATAGAATGTTGTAGTACGTGATACATGTTAGATATTAGTACTCGTGAGCCGTCATAACCTTGCACAAGCTTTTTCAAATAAGTGTGGGGGCGAATAACCGCCGGGTAGACCGAGGGGTGCGGCGCCCAGTGTGTAACTGATGATATTGGAGTCGCGCCTGGGAGTTTGAAATCCACCCTACATTCGTCAAAAGACTTCATGACATCTCCCGTAAAGAGGTCCTGGAGCGTCTGACAGTCCCCCTCGCTCCATCAGCGGAAGGTGAGAGGCAGAAGTCCTGGGGGAAAGTCTGGGTTGCGGGCAATGGGCATATGGGGAGAAGGGAAAGTTGTTAGTCTTCTCTTAATGGCTACCTTGTCCCAGATCTCCAACACCGTCCTGGTAGGAGTGGCAACATATGCACGCCTCAATCGAGCATGCTTGGGCAGCCAGGCAAGGTCCCACAGGGGCCTACACGCTACAGCATGGTCATTGTGGAACCAGTGCTTCTCGATTTCCCCAACAACCCACTCAGAAACATACCGCATATGAGATGCCCAGTAGTACTCCAAGAGATTAGGGCACTCTAGGCCGCCCCTGTTTTGCGGCAACATTAGCAAGAAATGGGCTACTAGGGGTTGTCTCCCATTGGATCACTGACATAATATCGAGGAAGAAAATATCGACCTGACAAAATATCGAATTAAAAATATCGAATACCAAAATATCGACTCCCTATCTACAAACAGGTAAGTACAAAAATATTGAATCAAAAATATTGTTGTAAAAAATATAGTTAGTCAAAATATCGAATTTTTTAAATCTCTTACAGTAATGTAAAATTAATAAAATAATAAATATAATTAAGTAAAACATACTTAAAAATACTTAAATAACTTTCAAATTAATGAATAATTAATTTAAGTAAAAATAAAATAAACATACATTTATATTTTTAATACATACATATATTAACGTAATATTATTAAAAAATATTCAATATTTTTAACGTAGGATAGCGGGAGAGTAAAATTTACTATTCCCACTCCAGTGAGTGCAACAGTAGGGAAAGCGTTGGATAGCGTAGGAGTAAACATTACTATTCCCACTCCAAAGAGTGCAACAGTAGGGAAAGCGTTGGATAGCGTAGGGGTAAAAATTACTATTCCCACTCCAGTGAGTGCAACAGTAGGGAAAACGTTGGATAGCGGGAGGGTAAAAATTACTATTCCCACTCCAAAGAGTGCAACAGTAGGGAAAGCGTTGGATAGTGTAGGGGTAAAAATTACTATTCCCACTCCAGAGAGTGCAACAGTAGGGAAAGCGTTGGATAGCGGGAGGGTAAAAATGACTATACCCACTCCAGTGAGTGCAACAATAGGGAAAACGTTGGATAGCGGGAGGGTAAAAATTACTATTCCCACTCCAAAGAGTGCAACAGTAGGGAAAGCGTTGGATAGTGTAGGGGTAAAAATGACTATTCCCACTCCAGAGAGTGCAACAGTAGGGAAAGCGTTGGATAGCGGGAGGGTAAAAATTACTATTCCCACTCCAGTGAGTGCAACAGTAGGGAAAGCGTTAGATAGCGTAGGGGTAAAAATTACTATTCCCACTCCAAAGAGTGCAACAGTAGGGAAAGCGTTGGATAGCGTAGGAGTAAAAATTACTATTCCCACTCCAAAGAGTGCAACAGTAGGGAAAGTAATATTTTAATATTTTAATAACAATTATTTAATTATCAATACTAATAAACATTATTATTAAAATTAATTACCAATTACAAAATATTTAATAATTAATTAATTATAAATACCAATACAATTTATTTATTACAAATTATTTACCTATTAATAATTAATTAACAACCAATTAATATTCAATACCAAAAATTTATAAATAATAAAAAAAACAATTAATAATTAATTAACAGTAAATTAATTATCAAAACAAAAAAGTATTTTCAATAATTAATTATTTACAATTAAATTACTTCCCACCATATCCCCCTATCAACCCACAACCCGCTACAAATAATAAATTAATAGAATTAACATAATTATCAATTAATCAATTAATAAAAATTAATTACCAATTAATAAAAATTAATTACCAATAATAAAAATTAACTACCAATTAATAATTAACAATAAATTAATTATCGAAATAAAAAAGATGTTCAATAATTAATTATTTACAATTAAATTACTTCCCACCATATCCCCCTATCAACCCACAACCCGCTACAAATAATAAATTTATAGAATTAACATAATTATCAATTAATCAATTAATAAAAATTAATTACCAATTAATAAAAATTAATTACCAATTAATAATAAATTAATTATCAATACCAATAAATAAAAATAAATATTTACTTAATTACAATTAAATTACTTCCCACCCTATTCCCCTATAAACCCACAACCCGCTACGGAATTAAATGACGCTAAAATTAAATAACATAAAAATCATTGCTTTAAAAAAATTAAACATACATTACAAAAACTAATATACACTTTTAACACATATACTAACAGACAAAACACTTTGAAAAATTCTATATTATTAAAAATTCGATATTTTTTAATGCCTATATTTTGTACTTAGATATTTTGACAATCGATATTACTTACCTTAATTTCGATATTTTTAACGACTATATTATGTCCATTCGATATTATGTCCATTCTATATTTTGGATTCGATATTCTGTCCATTCGATATTTTTATTTCGATATTATGTCTATTTACCCTCCCATTCCATATAAAAGTGTGAATATCTCTTTGTGGATGTAAGATATACTCCTGTGGGATCGACATAGGCAGTGTCTGGAATAGGTAGAAGATCCTTGGGAGCACATTCATATTTATGACGTTTATGCTCCCCTGCCAAGAGATATGAAGAGTTTTCCACCTCTGAAAATCGGCCAGGATGGAGCGATGAAGGGAGGACCAGTTGGCTCGAGACTAGGAAGTGAGCGTTGGGGTAATATTGAGGCCCAAGTATTTGATGGTGTCCGAAGACGATTGGAAAGGTACTAGGGTCTGCAGGGTTATTACATCGTGGGCAGGGATAGTTAGATTAAGCACAGACAACTTAGCCATTTTAATCTTGAAGCCAGAGACAGCCTCGTAGGCCAGCAAGCATGCCACAACACTAAGCAGAGACTCCTCGGGTTGAGAGAGTGTGAGGAGGAGATCATCTGCGAACAGGCTTATCTTATGCGTCTGGCCACCAAAGGGTATGCCTTTAACAGAGTCCATATTGCGGATTTTGATAGTGAGAGGTTCAACCCCCAGGGCAAAAAGTAAGGGCGATAGCAGGCACTCCTCTCGCATGCCCCGACATATAAGTACAGATCTCATGGTTTGTCTGTTAAAACGGACATTGGCCATGGGCGCCAAGTATGAGGCCATAATCTTAGAGATTATGCCCTGTCCGAACCCCATTTTACTCAGCACTACATGGAGGTAAGACAAGTTCACCCTATCAAAGGCCTCCATGTCAAGTGTGCAATGCGGCGGACATTGTCCACCCCCTGCCTCTGGCGGATGAAGTCCACCCGATCCGGGCTAAATAGGCCCGGTAGGTATGGTTCCAATTGATTGGCTACTATTTTGGTGAAGAGCTTAGCATTCATATTGAGTAGGGCTATGGGGCGGTGAGGGGAACACAGGGCTGGGTTTTTACCTGCTTTGAGTATGAGAGAGATCTTGGCAGCCACCATCATAGGCGTAAGGCCCATTTCCTGTGTGAAGGAATTAAAGAGTCACAGTAAATGGTCCTGAAAGTGGAGTAGAAAGAGCCAATAGAAGAGGTCCGGAAGTCCATCAGGCCAGGGCGTCTTACCCAGAGGAAGGGCCCAGACCGCGGCACGCAATTCTTCAGCGGTAATCGGTTGAACTAGAAGGTCACCATGGCATGGGTGCAGGGGGTCCCACTCACATTCAGCTAAGTAGGAGTGAAGCAACGTGGGGAAAGGATCCTCCCAGGAGGTCAACTTTTGGTAGTAAGCATAAAAGGCCTCCCATTTGTCCCATTCCGCCGTAACCCATCCCATGTCACCTGTCTGAATCTTAGCAATATGTGCCCTAGCTCTGTATCAGGTAGCCTGCGAGCTAGGAGCCTACCCACCTTATCTCCCCCTTCATAATACCACTGTTGGAGAGCCAGGAGCGCCCTCTCCACCCTGTTCGTCCTACGGGTTTGCAATTGGTCACGCAACACAACCTGCAGCCGCTTGGTCCAGTGGGAGGGGGCGGTTTTGTCCAAGTGCTCTAATTGCATAATTTCCGCAACAAGTCAGATTCCACCAACCTCGCCTCCCTCCCCGCACAATGGCTACAGGCGTAATCGTGCCCCTAATGGTGGCTTTAAATCCATCCCAGAGAGTGTGGAGAGGGGTTTCGGGAAGTGCGTTGAATGTAAAGTAGTCATTAATTCCTTTACATATCTCAGCCACATCTACTGGGTCACGCAGAAGGTGTGGGGGCAGGCGTCAGCGCAGTGGGTTTCCCGGGTGGACGCACTACCGACTCATGAGAGCTCTAGATGTGTGTGGTCCGAAATGGAAATGTCAGAGAGCTCCACTGTATCTAAGCGATGGAGGAGGGAAAGAGTGATAAAAGCGTAGTCTATGTGAGAGTAGGAGGTGTCTACGTGTGAATAAAAGGAATAGCCTCATGCTTTGGGATGCTTATAACGCCCATGCGTCTATGAGGCCCCGGTCCTCTATATCATGCTTTAGATGTGAGGACATGGCCCCCGTGTTTTGGAAGGTAGCCCCGCTTCAGTCTAGGGTGGGGTCCCACACTAGGTTAAAGTCTCCGCACACTATAATGTCACCATCCACCACCTCTAGTCGTTCCCGCAGGATACACCTAATATAGGTGTCTTGCGAAGTGTTCGGGGCATAGAGATTGAGTATATTTGCTGCCCCCGGATATGGTGTAATACCAAACAATAACCCTCCTTATTTCTGACCTCCCTAGTAATGGATGTGTAAAAGCTCACCTTGCAAATAATACCCACCCCAAGCGTTTTGGCAGTCGTGTAGGCCTACTGTCGCCTAGGGTATTTCGGATGCGCTATATGATGGCGATCAGCCCCCGTCAGATGGGTCTCCTGGAGCAGGAAGACATCCAAATCGTGTTGCAGTATATAACACCAGATTTGTTTACGTTTGCTTGGGGAGTTCAGACCCCGTACATTCAGGGATATCAACTTAAAGTCTCGCAGAGTAAATGTAGAGTCAGGGAATATGCGTAAAGTATCCTATGGATGAGGAGGCAAAGGTATACAGAGCCACATCATGCACACTAAGGGGGGTTCAACTCCACCGAGCCTCCCCCTGAGAGGGCGATAATAGAGGAACACCAGGGAACCCAATGTTCTCATAACCCACCAGGAGGGCTGTGGAGTGGATGGCTATCAGTCAGAGACCCGCACTCCACCCCCCACCCCTGAGACTGGGGGCAGTGTCCATGATAACACTCAAGTCCTGCTGCCAAAGGGATGCAACCTGTAAAAGAAAACATATCATAACAAATGATAACAACAGACTAACAGGGTCCAACAGTGACTTCTTCATCTTGCGGAGGTAGGCACCTAGGTGCTCCAAACCCGCTAGAGGAGTCACCCTCCAGAATAGAAAGTCGACGGGGCGGCCATCGTGGAAGGCACTGGAACGCAGGAATTCAGGGAACGGTGGAGCCCTCCTAGGCCCAGAGGCCCATTGCTACTGGCAGTAGGAAAAAGGAAGGACCAGGCAATGTCAACTCACGCATGCTGGTGCAGAACAATGCAGGGCGACATCTGCATTTACAGGGAGCCTGTGGTCGAGCGAGCAGGGAAGGCACCCCCACTAATGCTACAGAGGTGATGAATAATGTCACGCTTAGCTTCTTGTGAGGGCGCCTCTGCTTGCCATTTGTCAGGCCGGCGTGATTTCACTATGGTCCATTTGGGCTTGAGATCCCTCCCAGGGGGGTCCCGAGATGGGGAGGCATCTCTTTTCAGAGAGTCATCTGGGAGTCCCTGCAGATTCTTCGCCTCTATTAAAGACCGTAGTGAGCGACGTTTACCTTCCCATTGGAACAAAAGAGCAAATGGGTGGCCCCATTGATAGCAGATCGCCAAGGTGCGTAGCTTATCAGTGACAGGCTTGAAGTCACGACGCTTTCTCAGAGTGATGGGTGAGAGATCCTGGTAGCAATGTATTGCATAACATCTGCCTGCTCGCTGGATCGCTTTTTTCTCTGTGAAGAAAT
This sequence comes from Calotriton arnoldi, assembly GCA_963921515.1. Taxonomy (NCBI): domain Eukaryota; kingdom Metazoa; phylum Chordata; class Amphibia; order Caudata; family Salamandridae; genus Calotriton; species Calotriton arnoldi. The sequence goes on along the minus strand of CAWUFW010007742.1, from coordinate 750,535 downwards.
GTACTCGGTCAGGATATCAGGAGCCACATCCATGCGACCATTGGCAGTGATCACCCGTTGGGCCCTGTCAATGGCAGGTAGGGAGGCTTCATTATCCCCACGGATCACCTGTAGAAGTTCCGCTGTGAAAGTCATGATGTCACTGCCCTCCCCCCCTAGGCACCCCCCAGATGGGGATGTTGTTGCGGAGGCTTCTATTTTCTAAATCTTCTTGCTTGGTTTGTAGGCCAATATTCTGCTCCTCCCGGGCTGTTACCCGCTGCCACAGCAACTCCTGATCCTCGGATCGAGCATCTACCATCCGCTCAAGATCATCCACCCATTCACCTATTTCAGAGACATCTCTCCAGATGTCACGAAGGTAGGATTTTAACTCATCTTTGAGTGACTTGATATCGGTACGGATATCTTGCAAGAAGCAGTCCATATACCCCTGAGTAATAGGGGCTAAGGATGTACTTTCCGCCGCTGGTGACGGGGGACTGGTACTTCAGAATCTGCTTGTGGGGCCTTACACCAAAGGGACATTACTGGATTGTCCTTTGCCATTTTAGAACGTGGCATGGTGGGAGGATATGTCTAATCTAGCACAAGGCTGGTGGGGGCATGAGGCTCACCTCACCTCACTCCTTGCTTCGGCTGTGTTGACCATTACCGACAATGTACCTGGGCTGAAAAGTGTTGTGTGATAAACAGGGACCCACTGTCCACCCCCAAAGCAGTCCTCACCATCAGTAGGCCAGTGGTTTAGAAGCACAATGGCCTCCTACCCACACACCCCCTCAAAGGGGCCTGCGGCGTGCCATCTAGATCTTCCCAGAGCACGGGTCAGCCCTAGTCCAAGACGCCGCTCCGGCTCTCAAAAAGCCCCCACTGAGGCCACCAAGGTGGAGTCGAGAGAGAGCTTGCACCCCACACAGTGTGATAAAAGTCCCGAGCAATGTGCCAGCCGTGCGTGAGCGATGACCGTGGATAGACTCAGCTGGGCCCCCACAAGGTCCGGGCACAGTCCGCCCAGACGACTGCCACTTGATCCAAGGAGGCCACCTCTAGTTTATGGTAAGGGCCCCTGACACAGATCAACGTGGCTGCTCCTCAGCTTGACAATTCATCCCCAGGAGATGTCCTCCCATTGAACCTATGGTTATGGTATGGAGAAGAGCAGGACTCCGGGAGGTGGGGCCGCAGATCAACAGCCAGAAGTGCGCTAGTGGGGTCCGCTCCCCGCCAAAGGTCTCCTGCAGGGCGCTGCAGTGTAGGGCCTCCTTCCTGCCTCAGGCCCCCAATTTCTCCACAAGCTGCCGCCCGGTTAGATCCCTGGACCCCCGCTGAGCTGGTTTCCCCGGCCACCCACTTCACCACACCTCACTTCTGAGTTCTCTTGGACGAGCCGCCCTGCAGGCCCCGGGCAGCAGATGAGGCCAGAAACTCGGCACCCGAGGAGCGAGGACTACCTCCAGGCAGAGGGGAAGTTGACTCACTTGTAGGACCTCCGATGGCCACAGCAGACGCAGTGCCGGTCAGCAGCAGGGTGCCCTCCTCCTCGGATATCATGCGGGCCTTCCCCACCACCAGGCTCGAGTCAGGAAGTGTCTGCCACGCTGTCCCACCACGTCCACAGTGAGGTGCGCGGCGCAGCAGCCACCGATGCAAGATGGCGTCAAGGATCTGTGTCGGTCAGAGCAGGCCTCTCTCAGGTCTTCTGGCAGCCCCCCAGCAGCAGGTGGGGCAAGTGGTCCAGGCAGTCTAGTGCCCAGTACTCAGGCAATGGGGGCTCATCCCCAAGTGGCAAGGAGGTCAGGCAACAGTTGGGCACACCGGGAGATAAACACCAACACACCTCCAATGTTGCTGGTGGGCGCTGCATTGGTCAGCCATAGGGTGCTCTCCCCTCTGTAGATCATGAGGGCAGCCCCCACCACCAGGCTCGGGTCGAGAAGGGTCCGCTGCATCACACCACTGTGGTCCCAGCTAGGAAAGCAGTGCGGTAGCCCCTGGGGCAAGATGGTGCTGGCCTCTTCTTTGGTTCAGCCGGTCCACGGAGCAGCGCAGAAGCAACTCGCCCCACAGCAATAAGCAGCAAAGCAGCAGCAGTCTCAAGTGCCGCAGGATGTCCACTTGATTGCCCTGGTGCAGTCGATTGCGCCTCAATGGGCCTCGGGGAGTTGCAGAGCAGGAAAAGCACATCCTCCTCTATTCCATCCCAGACCACGCAAGAAGACAATCTTTTATTGCAGGGTGTCATCAAACCTTATGTGCATGATGTTCTTCATGATGGCCTGGTGACTGATGTTATAGGCCGTTGACACATCAAGGAAAAGTAGAAGGCAAGTGTCACCACTGCCTTTCATAACGAAGGCATAAAAATGTGTTGTAGGGTCACTAACTTTATTCTGCAAGGTGTTCTAAAACCTGATTGATATTTAAGTAGGCCTGGAAAAAATTGTAAGTAAGCAGGAGTTATTGGATTAATTTTGGTAATTTTGCGTTACTTTTGTGGCACGAAAATACCAATAATTTTGCAAACTTTGGGGCAAAAATGCTTACCTAAGAGCAGAGTGCGAGCAGCTGCTGCTGTTTCTGTTCTGTTACATTTTCTTCGTCCATTTTAGACGCAAGGGTGTATTTTGCACTCAAGAAATTAGCTCTAAATGCAGGGTTGCGCTGCTTGCATAATGCTGTATAATCTTGCATAATTTTGCTATAATTTCACATAATTACACTACAACAACTTTTTCGCAAGTTATGCCCACCCTTATATTTAAGCAGAAGGGTGTTCATTTGTTCATGCAGTTAGAGAGTTTGATGATAAATGGGCAGTATAGTTGTATTTATTTATTTCTCAATTTTCTTTTTTTTAATTATGTTTTATATTAACCAGTTAGGCAAAACAAACATTAACATGTTCTCAAACTACATTACATTTTCCTTATTTATTGACATCCGTTTTTAAAATGATAATTTTTCATCAACTTTCGACATTACCTTATTACTCTAAAAACTTGCCATACATTTTGATCTACCAAGAAAACAAAAAATCATCACTCCAAAATAATCTAGAAATACTGCTATACGATAATATCTGGCAATTAATGTACTGAACTCCCTCATTCCACCTCCAATATGTGCAGTAGAATAAGAAGGCATACCACAGGTTGTGCAAGAATACACTAAAGTGCCACAGCAAAAGCAACAGGCAATACACTGAAAACTAAGTCCAAAACATTGCACATATTCTACTCTATTCTCTAAGAATGTATATGTGTGTTATGTCCACTTATTTGGCTCATTGCTCCTGATTTTTACCCAATCTGGTCTACCAAGTAATTTCATCATATTGCTCTGTAATTTAATGAGTCCCATAAAATGCGTAACTATTTTAGGAGCAAGATACTAGGAAATATCAAATCTTGTGTTTAATCTTGTGTCTAGATAACTGCCGCTCTTTACTTTCATCTACAATATCTAAAAATGTCTCGTGTGAAGCACAATCTTACAATTTCACATTTCATAATCATAAAAAGAAATACACCAATTCTTCCGATATCCAATTGTCTAAAAAACAGGGAATAATAGTTTTTATCCCTCTGTTAACAAATATGTGCAAAATACAATGATGTGCAAAAGCATGAAGGGAACATTCTTACAGAAGAAGTACAAGAATGGATAATCATATACATTTACATTCTTCATTTTTTATCTTTAGTATGATAAATATGGGCATTTGCCATAATCTTAATTACAACATCCACCTTCAAAAGTTCCTATCTTGAATATTTTTTAGATAGGATATCAGTTCGCCATTATATTCCATACCCATTAAGTAAGCATACCTTATTCTATTTCCACATCCCTCAAGATCTTTTTGACTGTGATCTCCATTTTTTTAACCACATTGTTATTAGCATACAGCTGCATGTGGCATGCGCAAAATAGTTTCTACAGTATGACAGTACAAACCAAGAAAAGAGGATACAGTGCATTTAACAGGCCAGCCATTGACCAGCATGGGAAATGAGTAAACACCCATCCTTTTTAAATATAAAGGAACACGCACTAACCAACCCCAGACGCCTATGTATCCAATATATTAACCTCCTGGAAATAAACAGGAAGGAAAAGGAAGCGCCCACCAGAGTATGCTCCATAGAACTAGAAGAAACCATGCAGATGTCCAGTCCGGGGGGCACCAACACAATGAGATCCCTTCATGCCCAACTAGCATGTAGCAAGTGGTATAAACAACAACTGAGAACCCTTAAGGTGGGAGGGAGTCATCTTTGGTAATGGTTGTAAATTACTCAAGGAGCATGTCCCAGGTCTGTGAGATAAGATATTTCAGTAAACATACCCGCTCCTCCCTATGCAACAGTGCACTCTCCACACGGCCCCACATTAGCACCGCCTTGGACCAGGAATATAGTAGCAGGCCATTCCAGGGAAGGACGAGGGAAAAGCCCAAGAAGCAAGACCGCTGGGGAGTCAGGGAAGTTAAGGGCTATTGTGGTCTACAGAATTTGTATGATTTGAGACCAGTACTGCCACAGGGAGGAGCATGCCCATAACATATGAAGGAGATCCGCTCTGGGCAGTACACAACGAGGGCAGACCAGGGTCACATTCGGAAATATCCTACCGATTCGGGCTGGCATGAGATAAACCCTGTTAAGGACATTGAACCGAATATGTTGAAACCAGGCCCATCGGGTCACTCTGCGGGGGTATTCAAGTACCTTTTGCCTGTCTAAATCACGCAGGGCATAGGCGAGGTCTACTTCTCAGGCTGCATGTAGCGCTGCGCAAGTCTGGTCCCTCTGCTGCAGTAAGGCTCTGTAGAGGCATTTAATGAGTTTGCCCCATGAACCCGCAATGTGGAGGATTTGGAAAACTTTGTGCATGGAGATACTATACCAATAGTTTATAGTTGTATTTAAATATTATAATTATCAATCCACTTCCATTATTAGTGTGGAATGGACTGTGCAACCCTGGGAGGCCAAGCCAGATCTTCCAAACACTAATCTCTTCCATCTGGACATGCCTAATATCTTTTACTTCTAAAATCTCACTACCATATAACAACATGTTTACAATTTTTATGCAAAATGTTTCCTTCAGCACACCCAGCAATTTATGCCCCAATTTATGTCCCATTCTTCTCAGGGATCCAGCCACTGCTTTACCACATTGCTCCAATGCATCGATGTTCCTCATAAAATTTAGATTACTTTTAAAAATCATTCCCAGGTTAGTGTACTCACTGTCACTAGTCTTTGTGCATTAAGCACCAACGTCCACTTGTTCTCCTTTAAATTTGAAAAAAAACATGACTTTCATTTTGGTAACATTTATTTTAAGTGCATTCACCTCACAATATTGACAATTTTATTTAATTGTCTCCCCAGGCCTACCAGTGTAAGATCTGTTAAATCTTTATAATCTACAAGTTGTCAAGTTGAATATGTGTCCAAGACACATCAGACAATTGGATTATCAGTTTGAGGAGTTCCAAGGGGAATCCCCATTCACCATCTTATTCCATAATCTTGTTCTGTTGATGGTACTGAATGGGGTAGTGCAATCTATATAGGCCATATAGAGCAGTAGGCCTTTCTTTAGAGTACATTTCTCACCCAATAATTGCAGTATAAACTAGTCATCCACAGTCAAATATTCTTCCGTACATATCTCTAGATAGTTGTCTTTAAATTCTGCCTCACCTGTAGAACATTTAAGGGATCATATTGTCATTTTAATACTTCTTTGTTTGTCTTTCTATGTGTCTCAGTAGTATTAATTGAGCAGTTAAATTTAGGTGTAGTATCAGGCTCTTCAATGCAGATCTTATTCTGAGACATATTATTTAAGCGGTACACTCTCTGTCCTTTTTTAGGAATTTCCTCCTCTTCAATTTATGGGCACGCTTTATTTGCTCTTTTGTACATAAGATCAAAAATATCTTCTTAATTTCTTCAGTCCCGTCTTCTTTCCCTCTCCTCTTCTCCTTAGTTTCATTTCTGTTGTCACTTTGAAAGTCATCATTATCAGTCTTATTATCCTCAATAACCTTGTGCAAATCTTCCAATAGACAATTGAATTACAAAAATCCTCTCTGGACTAATATTTCAGTTCTCCCTGTCAACGCTATCCATTTGAACCATATTATCACATCCTTTGGGGCATAAAAAATCAGTTACTTCCGGAATTTGTAATCTTTATCACTTTCAGCAAGATTGCATAAAACAGCATTTTCACCCTCAGGTCTTCCTAACCTTAGTTTCAATAAAAATGTCAGTATAGATGTAACTAGGTCAGTATTATGCTCAGAGTCTTTCACCATCCTAGACAATAAATTCAGGATGGACTGCAAGATATTTTGAATTACCAACTTCATGGAAGGTTCTATTGTTGGATCAACTATGATCTGGGGCGAGGGATTGCTTCCTAATCTGTTATCCGAAGACAGTCTGATTTCATCCAGTGATGTACAGCCATTATGGATGAAGGAATCTATCATGCACAGGAAGGAAAATCTTCTTTGTTTTGGGAACTAGATCTTATCACAGGCAGCATTCTTTTTATGTACTTTTAATACAGGACTAGAAGTCCCTTTTACCTCAAATAGTCCAATTTCCCCCAATGACCTCAAACGGAGGATCATGTCCATCTGTTGCTTTTGGTCTGGATCACATGTAATTGTTTAAAGAATAGATTTATCACTCGCTATCTAGTAATCAACATTTTCCTTAGCTTTTACAGGGCCTCTTTAATGTAAGATATACACTGTGTAAGACGTGTCATCCTTAGGGAGGTCTTCCCCTATACTTTTTGCCTGCTTACCTCTTTTTGCTGTATCTTTTATTTGTACTTAGGACTCTGAGCACTTTGCCACTCCTAACCAGTGCTAAAGTGCATGTGCTTCTCCTCTAAACATGGTGACATTGTCATATAGGTGAAGGGCATACTTAGTTTACTATATGTCCCTTGTAAAGTGTTATAACATATACCCAGGGCCTGTAACTTAATGCTACCAACACAAGTAGCCTTTCAAATCTGTCTCAGGCCGTCCATTGCAAGTCCTGTGTGTGCAATTTACTGTCACTGTGAATTGGCATTTAAACCACTTGCCAAGCCGTAAGGGAAGGGTGCTGTGTATCTAAAAGGTAGGACATGTACTTTTAAGTTTTGCATGTCCTCATAGTGACAAACAGCTAACTTTGTTTTTTACTACTTTGAGGCCTACTCTTCTCATAGGCTAGCATTAAGAATCTCTTAAAACATTTTTAAGCTGCAATTCCTGATTAGAAAGGAGTAGCTGCATCACTTTTTACATTTGGAATGGTAATGATAAATCCTCCTTACTGGTAAAGTTGAATTTAACAACACTGTTTTAAAAATGCCACTTTTAGGAAGTGGACATTTATTTACTCTTACAGCTCTGTGTGCCGTGCAGCCTGTCTCCAATACACATCTGTGGTGGTTGGCAGCTACACTTTGTGCATTTCTTCTAGACAGCCACAAGCACAGGAACAGTGGGTGTGACAAAGAACTCAGCTGCATTCATTTGCATTCTGATAGATCTTCCTGGGCAGGTAGAGGGAGGGTAACTGACACTTACACCTGAATAGGCAGTGTCATGTTTCCCATAAAAATGGCTGATTACCCCCCACAGATAGCCTGGCAGACAGGGCTGGGATGAAAGGGGACCTGACCACTTCAAGGGCCTGCTTTGAAGTAACCCCCATTTCAAATGCTCATTTGGGTATAAGTACTGTGTCTCTGAACCTACCAAGACTGTACAGAACTCTGCTATAAGTAAAAACATCTGTGCTACAAGGATTGCCACTCAGCTTGACTGCTGCTCTTGAAAAACTGCTTTTCTGCTTTGCTCTACTGTCCTGCTGCCTGCTGATATCTGCCCTGCTGGGGACAAGGAATGGGCCCATCTCACTTGAACCCAGAGAGACTTCATGGGCTTGCTGACTTGCCGCCTGTTCTGAAGTCTCAGGGCCATCAAAGACTTCCTTCAGCTCTGCAACATCACCTGGACTCTGCCATCTGTGAGTCCTGCCCTGACAAGTGGTGCCAGTCCAGCGCCCTTGAAAGGTGATTTCTGCTGTCCAAAACCATCAAAAACTATGCAGTGACAACTTTGCGCTAATCGGCACTGAAGATTTGCGCTTTGACGCCGATGCAGGAGCCTATCGATGACCTTGCCTCGACGGACTGCACAGATCGACAATGATGCAGCACCTGCATCGTAAAGGGGTGCATCCACTAAGCCTTCATTGAGTGCACGGGTCAGTGCTGACGCTTTGCCTCCATCCAAGGCATCAATTCTGACGTGGCGCCTCCTCGACTCCCCGCATTGAGTCATCGACATCAGTAATTGCTCCATCCAAGGTTTTTTTTCAGTGGGACCTGCATGAGTCCTGTAGCCGGCCTGATCTCCCTCACGATCAGCCTGAACTTGAAATTTACCCCTAAGAGTGACCTCAAGCAACCCCTAAGCGCTTTTTGACTCTGAGCACTACTTATTGATTTATTCTTTAAAAATTCATAACTCCAGTTTTACTTATCAGCTTTTTGTTGTTTTGGTATTGTTTTACTCCTACAAATATAATAAAAAAATTTAACCCTGCATTGTATGCATTAGGATGCACTGTGAGCTCCTTGCCAGAAGCGGCATTAAGCGGAGTTTCAAGGCACCCCTCAGTGCATAACTATTGCCTTGAGTGCCGCAACATCCAAGCGGCCACACATTCACCCCCTGGCACAGAGCAGGAGACCTGGTGTAGACCAAAGAATCAGAGCAGGGCTGCAGTGTTGGCGGCAGCAAGGCAATGACCAGTGCTGGCCCACTTACTGTTGGGCACGGTGCGATTCTGGTGTGACCTTTGCTTTCCTGATGGGGACTGGCATGTCCAGGGCGTAACAGCCTGCATGACCTGGGCTGAGGATCAGCAAGGCTCCCCAGGTGGACTTTAAATCTGTGGTTTCTTTTGAAGGGGTGGGCCCTAATCGGGGCCTGGTCGTCTGCCTTCATTTGGCGTGCCTTACCAGGAACCGCCTACATGGATGCCTTAGCTAGGGGTGCCCCCCAGGTGAGAAGGTGGGGCATGCGGTACCAGTTGCGTAGAATAAACGGCCCTCTACTCGGGGGCTGTTTCCCATGGGGTGCCAGTGAGAGGCACCTCCACTTGAGGCAATACAGCAGTCAGGTCTGAGATATTGGAAGTATGGTCCCCTCACCGTGTGTTTTGATTTGTGGTGAACCTTGGCTACTACAGCTTACTCCCTCAGTAGATTTTTCCCTGTGGGACATAAGTAGACGGCATACTTTTAACAGAGCGGTAGATTTGACCCTGCTGGCACTGGTTATTCAACACACGATGGGCAGAGATACATATGCTCTAATTGGGAGTGTGGGGGCTGAATTGCTCCGGGGACACATTTTCGGTGAGTGAGGCATCATCCCTGCATATACGCCACCCCTGACACCCTGCCTGTGCTCGTCCTCCCCCCTTCTTAGGGGCAGCCTCAGACTTCGACATCTTCAAAGCAGCAAAGGGTCCCACCACTGACTTTTTGCCTCCAATGTGCAGTGCCGGTGGCCGCATCTGCCCGGAGCCAGGGCTACCACTGGCTGCCCGCTCATATACGGACTAACTTGGTGTCGCCCAGCCTTCCTCCAATATGGCGGTCTCCAAAGGTGGGAGAGAGCACTCAGTGCACAATATGTTCATGCACTCCACTCCCCTCACCTTCAAAGAGCCCATGCCAGGCACACAGACTCTCCTCCAAGTGGCTTCAACGGATGAGGGGGACCAGGAATCTGCCCTCGTGACATGGGCCTTTCTCGTCTCTCTGCTTAACTTCCTCATGGCTGACATACAGGAGCTCAAGTGGGACCTGTCCCAGGACCTAAAAGAAATGCAACAGGATCTGAGTTCCATGGGTGACAGGGTGTCGGCACTAGAGGACAATGAACAGGTGAAGCGCGAAGAGGTAAAAGTGCTGCGACAGGAGGTTCTCCATATATACGAACACCGAGTTGCTCTCCAGGCCCATGCTGAGGACTTAAAAAAGCAGATCCTGGTGCAATTAACTTCCATATAAAGGGGGTCCCAGTGGACGCTGAGGGAGCAGACATTCGTAGCTATATCTAGGAGCTGTTCCACTTCATTCTTGGCCGTACAGATGAGTCCACTCTGCAGCTTGACAGGGTACACTAGGTAGGCTGCCCCTGTGGGGGTAATGCGAGACCCCCAGACATTCTAGTGTGTGTTCATGACTTCCAGGTCAAAGAAGAAATCCTCAAAAAAGCATTGGCCTACACCCCCTCCAGTTTAAGGGCCATAACCTTTCATTTTTCCAAGATATCTCAGTGCTCTACAGCGACACAGTGCCTTTAAACCAGTCACTGAATTTCTGCACACTAAGGACATCTTGCACGGCTGGGGCACCCCTTTAGGCTGGTTTTCTGCTCTGATGGTCGGTTTCTGTAGATCAAGACCCTTGAAGAGGCTCGCTGTCTCCTGGGTCTGCGGGGTGAGTCCCCCTCTCGCTCTACCTGGGATCCCCTCAGAGCCCCCCTGACATTGGTATTGGTAGACGGTATCCAAAATGGTAAAGCATCCTCAACCTGGCCCAAAAGTGTGTGTCCAGGAGCACCAGGCTGTACTGGATAAAGTGTAATATGAAACAAACAAATGCTCTACAAGACTCTGCACTCATCTCAACTATCCTGTTTCGTTATATGGTGTCCTCACCCCTAAGGATTTAGACTGTGGTAGTGGAGGGGCACCTTCCCTCTCTGGTTTCCAGGATGCTCCTCATCAGTTCCCAGTTTGGCTCACACCCAACCTGCTGTTTATCATTGTTGATAGTCTATTATTTATTCTTTATTGTTTGTTAGTCTGTTTGGTGTATAAGTCTTACTCACTCCTCTTACATTCCACACCTGCACTTCATTGTGTCTACTTACCGGGACCTCAGTGATGCCGCTCCCAGGCTCTTCTTGTTCCCCAATCTGGGAGCATTTCCAGACAGTTCGCCCTAAGCACTCCTTTAATGAGTTCAGGCCTTGGTGGTTAAATTTACCAGCCTCAATGTGAGGGGTTTAAATAACCCAACCAAGCGAGCTGCAGCCCTGTTCTTTCTGCAATGTAGTGGCAGTGACATATGCCTTCTTCAAGAGACTCATATGCTGCCCAGGAATAAGCACAGGATGATGTCCCGCTGTTTCCTGCAGCAATACTAGTCCTCGAGGCACATAAAAAAGGGTGGTGTGGCGATACTACTTTCGACTGCCTTTCGGGGTGAGGTGGTGGGTAAACTGGCAGAGATCCCGGGTCAGATGCTGACTTATTGGATATGATTGGGGTCTCTTTCCTTGACAATTGCCTGCCTCTATGCTCCAAGGAACAACAGGAACAATTCTTTGAGGGAGCCCTGACATATATCTTGCACTCTCCAGATGCAGCTTTATTGGTGGGGGGATCTAAACCTTGTTATGTGCAATGCCCTGGACAGGTCGGGCCAACATTTTGGCCAGACAGGGGCCTTTTCTGCTGAGGGTTTGCGGAGGCTACAGGACTGTGGCCTGAATCATGTATGGTGGCACCTCCACCCTACGGTTAAAGACTGCACATTCTATTCAGCAGCCCACAAAATGTACACCTGTATTGATTACTACCTTGTCTCTCCCAAACTACAAGTTCCTATTAAAGATGTGAGCATTGCTCCCATAGCCCTATCAGACCACACCACCCCAAGTAGTCCTTCAGGTAGGTGGCACAGGCACCTGATCTTCTAGTTGGTGGCTGCATTGTAGCATCCTCCAGAAAGAGTCCAATATTGTAGTCCTGCACAAGACTATTTCTGACTTCCTCCAGAAAAATGACTATTGAAAGACCTCACTTACGATCATCTGGGAGGCATTAAAGATAATTGTTAGAGGGGAGCTGATAGCCATTTCGGCATCAGAGTATTGCGGCTGAACTGTGAAAAGAGAGCAGTTGGAACAAGAGGTGCTTGAGTTAGAGGCCATACATAAGGGCACAGGGGCCCCCCGGGTCTAACGGGAATTAGACAGAGTGTGGACTCATCTCAAGAGATTGAATCTAGATAGGGCAGAATATGCACCTGTACATCTTAAAAATAAATTATATATTGGAAGTAATAGATGCAGCCGGATGCTGGCTGTTAAAAATGGGGGTCTCTAGTTGGCAGAGGTAGGTACCTTTGACCAAGTAGGGGCTCTTGCTTCTAGTCAGGGTAAGGGGGCTACACTCCTAAAATAACCCCTGCTCACCCCCTTGGTAGCTTGGCACGAGCAGGCAGGCTTATCTCAGAGGCAGTCTGTAAAGCATTTGTGAACACATACAGTGAAAACACTACAAATGGACACCACACCAGTTTAGAAAAATAAGTAATCTTTATCTAGACTTAACACAAGACCAAACGACAAAAATCCACAATACAGTATTCAAAAATATGACTTTCAGATGGTAGAAATAGCTTAGTTCAATGTAGATGGTAAATGCGACACTTTACTCTCAAAGTACCTTGGATGCGTAACACAATATAAACAAAAGGGTCGCAGGGAAGGAGATGCGTCAGGTCCTTGCTTCGGGGGAGGCGACGCACCTGTTCCTTACTGCAGCGCAGGGGAGGCGATGCGTCTGTTCCTCACCGGAGAGGAGCGAAGCGTCTGTTTCTTACTGCATCCCGGTTACGATGCGACAAGATGGGGCCTCGATGCGATGCAACGATCCGGTGCGATGCAACAAAATGGCGTCTTTGATGCGATGCGACAACTTGGATGCGATGCGTGCACGCCCAACGGCCGTGCAGCAAAATCGATGGTTTCTTGAGCCGCGACAGGCCCTGCGACGCGCTTCTCCTTCTCCGGTGATGCGACGGCAACCTCTGCGGAGGCGGCACGCTTCTCCGGTGATGCGACACGCTTCTTCGGCGATGCGGCGGCAACAGCTGCGGCGGCGACATGCTCCTTCCTCGTTGCATCGCGCTTCCAGCTCCCAGTGACACGCAGTCTCTAGAGGGCCCAAAACAACAGCAGGCACCTCTCTGCAGGTAGAATTCCCAGCATGGAAATTCAGGGGGAGCTGGGGGTGAAGTCTTTGTGTCCCTGAGACATCAGAACAGGAGGCAAGCTCAGCTTCAAGCCCTTGGAGATCTTCCTCAAGATGATTAAAGTACACACAAAGTTCCTTTTCTCCTTTCCTTGGCAATAAGTAACCACTGCAGGCCAACCCCAAACAGTCACCAGCACTGGGGCAGTCTCCTCCTTCAGCTTCCTTGGTTTCTTTCCTTGGCAAAAGTTCGTCTTGATTCCCAGAAGTGATCTAAAGTTCTGGGGTCTGGGCCCCAATATTTATACTCCAAAATCCTTTGTTCTCTGAAGGCAGAGAGTGTCTGTACCCAGCCCAAACCAGTTCTGTCCTCCCTGGTGCAGCCTCCTGGCAGGAGGTGGAGACAGCATTGTTGAAAGCAGACCTGGCCCAGGTAGCTGAAAAGAAATCTCCTCCCCCTACTCTCTATTCTATGTGGGCTCAGGCATGTGAAAGGGAATCTCCTTCCCCTACTCTCTATTCAATCCAGGCCCTATTCAGCCCAGCCTTGACGCATCAGACTGCTGGAGCCAAAGCCCTCTCCAGCCCCCTGTCACTCACAAACCAGACATGTAATACACAAACCTAGCAGAGGCATACTGGATGGTTAGGCAAGAAAATACCTACTTTCTAAAAGGGGTATTTTCAAACACAGAATGTAAAAATCACCCACACTAAAAGATGTATTTTAACATTCTGAGTTCAGGCATACTAAAATTTATTTTCCTATCTTGTTCCTTGGGTCAGTTATGCTTATAAGATGTTATAATCAAACTGCCCATTCTGTCCTATGGGAACAGATAGCCTTGCAATAGTGAAAAATGAAATTAGCTGTAATTCACTATGAGGACATGCCACACACACCAGGGCATGTCCTACCTTTCACATACAATGCACCCTGCCTATAGGTGTACCTTGGGCCTACCTTAGGGGTGACTAACATGTAGAAAAGGGAAGGTTTAGGGACTGGCAAGTGGGTGCACTTGCCAAGTCGACATGGCAGTCCCAGACTGCACACAGGCTCTGCAATGGCAGGCCTGAGCCATATTTTACAAGCTGCTTCTGTGGGTGGCACAATCAGTGCTGCAAGCCCACCAGCAGCATTTTATTTACAGGCCCTGGGCACTCATGGTGCACTGTACTAGGGTCTGACAAGTAAATCAAATAAGCCAATCATGGAGTCACTAATCCATTACAACAATTTACAGTAGGGAGCACTTGCACTTTGGCACTGAACAGCAGTGGCAAAGTGCCCAAAGCATCTAGACCAGCAAAAACACAGCAAAACATAGGAGGCAACAGCAAAAAAATGGAAGGGAGACCCACGCCAATGGTGCCAGGTCTAACACTGGCCAACCGCCTTCGGTCTAAAATGCAATCAGAGGCCGTCATGGTTATACATAATACTGGAGGGGACAGGATAAAGGGGGACATGCATATAGCCGCTATTTCCCATGACTATCAGAAAGCCCTCTACTCTGCCCCCAGCAGTGCTGTCAACTGTATTTATCCTTACATGGAGGTGGCATGGGTCGCTACACTTACTTCAACACAGTCAGAAAGCTTGGAGAAATCTATTAGACCTGAGTTGGTGATCTGAGCTATCACCAAACTAAAGCCACTTAAATTAAATCCCTAGGCCCTGACGGCTGCATCCCTGAGCTCTACAAAACAGTCTGTCATGCATTAGCCCCACTGCTCACTAGACTTTTTATTTCCTTCATCGACACAGGGACAATTACTGAATACATGCTCAAAACCTCGATTACAATTATTCCCAAACCTGATAAGAAGAAGACACTGTGTTTCTTCTACAAGCCCATCTCCCTCCTGTTGATACTAAACTATTCACGAGTGTCTTTGCAGGCCACCTCGGCCATCTCATGCTAGGTCGACTCCGACCAGTTTGTATGCATTTCCAGTAGGCATTTCGGAGACAACACTAAACGCATCCTCCATCTCCTCGACAAGATCCATCATTCTAAGAAGGGAGCGCTACTCCTTTCTATTGACACAGAGAAAACATTTGCTAGAGCACACTGGCCTTACTTATTTGCTACCCCGAAACACTTTAACTTTGGTGATAAATTCTGCTGATGGGTTCAAAGTGTCTATAGTTCTCCAAGAGCCACTGTGAGAGGCAATGGAGTGTTGTCTCGATCTTACCCTATCCAGAGGGGTAACCGGCAGTGATGCCTACTTTCCCCTCTACTATTTGCCCTCTACATGGATCCCTTGGCTCAATGAGTGAGGGCAACTCCTGAGTCCTAAGATTGTGGGTATTCCCTTCGGAGGGTCCACACACACAATCAGCTTATATGCAGAGGATGATATCATTGCACTCACCAAATCCATGTCATCACTAATTGTGCTGGTAGCTGACCTCCACCATTTCGGGAACGTTTCTGGGTTCAAGGTCAATCTCCAAAAATTTCAGATACTTAAACTGTCACTCTCCCTGACAAATGAAGGCTTCCTTCGCACTGCCTTCCCGCTTGCTTGGGCTGGGGCGACCATACCATATCTGGGGATCCAGCTGGGCCAAACTGTAGAGGTTAATTATTGTGCCCTTACATCGCAAATGTAGCCAGAACTGACTCATTGTCATTGTCTTCAATTATCATGGTCCGGTAGGATTGTATCAGTAAAAATTACAATACTTCATAAGATTCTCTTTGTCTTCCAATCACTGCCTCTGAAGCGCCCTAAAAACACTTTGTGGACCCTCAAATTAGAGATTGACACCTTCATCTGGGGCAGGAAAAGATTGCAACTCCGCAGGCAGTTGTTGCCGTAAGCCACTTGAGGGCAGCTTTAACAGGCAACCTGCTCCGCTTTCTTGTGAAGTGGGGCAGACTGAAAACCAAAAAGCACTGGTGCTTTATGGACCAGACAGTAGCTGGTACCCATTTTTGGAAAGAACCCTGGCTACCCCGCCGTCATAGGGGCTGGAGCCTCTACTCATCACTTGTGACTAGGTCCATCTTATGGGTATGAGATGGAGTAGCGCTCCATGCACAATCTACCTCCTTTACCTCCCCAATGACTCCCATAGTCTACAATCCAGACTTTTTTCCAGGTTTGCATTGAGATGATTTCCTTAGATGACAGGAAGAGGGATGTAAGTGCATAGGATGCCTGTTTGATACTCATGGGATTATTCCTTTAGACAGCATGAAGCCCGAGTATGGGGAGGAGGAAGCGGACCGCCACCAATACCTACAAGTTCGACATTGGGAAATGCACCCCTCTGTTAAACCGAATGCTGCATGGCCCTTGACAGCTTTTGAGTGGTGGCTATTTCATAAGTGCGAATATAGACTCATTACGGTGATCTATGTCCTGCTCAGGCAAGTGCCCTTACGTGATAAATCCACAGGGCAGAAGAGGTGAGCGGAGGAGCTAGGCCAAACACTAACCCTCAAAGACTGGGAAAAATCTATTATAGAGTGAAGCATACTACACACAACATGGCCAGAACGGAATTAGCTTTTAAGATAGGCTCATACAAGTATCTCACTCCTGCCCGCATCCAGAAGGAGAGTCCGGGAAGGGCAGGGCACTCTTGGAGAGGTTGTGGAGGGACGAGTACACTACTGCATCTACTATGGTACTGCCCGAAGTTTGTCAGGTACTGAGGGATGGTGCTTGATGATATTGATAGGACCGTTAATACACAGCTCTTGAGGTTTCCTGCATGCGCCATACTCAGGCTTTCTAACCCTCTGACATGCCCCCTCAAGTCAATGTGAGGTCAGCAGATGGTCCTAGTGTTGGGAGCTGCACACCAGGGAATTCATCCCTTTGGGGATCTGATAAACCTCCTGAATATACTTCTTGGCTGCATAAGTTATGGTATATTTTGGGAATGGCGATGCTGTCCTTGCAACAGAGTCTAACCAAGATACCTACCAAGAAATGGGGGCAACCTTTCATCAATATTCTCTCTACAGAATTTAATGAGTTTACCTGTCCAAAATAGCTTAGGCTGCTACACTTGATTCCACCTCTGACTTCACCCACTGAATCGCCTACTGCTGCCTGGGAGTAGGGCACAGGGCTCAAGCCTCACTTTGCCAACAGCCCCAGACAGATTGCTGGACAGCATGCGATTTGTTGTGTATTATTTTACACAGGAGTGATGGGCGGGAGGTGCCTTCGGGGTTAAATTGGATTATCCTGTCTGCTTCCTTTCTTTAACTTAATGCAATAGAATTCACACTGACAAAATCAGAACGTTATAGCAAATGTTACTCATGACAACTAGATATCACTAAATGGAATGGAATGAATTTTCATTGTTTGGAGATATCATTATTGTCTTTTGGGAATGTAAAGGAAATTGGTCCAATGAGATGCTCGTATAGACAAACAATAGTTATGAATGCAGTTAGTAAGGGATAGGGAGAACTAATATAAATGCAATTTCAAGTTCTGTTGGGAGTGCAGTGGGATCTGAGGTAGCAGGAGCACAAACCAGGAGCCTGCAATCTTTGAGCTAAAAGAGAGCACCATTCTGTGTACCGAGCCTTCACAACTGGTTCTGGAAAGTAGGTGCCAGGACTAGAATCTTCATATCATTGGCATATTTATGAGGACATGTGAGTCTGCTGATGGATAGAAACAGGGTGGAAAGTTTGGGGGATAGGGAGCTGGAAACAGCATTTTTGTAACAACTAGATTGCCTAATTAGTTTCACAATAGACAATCACTTTCTTATTATTGTGAGCAATTTCGGGGTTAGTACAGTAGTGTCAATATTTAAGCCCATCTCTACAGAAAGCAGGTACCTAGCAACATAGTGCATTGTTGCTGAGTTTTTCCTGCTTTTTCTATAGTTGAAAACCTTTTTTTGATTTATTCCTTCTTGGTTGCTCGTGGTCAGGGTTCCCATTCCCGGTGTCCATTCACCTCTTCATATCTTTACCCTTTGTTGTTCCTCTAACTTTGATTTCTTCTCAGACATTAACTGTCATTTGCTCTTGCTCAGTGTCTCAGCCTGGTATCTTGCTTTCCGGGATCATCACCACAATACCCAACAGATGACACAGCTACCTTCATAGGGCCTGTCACACCTCCCCATTCCAAATCCACCACAGCCATAGAATGGAGTTTGGTAGTGCTGTCTGCATAAGTCACCTGGTGAAACTCACCAGGTAGCAACCTCCCTGGAGCTCATCCAGGACCATAGTTACACTAGCCCCTGTGTCTCTGATAGCCTCAACATCAGTCCCATTCACTTTAGGCCTCTGCTTGTACTTGTCCATGTTTGGAAGTAAGGCAGCAAGGGTTGCAATATTCACCCCACCCAGGGACACTAAGGTTGCTTCCACCACCTGACTACCCCCCTCTGGGGCACCACTCTCCACCCCTACACTTACACTGGCAATCCCTGTGGATGATCCCTTAGGGGGGAGCTTCTTGGCGCAGACAGCATCTCCCTGTTTGTGCCCTGGCTGGTTACAGTCAAAGCACTTACCCACTTTTGCGGGATCAAAGAACCTACCATTATTTCCCTGATACCCCCTCTCTTTGAATTCGGGTTGGCTCGGGACCCCCCCTCCTTGTGCAGGTTTTTGTGGGTCTTTGGAGGACTCCTCCTGGTTTTGACCTTCTTTTACCTGGGCTTTCGCCTGGGGAGGGACCTGTCCTCCTTTCTTCTGGTCACCCCCCTGGTGCTGAATGGAAACCCGGGTTCTCACCCACTCATCAGCTGCTTCTCCCAGCTCTCTGGGGTCTATCAGCTTAGAGTCCACTAGATACTGGCGTAACTTCTCTTCTGCACAATGAGTCAAAATATGTTCTTTCAAAAACAAATTATACAATCCCTCATATGTGTCAACAGTGTTACCAACAATCCAGCCTTCCAGTGCCTTCACTGAAATGGCCACAAAGTCTACACAAGACTTTGAACTCAATTTCTGGGTGCCTCTAAACTTCACCCGGTACTGCTCTGGAGTCAGACCAAATCGTTTGACTAAGCATGCCTTCATCTGCTGGTATGTTTCTGCATCCTCTCCCTTCAGGGTCAGGAGCCTATCCCTCCCATCTACTGGAATCAAATCCCACAGGAGTGCACCCCAATACTTAGAGTGGACCCTACTCATTCTAAGGGCCCTTCAAAAGCTGCTAGCCACTTGTCAATGTCATCCCCCTCAGTGTACTTGGGTGCTATACCCTTGGGAAGTTTGTGATCAAGACCACCACCCCTGGACATTTCAAAATCTTCATGATTTTCGCTGCCACCATTTCTTTTCTCCTCCTCCCTCTCCCATTTCTTCTTAGCTAATTCCAATTTCTCCTGCTCCAAAGCTATCAAAGCTAATTGAGCCTTAAGCTGTCTCTCTGCAAGGGACAGTGGTGGTTCCTGAGTAGGGGACCCTGCCCTCCACCCACCATCTGGAACTGCAGGGCTAACAACAGAAAAAATGGAAGAGGCAACATCCTCACCCCCCTCCCGTTGAGGGTGGGGGGACACTACCTATTCCCCCCTGTATCTCCTCAGCTACCCCAGCCCAGGCCTTTAGGGACTTAAGCAACCCTGCCTTCCTAATCTTGTTAGAAGCAGGCAGCCCCCTCAGCCGTCACTGTACCCTAAGATCAGTCATCCTGAACTGGGACAGTTTAGCCAGGTCCAGCTCCATGGTTCCCTAGTTTTGGGTCACAACAACTAGCACACAGACTTAGAATAATTTGGAAAAATCAAAACAATGGATTAAAAACAGTTTTAGTCCAAATTTCAAATATCTAACTCAAAAGTTTTGTTCTAAGGCAATTTAGAGGATTTTTAAAATCTTAATTCTCTTTACTGAAAGGTGTACTCTTTAAACGCAAGTCCTCATCCACACCGCTGAGCACCAAATGTTGGAAAGTGGATTATTGGTAGGGGCAAATGCAGGTCTGCCACTGGCAATAAGGCCACTAACACAGTATAGGGCTCAGAATAGGTCTTAGAAAATTATTCATATGCTCAACCCTTGGTAACGTGGCTGCGAGCAGGCAGGCTTAACTTCAAAGACAGGTATGTGAAGCATTTAAAAACACCAATTCAGTAAATAATTAAGACACAACACAAAATAAAAATCCAACACCAATTTATAAAAATAGGAAATATTTGTATCTTTTAAATGACACCAAAACGAAAAAAATCCACTGTAGGAAACCAGATATATGAATTTTTAAAGATTAGTCACTTTCTAGTGCTTAGAAACCAACAGTGACCCTTTTAGTCATTTCGTTGTCTCTGACAGGGACACATTCACCTTTAGCAATTGTTCTGGAGCATCTCTCACCAGTCTTGTGCAGCCCCCTCCAGCAGGCTGGGTCCAGTTAGAACTCCTTCCTGAAGTTCTTCTTGCGGGTCCCAAAGTATCCAACACACACTCCAAGGTTCTGGAATCTCCAAGAGGGTCTTCAAAGTGTGAGACTTCAATTCGCACCAACCACTTGGACAAAACCCTTACAAATCCACTGGTAGTACTCCGGGCTGGGGATTCTTTGTGGTGATGGTCCAGGTGAGCTCTGTTAGCCTGTAGCTTGCAGGGAGTCCACTCTTTAGTCCTTTTGAAGCAGGTTTGATCCACAGGGCTGTAGTTTCAAATGGTGCAAAAAGGCGCAATCTTCAGAGTCTAGGCCTTTGGAAATGCACATCAAACTCTTCAGTGCAGACCCTTCTGTTTCTCTTAAGTTTCAAGCAGCAGATCTGAGAGGCACCGCCCGTCTCAGATACTTATTCAGTGTTCTCTGGGGTCAAGCAGGAGGGCACTCCTGTCCAATGAGCTGCAGGGTTCCAACCAAAGGTC
This sequence comes from Calotriton arnoldi, assembly GCA_963921515.1. Taxonomy (NCBI): domain Eukaryota; kingdom Metazoa; phylum Chordata; class Amphibia; order Caudata; family Salamandridae; genus Calotriton; species Calotriton arnoldi. The sequence goes on along the minus strand of CAWUFW010007742.1, from coordinate 729,597 downwards.
TGACCACTTCCTGCAGAGTATGGCAAAATGCTAACCCAGAAACCACTATTCTTCCAAAATTCAATATGTCAGAATTTTCAGCAGGGAGAGAAGAGCTGGCTAAATCTCCATAGTCTCTCCCCCTTGCATCTGCTCATTCCTTCCTTAATCCTAGCATCTGGCTGGAGGTGAACAGGGGTCCTCCCCTTTGCTTGAAGTCCATGGTTTACAACTCCTCCCCCTGCTCTGGCATTCCTATGCCCAACAACCTCTCCTCCCCGAGAGGCTTCCTAACCCCTGGGGTCATTTATCACCTCTTCAAAGCAGCCAGGCTCACCCACTTATCTCTGACCAATCAGGGCAGAGCAGTACAGGGTTGAATTTTGGCTTACAGACAAAAAAAAGTCTTATAACTTCTTGTCTGTACATTTTACAATAAATTCAACAATACCATATTGTTGGATTTATCATTACCATGCTACTGAGTCCTTTAGTCCTAGTTTTATGGCTTTTCTTTCTCCAGTTATTAACTAATAACCTTTTCCAATGTAAACCTGTGGCATGGGATTTGAATGGGAAAAGTGACTTGGGCCATTTTTCCAGCACCAGGGCTTATAAAAACATATTTTATAAGTACACTACCCCCACCCCAGGAACACCTAGGGGAGACTTTAGGGGTTCTGAATATGTAAAAATATTGCAGATCCTCCCTCCACAGTGCTTCTACCACCAAAGTCGATTTTGGGCAGCACTTTATCACAATGTGGGGAGTGAAATGTGCAATTTCACTTTATCCAGGGCATATAAAACTCATTTTATAAGGGTCCACCTTATAGATACATGACCACCCACCCCTGGGACACCTAGGGGAGACCCTGGGGGTGCCTAATATGCCCAAACATTGTAGGTTAACCTTTTCTAAGTGCCCCAAACACAAAAGTCGAGTTTGGGCACAATTTACTTTTTAAAAGCAGTCCCGTAGCACAGAGCCACTTTTAAAAAGACCTCAGGCTTCAGCAGTGCACACATGCAAGTGCAGAAAGGGCTGCTGGCCTCGATACTGCCATGCCCTATTATTATACTAGGGACTGATAGGTAGTTTCAATCCCCCTGCCCTATTATGTCCTAGGGCCCTATGGGGTAGGTCATACCAATCACAGGGGTACACCAACCCTTAGTGTACCCTAGTGTATGTGTGTGTTTTCACTGTATTCTAGTTGTTTTCAGCATAGCACTGGCCCTGGGCCTGGTTAGGCAGAGCCCAGGGTAAGTCAGAGTCAGTTACCACCAGTACCAGTCAGCAAAAAGTTGGGGGGTGCCCAGGGCACAGGATGACTTTGCAACAGTATCCATGTGGAATGTAAAATTGATGTTGGCTAATATTCAATGAGATGGGCAGTTGAGGGCATTTTATCTCCCTGGATGCTTGATTTCTATGCAACTATGTTGGTTGTTTAAATGTCAACCAAAATGGGGGAGACGGGGCTTTTTGTAAGGTCCAGCATACATGCCCAGGCAGATACTAGAGAAAGAGGTATGCAGTTCCTTAACAGGTATGGAAAAGGGACCTACCCCTCGCCGCCCTCGAGTAACACGGATTTGAGGACACAATAATTAAATGTGTCTCAGCCTGCCGGATACTGTTGAGGCGTGACTACTATAGCTATTAGGTCGTCCTCTACATCTGTGGGTACTTTACCTGCAGAGATACAACGTGGTAGGTAGGTCAGTTCACTTTTACCACAATGTGTAGATAGTTTTATTTTAGGTCCTGATGAATTGCCGCTTGATCCTCCAGACAATTAGGCAAGAAACATGTCGACCCCTTAAGAGTAGAGCGCAGTTATCCTGAACCATCACTTCAGATAGCCGCCACTCTTACTTTCATTTTAATCAGGTGGGGAGCCAGCCAGAATAAATTGCTCATTGGGACTTCCAAACCTGTTTTATTCTTTCACCTTCACCGCACCACATCTACACCTTTTTAGGCCCCTCACCCCCACTGCACCATACGGCAAGGAACAAAAGATCTCCGCCTAAGAGCCCCACAGTGGGTGCCCGTCGGGCAGCGACGACCCGATGAGGAGCAGGCCCAATGATGAAGCATGACACCTAGCTGGCTGGGTGTGTAAGGACCCTAGTTCCGAAGGGAGGAATCCCCCCTCCCGCCCATCACTTTAGGACTTCCTTCAGCCCTTGTGACAGCATCCTGCAACTTTCTCCCCTTTTCGTTACCCGTTAAGGAACTGCATACCTCTTTCTCTAGGTTGTTTAAATGTCTCATATATCCTACTAAACAATATGCCTTGATGGGAATATTAAGGATCCATCTCACATGTTCCCTTTGAACAGTAGACTCATTTCTTAAGTGCGGGGTTTTCTCCCGTAATGGGAATCAACTAAGGCAATTTCCTCTGAATTCACCATTTGGGAAAAATATGTGAGGTGGAAATAATGGTTGAAAATGTCCTACATTTTAGGGTGACAGTTGCAAAAAGAGACAAATTACAGTATTAGATATCAAAAGAAAAGGTTGAGAAGAGGTTGGCCCACAAGTTATTCTACTGCCCCATCAAGGTTAGAGGGTAATCTAGGGACAATCTTGGGAGCTTCACGAGAAAGTAGAAATCTTGTCGGGTGGAGATTTTAATATGGTGAGAGTGCCTACCCTTAACAGATTAGGTAATTTGGGGATAAATGATGGAGAAGTAAACAGGGATGCAGGCAGTTTGAACCATTTGAAATCATTGTTGACAGTATTGGAAAATGTGTGAGGGAAATTAAATCTTGGAACTTTCAGCTTACATGTTCAATGCTCATTTATATTATTTGACTAATTATTTGTCCAACCTCAAAATTAACCTGTGATCAAGGAAGCAGGAATATTGCATACCCTGATGATTCTATCATAGTTTTATAGGTTGTTAAAATAAGTGGTATACAATTGGAAAAGGTCTTTGGAGATGGACCAGAGGTGAAATGGTATATAGGTGTATTGAAGAACATAGCATAGCAATAACATCAGGAACTATATTACATATAATACAGTTAAAATAGTCTGGGTCAATGCAATTTTAAAGATCAGGAACTATATTACATAAAATAAAGTTAAAAATGGTTGGGGTAAATGTAATTTTAAAGGACGCCATTCTGTCCCTGGGAATGAGCATGAAGAAGATGTGAATTCTGCAGGAGCAGCAAATGTGGGGAACAGTAGAGGGAATGGAGATCTAGTCCAGTTGATCTGAGAAACATTTTAGGAGGAAGAGTTTAGCTCATATCGGAGCATAGATGATTACTTACTGGCGAATTGGAGAAAGAGCTAGATTGGCTTTGGGTGAAAGCGTGGGGCTTTTAGGATTTCTGGTCGTCTTAAATATGGGTTTACCAGTCACTTGTTCTCCTGAAGTCTGGTGGATTTTTGTGTGATGGGCATGGCCTTCATGGAGGAGGAGTGGGGCTTGGGCATCTGCTGTAGTTTGTAGGCAATGATATAAGTCATTTAGTAGGGTGTTGGCACAGGTCATGGGATATGACAAGGCTGCCAGTGCCATCAAGTAGCTGAGAAGTGCTTGAACGTTCTGTTGATTTTCTTTGATGGCATCTGGATGCCAAAGCACAAAAACACCATTAGAGATGTCAGTTGCACTACTCTAAAGATGTACCAGAGGACAGTCTACTGAGGAGTGTCCCAAACTGGGGGTTTGGTTGCAGGCTGAGTTTTGGTGTGTTGCGCAAGTCAGAGATGCTTTAAAAAAGATGCCTTTAAAATCTGAGTTTAACTTGACACATTTGCCAGTGATTCAAAGACAGAGGTCAAATGTCAGGCTGCTTTATTAGGTTTCGCCTGCACAGCGCTTTCCGGTTGCTTGTGAAATCTATTGTTAATTTATATCTTAAAAGGGGCTTACATCATACCCCCTTGCTTTTCTTTGGTTCCTGTGCTTCCCGCTTACTTTTCCTCCATTTCTATTGGCTGTTGCATGCTATTTCATGTTCTTCCTTGTGTGTTTGCTCTTATCAGTTTCCCGAGGCCCAATTACTGTTTTCATCTGCTTTTGAAACAGAATTTTTTTTTTTAATGTTTTGCCTGCACATCGCTTGTGCGCATATCTGACAGCTCTCAGTACGGCCCCCCTCTAATACCTTTCTATGACGTGTGTGCATTCCGATGCGTCAGTTTTAAACATCGCCACCGCTCAGTGTTAGCAGCCACAGTCCTTATACAATGGGACACGGCAAGTTGTGGGGTGTGTATGGTGCTAGCTTCATTCACCAGTCTCCCTCGTGAGTGTTCATACAACGAAACACACTCCCTGTCACATCTGGCTGCTCCCTCTGGACTGTTCCAGGTAGGTATTTATTTCACACGCAGTTATTACCACTGCGTGTGGGTTCTCTCTTTCCTCCTCTTGCAGACAAACTTATTCCTGTAGTAACAAGAACTGCTCTCTTTTGTCAAACTTCCTCTACTTATTTTCATCAGAGCCTGCACCCCCCTAACCGATCAGTCTGCACCCATCCAGGTCAGGCTTACTTTCCTTGTAGCAGCATACTCAATGGTACAAAAAGAGAAGAAGGGCTGCTTAGCAACCATCCTTGAGCAAGGAAAACAAGCGAATAATGGGCATACATACTCCTTGCTGGTTTTCCCTGCATCCAATGTGACCGGTAAGATGAACGTTTTATAAGCCTGCTCTAGTGTTTCAGGTAGCAGCAACTTAGGGTGTGATCATGTGGTAATCCAACATGGCAGCGCCCAGTTGTTTGTGTGCTGATCCTGAGCTGGTGCCATGTGATCAGTAACTGCGTTTTTTCTTGCTTCTACTGTGTTGGCTGTGAAGACGAAGGTGAGCCAGGGTCTTGCGAATGTCTGTTCCAAGCCGCTTCCCCTTGTACATGGGTCAGAATGAATGTTTGCAGCAAGGTTACAGGTGATCACCTGTGCAAACAGACATGCAAGTTTGAAAGGGTAATCCAGTTCACACGCAAGAATGGAGAAATTTGAATTCTCTGTACGTGTAATTATTCTGCCTTCTCTTTTCCTGGACAAGCTCAGTCTTGTTGACTTCTAACCGGCACCTTCTCAGATAAGGAACGGCAGGTTTTACATGCACTCTGATTCTTACTAATCACAATTTTTGGGTAAATCTCTGTCTCCTCTCTGCAAGCTACTGTTCTTTAAGACCAGATTATTCTATGAAACTGCTTATCTCGCTAGCATATAAAATCGTTGATGTTTTGCCCTGTAGATGCAGATTGCTGACACAACATGCATATTGCAAAAGGTATTTTGTGTAATGTGCTATACTTAAAGAAATCCCCACTGTTATCCATTCACCTACATTTCCTTGTGACCCAAATCAGATATTACCACGTGTTTCAATGTTGTTGTTCTAACGACTAGTCTCTTTTGTGTAGTTTGTCGAAAGCCCTGACGCCTTTCTCTGTGCTTGTTTGGTTTTTCCACTGCACTTTACCTAATCTCCCCATAGCTGCACCATTTCAAGCGTACTTGTCTGTGGGAATGTTTTTTTCTCTTTGTCCATTGCCCTTTACCTAATCTCCCTGGTTTATGGTGCCACCAGTAGCAGCTCAATAAACTGCCTTTCTCAATTAGCAAGTCATAAAACTTTCACGGAGTTTCAGTAACTTATATTGAACACCTGCTCACCAAGCTACAACTTACAACAAAAAACAGCTCATTATTAATCACGTAGGCGAAACCTAATACATTTACCAATGCTTGTTCTTTTAGCATGGGAATTGATGTTTACTTTTCTTTCTCTAACTACAAACTCAGAGAAGTTTTTGAAGTGAATTATGTGATAATGTAGAATTTTGTTTTTTGCAATACACAACTGTTAGAAATGGGGTCTCTAGTTGGCAGGTTGTTACCCTGTCCAAGTAGGGACCCTGCTTCCTAGTCAGGATAAGGGGAATACACTACTGAAATAACCCCTGCTCACCCCCTTGATAGCTTGGCCCGAGCAGGCAGGCTTATCTCAGAGGCAGTGTGTAAAGCATTTATAACCAACAGTAATCCAGTGATAACACTACAAAAGGACATTACACCAGTTTAAAAAAAACAACCAATATTTTATCTGTGCAAACAAGACCAAAAACGATAAAAATCCACCATACAGTTCTTAGAAATATCAATAAGCAAACATAGACTTAAATTACAGTTCCTTGAAGTCGATAACTCCGTCCGGGCTATCACGGTGTCGTGAACACCAAATCCAAACAGTTCTGGCTGACCGCGGTGTCGCGGGCCAGCTACCGTGTCGGGAAGACCCGGAAAACAGTACCTTTAGAAATGGAGGGCGTCGGCAACCTCTCATTGAGCTCAGAAGAGCCGGCGTCAGCAGGTGCAGGAGTTGTCAGGCCCTTGAAGTCATGCAAGTAGCAGATCAAATTTGTCACGGATGAAGTCGGGACCACCGGCGTCAACAGGGGCCGGGGCTGCAGTGCGAAGTGCCGCAGTATGGCATTCAATGCCCTCAGTTTGCGGTGCAGGCAGTGGCTTGCTGACGGTCGTCCAGCGGCGTCGGTGAGACCAGGGGCTGCAGTGTAAAGTAATGCGGTGCTTGTGGCGGTGCTGGCAGGTCACGGTGCAAGCATCAGCGTCATCGTTGTGGATGTACTGTCGTTGGCTGACAAACCGGAGGCGATGGCGACAGCATCGGTAGGCCAAGCCTACGGTGCGGGATGAGGGCGGAGCATCGTGTAACTTATGAGCGGTGCCCTCGAACCTCGGTGCAAGCAGCTGCATCGATGTCGGCGTGGGGTGGCATCATCAGGGATACCAGGGCGGCTGCATGAGATGAGGCAGTGCGGAGTGCGGTGCCCACAGGTCACAGTAAAAGCAGCGGCTCGGTGGAGGTGGTGAACGGCGAGGTTGGTGAGACCAGGGTTGCGGTACGAAGTGCGTCGGTGCCCTCTGTGGTGCCTTCAGGACATGGAGCCGGCAGCAGCATCGTTGACGGCGCTGGGTTGCTTTTTTCTGTTTCAGCACAAAACCCACAGTTTCCAGTGCTGAGAGCAGATGAAGTTGAAGTCTTTGCTGTTCCTGAGACTTCTTGATCAGGGGGCAAGCTCTACCTCAGGCCCTTGGAGAAACTCGCACAAAGAAGTTGCAGAAAGTTCAGTCCAGTCGTTTCACTGCCCAAGGCAGAAGCAGCCACTGCAGGCCAACACGGCAAAATGGTAATCCCTCCTCACAGCTTCTCCAGCTCTTCTTCTTGGCAGTCTTCTTGGTCCAAAAGAGTTTTAAAATCCTGGAGTCTGGGCCCCAATATTTATACCACATTTCCCTTTGTTATCTTGTGGCAGAGAGTGTCTGTGCTCAGTCCAAACCAGTTCTGTCCTCTCTGGCCCAGCTTCCTGACAGGAGGTGGAGACGGCATTGTCCATGGCAGACCAGGACCATTCATGTGCAAGGAAATCTCCTCCCACTACTCCAAATGCAGCACAGGTCTATCCTGCTCAGCCCTGACTTATCCAGGAAAGGCAGGGAAAACCTCGAACAGTGGCTGTCTGAAGAGAATGCACATCCCCAGCCCCTTTCACTCCAAAGCCAGGCAGTCAATCCACAATGCAGCACAGGCACACAGGATGGCTAAGCAAGAAAATAAATAAAAAATCAAAAGGGGGGAGTGAAGAGTGGTGAAGGTAGAATCGTCCTCCTCTAGATACTATGATTCAACAAGAAGATTCTACCGCTTTACAATACATCCTTCCTTGTTTGGAAATTTATAATGATTGTGGTGGGAAAAATGGTGTTAAGCCCAAGAATTTATCAAGGGAAACACTATATGTTTGTAAAATACCCCTCACACACTCAAAAATCCATTGTCATGCTTCATCATGGGGGTCTTCCCGTCCCTCTACGGGGCGGGGCGTGCTGCGACCTACGGTGATGCGGGAGCACTTAATTAAGTGAAAAAACTATGTGTTGTGCAGAGGTGGGAGTGGTAGGGTCAGGAAAGATAGTGGTGCAAATTTAAAAGTTGCCTGGCTAGTGGAAAAAATTAATTTTATTCGCTTCCCTAGCTGGAAACATTAAAAATGGGGAGACGTAGGGGGTATACTTTTATGAGTTGCCTCCTACTTGGTCAACATGTTTCAAAAGCCATCCCCTTGGCTTTCTCTTCAGGACCATGCGTGATCCCTACTTCACTCACACACAGATTATGTGTAATTGGTGTGCCTAATAATATTCAGCCACAGTTCATGCTAAATCAAGCATGCAAAATAGCATACCCATTCGGTATCTTTTATAACCTGTAATAAAAGAACAAAAAAATGACACAGTAATGCACTGTATGAAACATATCACCATCATGTGGAAAAGAAAGTTGGCAGTAAATACCACTGTGATATATTTTTCTTCTCAAAATTATCGAGGTGCACCATACTCATTCTTTAGAGTGGGTGCTGTGCTGCCCAATGCTGATCTTCAAGTCACTTCTCACACAGTTTAAAAACACTTAAAAACACACACGTATATACATATTACACTCGAAATGCCCAGCGTTCTTAAAAGGCATTCTTTGGTTATTTTATACACGTGTTTCTCTTCATTCTTGCGCAGTTGTATTTGCGATCATACGTTATACATACACTATTTTTAGGAAATTATGGCCTCATGACCTGTCACGGAAGGGGAGGGCGCCTGTAGTCAGACACTGCAGGAGAAACGTTAAAGAATTTAGTTTTCAGTTTGTTTAAGTGGTCATTTTTCTGCTCAAAAAACCGAAGTAGGCTATATTTAAAGACCCGCCTAGGTCTTACTCACGTCGTCAAGGCTGCACAGTCTCCGGTAAATACCTTCTCGTCGCTCCGTGGAACGCTTACTGAACGTTCGGAGCTCCTATTTGTATCTCCAGCAACATAAAAGCGCGCTAAAGAGAAAGGAAAACCACTAGTGTGTAACTTCCCAAAATGGCCGCCGAAAGTGTGCTGTTTTCGTTACGCAAAACACTACACTTCCTGTCTCATCGGGATTAAGCGCTGGCTCTCCATTTGTTTCAGAATGTGTCTAGGTACAATTGATCCTGGAATCGGATTTGTTTAAGTGGTCTTTTGAAATGTTGTCTTTTAACAAAAAACTTATAACCGAACGGGGTGAATCGCTTGGTTTATTTTCTAGTTTGCCAGATATGCATACTGATTGTTGTGAGAACACTAGAGCGCAACCCTTCCAAAGATGGCTGATGTTGTTATGCCATTCTGATCGGTTCACTTCCTGTGTTATTTCACATACTCAATATTTCTGTATTTACAGGTTACATTAATGCGATCTGTGCGTTATCCTCTCTAGTTCCTCATGAATGTTTATCAGAAGATGGAGTCTGGTGGGCATTAGCAATTAGCCCCAGGTAAATACTTTGTTAGCGTATCTATAATGATTCGTTCTGTGTGTCATCCTCTCTGGTCATGGTGGAGTGGTCTGATTTCTCATAAATGTTTCTCAGAAGATGGAGTCTGGTGGGCATTTACAATTGGCCCCAGGGAATTTCATCATTCAGTCCTGTGTCATTAGTTTTTAAACGGAACACCCACCGCTGTTCTTTTTCCAAGAGATATCTTTCATTCATGACTTGTTCTATCACTGTCCAGGAGATTTCTTCATGTGTGTGTCCTTTTTCTTGAAAGTGCGAGGCCATTTTTGTAGTGCTCTTTTTGCACTTAATATTGCTCTTGTGCTCCCCTATTCTGGTCTTTACTGGACGTGTGGTCATGCCTACATACTCCATCAGACAAGGGTAGGTGATCAGGTACACAACATTCTTGGTGTTACATGTTGTGAATTTTCTCTGCTCCCACTTAGTGCCGTTGCGGAAAACGATTTCTCTGCTCTTTTTTGTTAGTCTGCAGACATTGCACATTCCGCAAGGGTGATGTCTTGTGACTTGTGGTAGTAATGTTGTTTGTCTCGTATGTTCACTCTCACGTGGTCTGGTATGTACTACCATATCTCTGATGCTCTTTTCTCTCCTGTGGGAGAAGATTGGTTTAGGGAGGTTCATTCCTCCACTATTTAAGATACGCCAGTGTTTATTGACAATCTTTGTTATCTGGTTGGAGTTTGTATTAAACGTGGTTATGCAAATAGGACGTTTGTCTTCTTGTTTAGGAGGTGAAGGTTCTAGCAGGCTTTCCCTACAGTTATTCCGTGCTCTTTTGTAGGCCTGGTCTATCACCTTCCTTGGGTATAGCCTTCTCTCCAGTTTCTGTTTCAAATCTTCTGACTGTTGTTTAAACTCAGTGATTGCTGTACAATTTCTCCTTAGGCGTAAAAATTGGCCATAAGGGAGACTGTCGCGAAGATGTCTTGGGTGGAAGCTTTGATATAACAACAAGCAGTTCTTTGAAGTAGATTTGAAATGTGTCGTAGTCACAAGTTTTCCTTCTTTTGGGTATATGTTCAGGTCGAGGAAGACTAATTCCTTATTTGAAATGGTGCTGGTAAATTTAAAAAATTCGTCTTGGTAGTTTAGCCAAGTGATGAAACGTTTGGCTGTAGTTTCGTCTCCATCCCAGATGATTAGTATATCATCAATATACCGTTTCCATATATTTATATGGTTACGGAAGGGGTTGTCAATATGTAGAATTTTTTGTTTCTCCAGATGGTGAACATAGAGACCAGCTATGCTAGGAGCAAATGTGCTCCCCATGCTGGTCCCATGTTTCTGGAGGTACAGGGTCTAATTGTACTCAAAAAAGTTTTTCATCAATGCCAGATTACAGCACTCCATGATGACATTCCGAGGCGTTTGGTATTCCCAGTCTATGTCAAAAAGCACTTCTTCAATAATAGTCAGTGTCTCGTTGTGAGGAAGGCTGGTATACAGACTCTCCACATCACAACTAATCATTAGTTGGTGCTGGGGGTCAAAAGGCATTTCTTCAAGAAGTGTCAGGACATCCTTGGTATCTTTTAAATTTGTGGATGTTCTTTGTACCAGGGGTCGTAGGTAGGCGTCTGCAAATTTTGAGACAGGTTCTAAAATAGATCCTATTCCCGACACTATCGGGCGACCTGGTGGAGTCTTCAGATCCTTATGTATCTTTGGAATTGTATACAGATAGGGTGTCTTTGGTGAATCTTTGGTCAGGAAATCTCCTTCCTTTTTCGATATCCATCCATGTGCCCGAGCTTCTTCGACCATACTTGCTATCTGTACCTTTATTTGTTCGGTTGGGTCCTGGTCTAGGATTTCGTAATTTCTTTGGTCTTGTAGGAGGCGTCTGCATTCACGATCATATTGGTCAGCTTACTGTATTACAATTGCACCTCCTTTATCCGCTGATTTTATGACCAGGTTGGTGTTGTTGGTTAGTTCTCTTATGGCTTCTCTTTCTTCCTTTGTGATGTTATGAAAGACTCAATTAGCGGTGGGGTCTAATTCCTCCAAGTCTTTCATTACTGCTTTTTCAAAAGTAAGCAGTTCAATGGGTAAAGTTGAGTCTGGGGGGGTGAAGGTTGATTTGAGTTTTAAACCCGTGTCTCCATCTTGTTTCTCCATTTGTTCCTTGTCTTTGAAGAAGACTTGTAATTTCAGTCTCTTCGTGAATTCTTGCATTTCTTTACACAAAAGAAATTTGTCCAGATTGGCAGTCAGCGCAAAACCTAGTCCTTTCTCTAGAATCCTGGTCTGTGCATCTGTAAGGGTATAATCTGTTAGATTCACCACAAGATTCATTTCCTGCTTGTTGAGGTACCTGTCATGCTCCTCGTCGATACCCTGGTTTGTTCTTTTTCTCTCGGTGTCCAGTGTACATTGTTTTCTCTCCGGTTTCTTCCTTTGTTCCTTCCTTCGCGTGACCCTAAAAAATGAGTCTGATCATAATAGGGGAAATCCTGGGGAGGGTGAATCCAAGGGTGGTATGCTCCTTGGGGATGTTGGTATGCGGGAGGGCCAAAGGGGTGTGCTGGATACATGGGTGGGCCCTGGTACTGGCCCCAACCTCTTGGTCCGTGGTATGTCGGGCGCCTGTTGTTGCTTCTTGTCCCCTGATATCTCGGACTTTTACCCCGGCTGGAATCTGAGCTAGTCGATCCTGTCTCTGATGAATCATCATCTGTTGTCATCTCTTGGACGCTTGTTTGGGGTTTGTAATCTTCCCTGGTATAAGGATATACCCTGTCATGACTGAAACGGCTTGAACCTTTTTTTAATTTGTTATACTTGCTCTGTTTCAATGACACTTCAAACTCATTCAATGTTTTATTCAATTCATCCAGATGTTTCTTAAAGGCATTGGGAGATTCGTAGCTCTTTAAACGTACTTCTATTTCCTGAATTTCAAACTTCAATTCTTGTGCCAGTCTGCTGGCAGTTTTTATTATTAATACCAGCCAATCTCTGGTGCAAGAAAATACCCACTTTCTCAAATTGGTATTTTCAAACACAGAATACAAAAATCATCTTTACTAAAAGATGCATTTTTATATTCTGATTCAGTCATACTAAATTCCATCTTTCTAGCTTGTCCCCATGGGAAGTTATACTTGTAAGATGTTACAAAGTATTCCCCATTCTATCCTATGGGACAGATATCCTTTCAATAGTGAAAAACGAATTACACTGTATTTCACTATCAGGGCATGTTACACACACCAGTATATGTCCTACCTTTCACATACACTGCACCTTGCCCATAGGGGTACTTTAGGCCTACCTTAGTGGTGACTTATATGTAATAAAAGGGAAGGCAAGGGCCTGGCAAGTCGGTGCACTTGCTAGGTCACCATGGCAGTTCAAACTGTGCGTAGACACTGCAGTGGCAGGTCTGGGATACTTTTACAGGGCTACTCTTGTGGGTGGCACAATCGGTGCTGCAGGCCCACTAGAAGCATTTGATTTATAGGTCCTGGCACTCTTAGTGCACTATACTATGGACTTACCAATAAATTAAACATGGCAATCATGGAAATACCAATCCATAACATAATTTACAGTAGGAGCACTTGCACTTTAACACTTAACAGCAGTGAGAAAGTGCGCAGAGACACTAAACCAGCAAAAACAGAGTCAAAACCAGGAGGTCAGAAAGCAAAAAGACAGGGGAAACGCGCCAAAAGATGCCAGGTATAACAACAACAAAATGCAAATACCTGTAAATGAACTGTATGCATCCACTAGTTACGAAAGCAAAAATGAACACCTTTTTTGTAACTTTGAAGTCTGCTGGAAACAGAGATTTTAAAAGGGATGAAAACAAATCAAGACACTTACTTTGTGATACCCAAATGATTACTATTAACAGAAACCTGATTTTCAGACATTATCATTTGTGTGCTATATAGTTTTATCAGTAAAACAGTATGATTGTGCATATTTAGCGACTATTCCAATGATAAATGTGCTGTCTGTAAATGAAAATTTGCTACCACATGATGCTTCAGTTACATTCAAAGATTGCCCCACCTCATGTCCATTAAAGATAGGTGGTTTTCAAAAGTTTGTTGTTCTAAAACATGAGTTTTGATTCGAAAACGTTTGGGTACCACTGGTCTACAGACTTTGCTACCACTTTGGAGGAGGGGTTGCCCTGGTGCATGACTTATGAGGAACTTGCAACAGGCAAACCGCAGATTTTGTCATCTGATTGGAGAACAACTACTGAAAGTAAATAAACTCTCCAGTTTAAATGCACTGGTGAAGACTCACCAAATACCAAAACTGTGTGGGAATTTAGGAAGTTGTGGGTTTCAAAAATGAGTCATTTCATGAACTCTATGCCTATATTTGGTTTACCATTTAAATCTTACTGATCAGACTTAATCGTATATTCCCAGCGGGTAGGGAACCACTGTAAGGGGCACTATAGGATACTTTACAGCAATGACACACTCCTTTTTTAGATCAGTTCACTTTAATCAAAATGTGGTGTTACAGCTCTCAAACATCAAAGCTACTATAGGGCAGCCAACCAATAACCGGTACTTTAAAATTCACAGGACCTTAACCTATTCTGCTAATTAAAAGAAAAACAACACTGAAATATAGAAATAATGCGGAATGCGTCTAATTACTCGATCAGCTTCGATTTTAGATGGAACAATCCTATAGAAAAGTGAATCATGCTGCCCTTTATGTTGCACAACAGACCACTCTTAGCAAAATCACCCGAACAGTGTGCCGGAATGCAAAGTGCCGTTTTAGCTGCTCGACAGAAATAATAAAATACCTGTTTTTCAGCTCTGACGAAGAGTCCTGTTTAATGCATTGCACAAGTCCTCCTCCATTACGTGGGCGACTCTATCATCATCCGCGCCCCTCCCTGACTTCCCTAAAATGTGTGGAAGGGACATCAGTCAATAGCAATTGAAAGACGCAATGCCTGGTGGGCTTTATGATTTTAGAAACAAGATAAAAGCTTTATGGCTTAGGAAAGCAATGAAATGCTATTTTTTGTAGCCACTAGCATCATATTTACTTAAAGGATCGTGACTATAAAAGCAAATATCTCTTTCGGGGAGCCTGGACAAAAGCTGTCCGGGAACAGTGTAGTAAATAGCTCTGAAATTGTTTTCTCTGCTTCATTTCAAACACTTAAGGCTAGGAAAGTTTGACCTTTTACAAATGGAATGCTTCCCCGCAGGTCACGGGGCTGTGCTGAATGCGAACGGTGATGTGGAGCTCGATGCAATCATCATGGACGGTAAAACTCTGGCTGCTGGCGCCGTCTCCTGCATCAGGAACATTTCCAACCCAGTGTCCTTTGCCTGCTCGGTCTTGGAACAGGTACTTCACCTCTTGTTTCTGTTCCTGGCTGTTGTTTGTTTCATCTTGGACTGATATGTCTTGACAAAATGGAAATGGAAACTTACCTTAATTATGTATTGTTAAAAGGGGTAATATAGACTAATTTTCGACAAGGAAATGTATTAGCAACACGCACTACTCCATTAAGACAGTTTGAAGGACTACTGACACAATATCGAAACCAAAAATAATGATATAGAAATATCGCATCAAAAATATTGATACAAAAAATATCGCTTTTCTATACATATAATGGTATACAAGAATAGTGAAAAAAGATTGTTTTTAGACTAATATCGAATGAATGTATACAATAATATTATTTTTCAAAATATATAGTAGAAAAAATATTAAATATTTTAACATATAACATTAATATAATGTAAATTGAATATGTTTAAGTAATATTCAAACATATACATAAATACAAACGTATTTAAACAAATGCAAACGCATATATGATAGTGTGTATACTTATATACACATATATAATATAAAAAAAATTAAAAAATGTTATTTATAATCTATATTTTAATTTTAGAATGTTTTTTTAAATATACCGATATAACCAGGCGTCTCTCCAGGTTGCTTGGTCGAGGGAGGCCCGAATCAATAAAGAAGCCTTAATCCTGCAGCCCTTGTGTGCGTGCTCTCTTCCATTGGGAGTAGGGGTTGTTCATATATATTTACATACACATATACAAATAATTAATACATGCAACAAATAAACTGCAATTTTTTTTAATATTTCAATTTTAATTATCCATAAAACAGGAAACAATATATAAAAATATGTTTAACTAAAAATATGGTACAAATTACATAAATTTATATATACAAAAATATCAAATTAAATGCATATATACATAATAATAATAAATATGTAAACTAATACTAAAGCATTGGACACCAATGGAGTAAAATTTACTATTCCCGCTCCAGTGTGTGCAACAGTTGGGAAAGCGTAAGACTCAAGAGGGGTAAAATTTACTATTCTCACTCTAGTGTTTTCAACAGTAGGGAAAGCGTTGGACTCAGGAGGGGTTATATTTAATTATGCCCACTCCAGTTGGTGCAACAGTAGGGAAAGTGATGGACTCAGAAGCAGTGGTGGCTGCCTCGGAATGGGGATGGTGAGGCGGGGGGAATGGATAAAACAAAATAAAATAAACTTACCTTCACCGCCGTTGTACTCCTCTCCTCCGTCCTCATCTCTCTGCAGTGGCAGCACTGGAAGCACCCAGGCTCCCAGACTCTCCCAGCCAATCACGATGCTGCTCATACAGTGTCTTGATTGGTCTGCACAACCTGTTTGGCAGCTCAGGCAGTGCCTGGGTGCCTGGGCATGTTCTCCACTGGGCTGTGCAACACAGCCAGGTGGAGAACATGCTAAGTGAGCATGATTGTTTGGCCTGCCCATGATGGCCGGCTAAACAGTCATGCACACTTAGGGAGTGCAAACCAAACCTCACTCTGCTCTGGCGAGGCCAGCCCCGGCCCACCTGGACCTGGCTCCAGTCCCGCACAGAAAAATAAAATGATAATAACGTCTTGTTATTATCATTTCTTTTTTTACACTGCTCAAATAGCTGCGTGGTGACGCTCCTCCGCCTTAGTGGAGGGGCTGCCACTGCTCAGGGGGAGTCAAGTTTACTATTGCCGCTCCAGTGTGTGCAACAGTAGGGAAAGTGTTGGACTCAGGAAGGGTCAAATTAACAATTCCCACTCCAGTGTGTGCAACGGTAGGGAAAGCGTTAGACTCAGGAGGGTTAAATTTACTATTTCCACTCCTGTCCGTATAACAGTAGGGAAAGTGTTGGACTCAGGAAGGGTAAAATGTACTATTCCCACTCCAGTCAGTGCAAAATAGGGAAAGTGTTGGACTCAGCAGGGGCTACAATTACTATTCTCACACCAGTCAAAGCAACAGTAGGGTAAACGTTGGACTCAGGAGGGGTGAAATGTACTATTCCCTCTCCAGTAGGTGCAATAGTAGGCAAAGCATTGGACTCAGGAGGGGTAGAATTTACTATTCCCACTCCAGTTGGTACAACAGCAGGGAAAGCATTGGACTCAGGAGGGTAAAATATACTATTCCCACTCCAATGAGTGCAACAATAGGGAAAACATTGGACTCAGGAGGGGTTACATTTGTTATGTCCACTTCAGTAGGTGCAACAGTAGGTAAAGCGTTGGACATATTAAAACTTAAGTTTGCTATTCGCACACCAGTCAGTGCAACAGTAGGGAAAGTGTTGGACTCAGGAGGGGTAATATTTACTATTCCCACTCCATTCGGTGAAACAGCAGGGAAAACGTTAGACTCAGGAGGGGTAAAATCTACTATTCACACTCAACTTTGTGCAACAGTAGAGAAAGCATTGGACTCAGGAGGGGTAAAATTTACTATTCCTTCTCCAATGTGTGCAACAGTAGTGAAAGCATTAGACTCACAAGGGGTTACATTTATTATGCCCACTCCAGTAG
Source organism: Calotriton arnoldi (assembly GCA_963921515.1). Taxonomy (NCBI): domain Eukaryota; kingdom Metazoa; phylum Chordata; class Amphibia; order Caudata; family Salamandridae; genus Calotriton; species Calotriton arnoldi. The sequence continues at coordinate 712,348 of CAWUFW010007742.1, read as the reverse complement.
GTGTAACAGTAGGGAACGCGTGGAACTCAGGAGGGGTTCCTACTCCAGTCTGTGCAACTGTAGGGAAAGTGTTAGACTCGAAAGGGGTTACATTTACTATTCTCACTCCAGTCTGTGCAACAGTAGGGACATTGTTGGACTCAGGAGGGGTTAGATTTACTATTCCCTCACAAGCTGATGCTACATTAAGGTAAGCTACTATTCCCACACCAGTCTGTGCAACAGTAGGGAAAGTGTTGACTCAGGAAGGGTAAAATTTACTATTCCCACTCAAATCTGTGCAACAGTAGAGAAAGGTTTGGACTCAGAAGGGGTCAAATTGACTATTCCAACTCCATTCACAGTACAGAGAGAGTACTTCACTGCACACAAATAACATATTTTAACAGCTCTCTTAAATACCCAAAAATATAAAATTCAAAATATAAAAATTAAATGTCTTAATTTTAACAAATTTTTTAAAAATAACACAAATTCTAAATGTTTTAATAATTATTATCAATTAACACAAATATTATTAATATAATTAAAACACCACAGTAGGGGCCTGATTACGATGGCGGTTGGACCGCCACTGCCAGGCCATCAGTAGTGGTCCCACCGCCATCGGCCCCTGCAGGACCACCCGTCACATTAGGATGGCCGGCGGATGGTGGGCTGGCAGAGAGATCATCCGCCACGCATCTGACGGGCTCGAGGAGCCCGCCGGACCATTAGAGAGACTGCAATCCCTACAATAGTGGCAGTGTCTGCTCAGGCACTGCCATCGGGATTACAATTTCTCTTACCGCTGCCATTTCATGGCGGTCTGCCCACCATGAACAAACAGGCATAATGGGACTTTGGGGCCCCTAGCGGGCCCCCTTCCCATGGCCCTCAGCTATGGGTTATGGGGGGCACCTATGGTGCCCCCCGAAACATCCCTCCACCGCGTGGTGCTGTCACAAGGTGCAGGGATGTTTACAAACATGCCTCTTAGCAGAGAGGCTTGTGCTGCAGCCCTTTTTCAGGCCGCAGCACAAGCCTCAATGCTAAGAGGCATGTTTCCAACCGCCTCCACGGCGGGTGGATCGTAATCTGTCTGTCTGGACCACCGACTCCCTGTCGGCCAGTCTCGTTCCTGACAGGATGGTGGTCGGGCGCTCATCCACCCGCCATCATAATCAGGCCCTATATTCCCACAAACATATCAGCCAACAATTCAAATGTAATAGAAATAAAGAAAGTATAACACAATTAACATATATTAAGTAATACGTTTTTTAATCAAATGAACAATTTTGTATTTATTTATGATCACTTAAATAATTTCTCCCATTCCTCTACAAACTAAAATATAACTTAACAAAAATGATAAGTTCATAATTAACATAATTATCAACAAAATAATAAATATTAAAGTAATAATTAGCAATACATTATTTCTTAGTTAACTTCCCACCCTGTAACCCTCAAAACACCCACACCTGATATATAATGTAAAAATATATATCTTAATTGCACAATTTCCATAATTAATTATCAATTGAATAATTAATAGTAACTTAAAAGAATTCTTAAATAATTATAATTAATTTAGTTCCCACCCTGTACCCCTAGAAACCCAACAAACCGCACCTGATATGTAATTTAAAAAATATATTAATTAGACAATTTACATAATTAATTATCAACTAAATAATTCATAGTAATCTAAATTAATTATTAATAATCATCATTAATTTACTATCCACTGTTTTCCCTCTACAAACCCCACAACCAAATCCTAAAACATAACTAAAAAATAAATTAATTTCACAATTTACATAATTAAGTATCAATTAAATAAGTAATAGCAATTAAAAATGTAATTATTAATTGATTATAATTAATTTCCTTCCCTCTCTATACCCCTACAAACCTCACATCCCGCCCCTAAAACTTAACTTAAAAAATATATTATTTACAAATTGTTTCATAATTAATTTTCAATTAAATAACTAATAATCATTAAACATTATTTATTAACTGATTATAATTCAATTACTTCCCACTCTATACACCTACAAAACCCACAAACTGCTACGATGATAAAAATTACAAAAAAACAATCAAATGAAATTAAACAACAACAAAAAATGTGCAAACTATATAAAAAAATTAACAATAATTATTCAATTAAAACATACAAAAATACATAAAAATAATTTTAAAAAGATAATAACAATTGTATTTTTGTAAACGATATTAACAACATAGATATTTTTAACATTGATATTAACAGCATAGGTATTTTTAACATCGATAGTACTTACCTTAGAAAATCGATATTCTTGTCAACGATATTCCTGCATCACCATATTTTTTACTCAATATTTTGTCTGAATACTAAATCTTACCCACTCAAATGTGCGTTGTGCACCGAGACATTCCTTGGGCGTTGCAGTGGTATTTCCCACTCAACACCCATGGATTTTGATGCTGCCCCAAATTTACAAGAGAATGTAAACCTGGGGAAGCCCCAAATCCTTACGCCTCCTGAGGTGAAGCGTAACAAGGAGAAATTTCTTTATTTCTCCTCATTATTTCCTCTTTCTATGTGTGCATCATTCTGCAGCAAAAATAGAAATCGGAAAATGCCTCTTAGGATTGTTGCTTTGCAGGAAGGTGCCCCTTCCTGCACAAAACAATCCTGCCGGCAACACATGCACCCTTGCACTATGGTGCAAGGGTGCCTGCATTGGAGCAAGGCTGCCGAAACAGCACCAGTGCAGGGGGAAAGGACAGGAATGCACCATTTTGCATAAATATGGTGCATTCCTGCCCTTTCACTTTGGAATAGGGCAGTGCAGCAAGGTGACTTGCTGTGCTGCCCTATGCCAAATCCCATAAATGAGGGCAGTAATGTACAACATATAAGAGTAATATAAGAAGGAGAACAATTCAAAACAGGCATTTAAAGTGGTTGTATGACGTTACAACGCATTCCGTTGCAACGCATGCCTTTACCACGCATGCGTTACAACGCAAATGCCATTCCCACGCATAACCTTTACCACGAATATTCCTTTACCACGCATACTTTTACAACGATTTTCATTGTAAATTCATGCATGGTAAGGGCATACTCTTGGTAAAGGTTATTCCCCCACTCCTAAACCCTTCTTACAAATACCCCTCCCCTGCCCTTAACCCTAAAATTGGACCCCTGCTTTTTAAAAAATTAAATTTAAAATTCCCCTTACCTCTCCACGTCGTCTCTTCTCTTTTTTCTTCCGTGTTTACGTTGCACGTCGTATAGAGGAAACGGAAGTGTTTTTCCCTTTCCTCTAACGACGCCGATTGCCTCCCGATTGCCTCCACATCCCTACTTAAATAGGTGCAGTTTCTTTTTTGGGGGGGAAACCCCCCCAATACCCCTTTTTTTTCATGTTTTTTTTGGGGGGGGGAGACCCCCCCAAGCCCCCTTTTTTATTTTTTTACCCTTTAACACACATGCCTTTACTACGTATTTCTTAGTAAAGGTATGCGTGGTAAAGGCTATTCGTGGTAACCACGCATGCGTTGTAATGCATGCGTGGTTAAGTTATGCGTGGAAACGGCCACGTTGTAGTGGCCGTTTCCCATTTAAAGTAGCTCTTACTTGTCAGTTATATGTGAATAATAGATGGGCCTGTTAGTGAATATATATGTGGTTTCAGATGTGTTCTGCTTGCTAGTGTTTTTGGGTGTATTTGTTACATATGGTTAAGGTATGAGTAGTCAGGCATACATCCACTCTTATAAACGTATATGCTTTGCACGCCTTAATATCACAGACATGCCAAGGCCCAGGTTTAGTACTGATTTGTGTAGGTGCTTGCATGATGCAAGGCTTTGATAAGCAGTGCTCAAAAACAGAAACAATAATGACAAAGTATTTTGGCAATGAAATTTGATTTAAGTACATTTTTAAATTCCATTGCAAAATGCAGAACCCTGATAATTCATGCTAATTGGGATCAACAGGTAAGGGACAGCACAAACAGCCCTAATCCACAAAAAAATGCATATCAACACACAGACAAGAGAGATGCATGTACTTTTTGTGAAAATTGCACATATAATACAATTTACCTTGGGCTGTCGCTCTTGTGAAGAAATTTGAGGAAGAAATGGAGGGTAATTCTCATGCAAGACACCATTCACTCTCCTGTTGCTTAATAATGCAATGCAAAATCATGCTTAATACTAATACCTCAACAGACGACTCAGCTTCTACACCCCCACCCGCCAGCTCCGCTCGACCAGCCTCGCCCTGGCCACAGTCCCCCGCATCCGGAAAATGACCGCCGGCGGCAGATCCTTCTCCCACCTTGCCGCCAAGACCTGGAACACCCTCCCCACCAACCTCCGACAGACCCAAGACCTACTGGCCTTCAGAAGACTCCTCAAGACCTGGCTCTTCGATCAGTAGCAGCACCACCCCCCTCTTCCCCCAGCGCCTTGAGACCCTCGCGGGTATGTAGTGCGCTTTATAAGTGACATGATTGATTGATTGATTGTATTATTTATGTAAGCGTTAATCACTGAGACTTGGCTCAATGAGCTCTCCGCACCATGCTTCGATATGCTTGTGCCCCCAGGTTTTACTATTATTAACAAAGACAGAAAAGACCAACGAGAGGGAGGTGTAGCTATCATTCATAAGGACAACATCGCCATCACGGAAATGGACTTTGAATGTCTTACCGCCAATATCAAGACTAAGGATGATGGAGCAATACTCTGCCACCTGCTCTATCACCCACCAGGCAACACCCCCGCATTTGGGGAACATTTGTCCGACCTGATTGCTCACTGCGCACTCGGGGATGCGAACAACCTAATTCTTGGTGACCTCAACCTTCGTTGGAATGAAGCGAACAACCCGTTAATTCAAACGCTATCCAACCTTCTCCGTGACAACAACTTATCCCAACACTGCTCAGACGAGACGCACAACAAAGGAGCAACCCTGGATGCCATTATCGCTCAATGAAACGCAATTGCGATCGACCACATACTCCCCGTGGACTGGTCGGACCATCACATGATCTTATTCCACATTAACCAAAAAATGCTCTCCCAGCCACCCGTGCAAGACCCCCCCAAATGGGCGAGAAACCTCACCCAGATTCCCATGGTAGCCTTAGAAGAAGGGATAAGCTCGCTCCTTCCCAGCGCCAACCACCACCTCACCACAACCGAACTCACCTCGCTCTACAACTCAAATTTGGTGGCCATGCTCGACCAATTAGCCCCCCTGAAGCTAAAAAAAAGCTGAGTTATTCCGTCCAGATCATGGTTCAACACTGATATCAACTCCGAAAGGAGACAACTAAGAGCCACAGAAAGACGCTGGAGGAATAATCCTACTATTACCCTCCGCGAACAACTCAAAACAGTTCACAGGAAGTACAACAATCATATTAAGAACAAAAAATCCACGTTTTTCCGCACCGCGCTGGACAGCGCAAAAAATAGACCCAAAGAGCTCTATAACATCATCAGGCAACAAACCTCCAAGCCCGCTACATCCTCAATACAGGCGTCCAAAGAACTTTGCAACAACTTCACCAACTTCTTTAAGGACAAGATCACCAAGATCGAACTCTCACTGGACACCAACAACACCCCCCCCACAAAGAGCACCACGTCTGGGGCGTATGATATCGCCCCCTGTCCCTCTACCAAATCCTGGTTAAGCTTCCGTCCCATCCAGGAAACTGAGATAATTAATCTTATCTCCACCTCCAAACCCTCATCTCATGTCCTAGACCCTATTCCCCCCCAACTGACCAAAAAGCTGAAGTGCTCCCTAGCCCCTCTCTGGTGCACGATCATAAATAGCTCCATGAAAAACGGAGTCCCAAACTGCCTTAAAGTGGGACAAGTCACGCCTTTGCTGAAAAAACCCGGCCTTGACATAAAGGATTTGAATAACTTTAGACCTGTCTCTAACCTTCCTCTTCTGTCCAAAATCCTAGAAAGATGTGTGCTCCAACAACTACCCCAACACTTGGACAACATCAACCTCCTTGACTTCCATCAGTCTGGCTTCAGAAAAGGCTGCAGCACTGAAACCGCGATCCTCAACATCATCGATGATATCCACAAATCACTAGACTCTGACCAATGCTGCCTCCTCATTCTCCTCGACCTATCGGTAGCTTTCGACACGGTAGACCACAAACTTCTCATTAGGGCTCTCCAAGAAAGAGCTGGACTTGGCGAGGTGGTCCTCCAATGGTTCTCTTCCTTCCTACACAACCGCACCCAAAGAATCAAAATCAAAAACTTTGCGTCCGACCTCCATCCAGTCAACAAGGGAGTCCCTCAAGGTTCAGTGCTCTCCCCGCAACTTTTCAGCATTTACATGGAACCTCTCACCAAGCTACTCAAAAAAGCCAACATCCGCTTCCATCTTTATGCAGACGATACTCAGATCTACTTGGAAACCGCCTCCATCAGGGACATTCAAAGACTCAATGACGTACTGAGAGATGTTCAACACTGGCTGTCATGTAACCACCTTAAACTAAACCCCGTCAAAACCGAAATACTCCTCATCTCGAACAAAGAGGAGAACCCCCAAATTGCTGAATGGCAAAAAGCTGACGATGCGCTCAACGGGAACCTCACCCTGGCCGACTCTGTCAAATCACTAGGCATCACGCTAGACCCGAAACTGGACATGACCAAACACATCAAGAACTCAGCTAAGAGCGCTTTCTTTAATCTAAAGCTACTGAACAAAATAAAACCTTTCATTCCGCCCATTGATCTCAAACAGGCCACCCAAGCATTGGTGTTGTCAAGACTGGACTATGGGAATGCAGTCCTCTCAGGAATAGCAAAATCACATCTTGCTCCCCTCAAAACAACGCTCAACGCGGCAGCCAGAATGGTCACTGGAATCAAGAAATTCGATCACATTTCTCCTGCACTCAGAGAACTTAAGTGGCTCCCAGTCGAAATGCGGGCTAGCTTCAGAACAGCCTGCCTCACACACAAAGCCTTGCACACCGGCAAACCAGAATATTTGGCAGCCAAACTCAAAAAAGCCGGTCAGGCCAGGAACCTCAGAAGCTCGAACTCCCTTCTACTCATCCCGCTGAAAACTAGAAAACAAAAAACTGCGGCACGATCCTTCGCCGGGAGCGCGCCCAAAATCTGGAACTCTATTCCCCCTCACATCAGAACTATTCCCTCTTTTGTAAAATTCAAAAGTCAACTCAAAATCCTGTTCCTCGACCGCTCCCTAGAGAACTGATAGGAGCAGGCGTTGCGCGGAAGCAGACACCTCTCACTGCTTCGACTCTTTGTCCGCAAGACTTCGAATCAGAACTCCCCGACATCGACCTGCACTAGTATTGTTTTATGTGATTCTCTGCACTGTATCTGATGTAAAGCGCTCCAATACCTTCGGGTCAGGCCAGCGCTATATAAAACTTCTTAAATAAAAATTAAATAAAAAATAAGCATGGCCAGTGACACCATTGGTGTGTGTGGCATAGTGCATTAGTCACTGCACAAATTTTGGCCACTCGCTCAATAGAACAGGGAGATATTGGCACAGTGTTGCATGACTGTTGGTAACACTGCACTTCTGCATCACAAAAAGGTATTGCAAACCTCACATGCAGTCCACCCACAATCCGATCTACACTTTGCACAATCATACAACTAAAAAACAACAAGACAAAATGGATGTTTTTAAAAAAAGGGCCCTCAACATCACCGTATGTTTGCCCTGCATTGTTTCAGATATTTTAAAACCTTTATTTGGGTGAGAGGGCAAATGCAAAAGCTTCAGAAAACCCTCGCAGGACAGTGCATTACAGTAGTTTCCCAAGCTCTGGGAGGTGTAGTTTGCACCTATAGGGAGGTGTTGCAATTTTTTTTAAAAACCTACAGGAGAAAGGCAGGCCTCTAGAGATCCATGCTGCATACTTTTTAATAAATTGATGTGGTGGAAGCCAGACCCTCATAGGAGAGTTATGTATTTTATTTAAATACTAACCAACGCTATAAAACAGTTGAAATTCTCAACTTACATCGTGAGGTAAAGCACAGGCTTGCACTCCACGTTGCTATGTAAGTGTAGTCTTTCAAATTTTTTTATAGCTGAAAGATCAAATGTTTAGTGCAAAACAGAGATAGACATACACTTGCACTCCATGTCAAAATAAAAATATCGTTTTTTCAACAGTGATTTTATAATGTGCTTGCTTACTTTTAAATCCACTAGTTGGACCTCAAAGGACTTTAAAATGATTTACCAGCAACAGCCTGACCCTGGATTTACTTCTACAAGGCTATATAATAAAAATAATCACTGTTCTGTGGTTGTGCTTTCCCCAGCAGGATTTATGTGTTGAAAAAAGGTGAAGCAACTAATGGCTGGTTCACCTGACATTTTGGGGTCAGACGCATGGACTAAATCACTAAAGTGCCACTGTTTTGCTGTTATTCCAAGTGTCAGTCCTAAACATGGTTGTCATGCTAGACACTGGTCGTAATAAAAATAAAAATGTTGGGGGAAAATTATGATACCTGTGCAATCAGGAGCCGGCACAGAGAGTGGAATTATGAGTTGCATGATCATTATCATAACTTGCTGAGTTTCCAAGAATGCCATCATACAATCTCACATCTGAGACAGTGGCCGGAATCACTGTAGTGATTTAATCAATATTAAGACAAGGGATTTTAAGAAAGATAGTTGGAAGTCTGTGTAAATCGCCAATCATTGGCTTGCAAACCCTAAACGGCAAGTATAAAATAGTGCAGGACTTACGAAAAATTAACAGTATAGTCATTCTATGTTGTCCCATGGTACCAAATTTAGGTACAACATTATTTCAGATTCCCTGCGATGCTGAATGGTTCACAGTGGTTGATCTTGCCAGACCTTCTTTTCAAGTCTGTTGCATGGGCATAGTTAATTCTTATTCTCTTTTGGTTCCAAAATATAGTTTTGGAATGGTGCTGTATTCCACAAGGCTGTACAGGAGCCCATCGAGCTTTAATCTGATATTGAAAAAAATCTTGAGTCTTTACAAATGCCTTATAATTCTGTTCTTGTGCAGTATATTGACAACCTGCTTGTGGTGTCAGGTACACAAGAAGCCTATAAACAGGATACAGTTGCTAAAGAATGATGATGGATTAAACCCAGATTAGTTGACTGGGGGGGAGTGCTTGCAATGTTCAACACTCCGTCCATCATCCCCTTTGGTTTTGCTATGTTCGCCCTAAGTTGGTAGGGTATGCCCAGACGTGGGTCCCTTGCTCACTTTGCCACTGGATTCAAGATAGCCTGGCTGATGACGGCTGTAAGCCAGAAACCGGTCCCAGGATGCTTGTTTCCGGTCCAGGGAAGACATGGCATGGCAGTTCGGGCTGGACTGTTCCCATGAGGCACAGGGTCAGACTGATTTGCATATGGACATGTCTGAACTGGGGTGGCGGAGTGAGCTAAAGAATGATGATGGATTAAACCCAGATCAGTTGACTGGGGGTGAGTGTTTGCAATGTTCAACACTCCGTCCATCATCCCCTTTGGTTTTGCTAAATCACTAAAGTGCCACTGTCTTGCTGTTATTCCAAGTGTCAGTCCTAAACATGGTTGTCATGCTAGACACTGGTCGTAATAAAAATAAAAATGTTGGGGAAAAATTATGATACCTGTGCAATCAGGAGCTGGCACAGAGAGTGGAATTATGAGTTGCATGATCATTATCATAACTTGCTGAGTTTCCAAGAATGCCATCATACAATCTCACACCTGAGACAGTGGCCGGAATCACTGTAGTGATTTAATCAATATTAAGACAAGGGATTTTAAGAAAGATAGTTGGAAGTCTGTGTAAATCGCCAATCATTGGCTTGCAAACCCTAAACGGCAAGTATAAAATAGTGCAGGACTTACGAAAAATTAACAGTATAGTCATTCTATGTTGTCCCATGGTACCAAATTTAGGTACAATATTATTTCAGATTCCCTGCGATGCTGAATGGTTCACAGTGGTTGATCTTGCCAGACCTTCTTTTCAAGTCTGTTGCATGGGCATAGTTAATTCTTATTCTCTTTTGGTTCCAAAATATAGTTTTGGAATGGTGCTGTATTCCACAAGGGTGTACAGGGAGCCCATCGAGCTTTAATCCGATATTGAAAAAAATCTTGAGTCTTTACAAATGCCTTATAATTCTGTTCTTGTGCAGTATATTGACAACCTGCTTGTGGTGTCAGGTACACAAGAAGCCTATAAACAGGATACAGTTGCTCTGCTGCGTCATTTTCCTGACAACAGACACAAGGTGCCTCTGAGTAAGTTGTAATATTGTCAAAAAGAAGTCCTATACCTAGGACATACCTTTGAGACGGAACCAAGGAAAGAGTCACATGAGAGAATGACTGCTATTTTGGAAATTAATCCACCTAAAACACAGAGAGAAGTCAGAATGTTTCTGGAAATGGTGAGATACTGTAGAGAGTGGATATCCAACTTTTCCCTAATAGCCAGTACTTTACTGAGGATGAGGCACAAAGATGTGCTTGATCAACTTCATGGGGCAACAATTGCTTAAAAGCATTCCTAGAGCTGAGAGAAAGTCTCTGTCATGCCCCAGCACTAGGGATTTGTGATTACAGTAAAATGTTCACCTTGTTTTGCAGTGAGAGGGAGGGCTGCAATCGCTCAGCGTTTATTCAAATACATGGACACTCTGAAAGACCTATGCCGTTTTTCTGGACTGCACTTGACCCTGTAGCTGAAGGACTGCCTGGCTGCCTTAAAGCGGTTGTAGTGGCTGGTGTCAGTATTGAGACAAGCAAGAATATAGCTATGGGACATCCTCTTATAGAGATGGTCCCAAACTCAGTGGTGATTTTTCTTATCAGTACTAAGACTCAGTAAAGAACAAATTGCAGACTCACAAAGTACAAATAATTGATTATTGCTGCTGAAAATGCTGTTTTAAAAAGATGCTGGACTCTTTAACCAGCTACACTGTTACCATTGCCTGAAATTAATTTAATGGGGAAGAAGTTGAACATGGCTATCTCAATGTCACAGATTTATTCACGAAGCTAAGACCTTATATTAAGGATGAACCCATAGATGAGCCTGACTTATAATATTTGTTGACAGCTCATGTTTAAGAAATAGTGCATGGCAACAGAGTCCAGTTTATGATGTCTGCATAATCCAGGAAGTGATTGAAGCCTCTGCTGAGCTAGCAGAATTTGTCACTCTTGTTATCTTTTAGACAAATTGAGGGTGACAATAATTACACACAGTCAATATGGCTTTGGTGTGGTCTATGACTTTGGACAGTTGTGGTCGCCTGGAACTCCTATCCGGAATGGAGAATATATGATGAGATTGTTGGAAGCTTTACAATTGCCACAATAAATTGCAGTTGGTAAATGTGTAGCCCACAAGAGTGGAAATGATGATGTAACCACTGGAAACAGATGTGCGACGAAGTTGCTCGGTATTGTGCAGAAAGTATGCAAACTAATCTGATGAGGACACTACTTTTTCGATGCTGCTGTCTGTAGCCGATACTTGGGAGGAGATCAAGAGATCACTGGAGGAAGTGTCAGCAGTGACAGAACAAGGATGGGTCAGAGCAGGATGTGTTAAGAACAGAAATGAGATTTGGGTCTCAGCAGTTGGAAGACCTGTGTTGTCTGATTAGTCCCAATGACTAGACATTTTCATGAACCCGCACACTTAGGAGGGATGCTATGGTAAGTTTGTTCAGGAAGAATTGGTTCAATCCCCCTTTTAGAGTTTTATCTTAGGAATTGGTTGAAAAAAGCATGACCTGTCAGGAAATTAATGCAAGGAGAAGAACACCTGTAAGCATGAGTCACATAGGTAGATCAAAAGGATTCTTCAACAGAATGCTATTGTACTATATTGAGATCCCTGTCTATAAAGGACTGTGATATAGCCTGGTTATAGTGTGCATTTTCTCCTGATGTGTGTAAGTCAACTCAACATGGAGGAATGACAATCTCACAGTAGCCAAACTGCTGTTGTGACTCATACCAAGGTTTGGATTTCTGGTTCTAAGGAGTCAAACCCAGGGACTCATTTTAATAATGAGATCCCTAGAATGCTGTGTGTGATGCTACAAGTGGAAGAGAGACTACATTGTAGCTACATACCAGAAGCTTCAGAAATTGCTAAACAACTTAATGGGGCACTGAAATCTCATTTGGCCACAGAATGTTCATCCACTTCAGTAAAATGGCCAGATGGTTTGCCTATAGTGCTGATGTGTCTCTGAAGTACTCCTGACAGAAGAACGGGATTGTTGCCACATGAAATACTAATGGGATGTGCCATGCACCTGCCTGCTGTGCCTCTGTATGCACTTGTAAATATCACAGATGCCATGATTCTCGACTACTGCAAAGGACTGGCTGATGTGGTGCGTTCTGTCTCTCACCAGGTCGGAACTGCTACATCCATCCTTATTCAAGAGTAGTGCCATGACCATAGCCCTGTCAATTGAGTTCTAGTGAAGAAGCACATTCAGAAGTTGTGCTTGGAGCCACAGAGGAAAGGACCCTACCAGGTGATCCTTATCACCGGCACTGCCCTTAACTGCCTACTTGAGTACAAGTCTCCCATACCCAGAGAGTGAGATACCCAGTCGACGAGGTGGTGACACTTGAAACAGGTCAGCAACCTCCTGTGCCTGGGCGTCCTGAAGGATCAGAGGTGGGGAGTCGTACACCAGATTTCTCCAGTTATCCAAATACCCAACATCTCACAGAGTGGTGTGGAAGAGTCTCCGGATGAGGCTGTTCTGAGATCAGAGAGGGATGATGCTGTAGGGCAACCACAGGTGCAAATGAGGGACCCTGCCGAAGGAAAGAGTGAGAGGGGTGGAAGAGCTCAAAGATAGAAAAATGGCCAAGTAGCAGAGAGCGATTAAATTCTAGTGTGCAGGTTGAATGCATACCACAAACTATCATCAAAGAAACATAATCTAGTGGTGTGAGCGACACAGAAGATCAACAGACATCTAGGAGATCTAAAAGCTCCTTGTTGCAAGTATTCAGTACCTGAGTGGACTCCTACTCCCACACCCACACAACCACTCACATACCCATTCACAGACCCATACCAGTACTCACACACCCACTCACTCCTCCATAGAGCTACTCACACACCACTCACTCACTCGTACAGCCACTCACATAAACATCAACTCACCCATACAACCACTCATACAACCAGTCACTCACCCGTACAGCCAGTCACATAGCCACACACTCACCCATACAGCTACTCACACACAATCGAAGTTCTTGGAAGGTCTGTTCAAATATTAACCAGTCAAGAATCAGTTATCCGTGGAGTATACTATGTATGCAGACAGGACACTTATTTCCAACTACCCACTGATTGGGAAGGTGTTTGTTTCTTAGCTTTAACATTCCCAAAAATGTACCATGTGAATAGTAAAGAAGCTTTGATAATGAATCCATCCAAAAGACATATATGTAATACTAATGATGTGACATAATTAGTGGGAGATATTTTTGGTGCAATTATTACCCCAGTAGGAGTAACCCTAAATGATGAGAAAATAAGAAAGCTTTCTACAGTAGTGGCTAAATTAGACATTAGTACATCTGGTGCTTTGTTAGCAGTAAAAACAGAATTAGTAGCTATTAGATCAATGGTTTTGCAAGACCAATTAGCTTTGGACATATCGTTGGCAGAAAAGGGATGAGTCTGTAAGATATTGAAAACACAACATTTTTGCTCATACATACCAGTTAAGAGCAGTAATATAGAAGAATTTGTGAAAAATATTTTTAATTTAAAATCTGAATTAGAAAACTTATAAACAACTAGTGTTTTATGAACCTTGAGTAAGGGAGCTTCTGCTATAGGTAGTTGGTTTGGAAACCTTTTTAATGGATTTTTAGGTGTTATATTAAAGTCTATTTTGGCTGTTGGCATTTGTGTGATTTGCTTATTTGCTTTATATAAGGGATTTAGATGTATCTTAGCAGAAAAGAAAAAAAGGCAAAGGAGAGAAGAAATAGAAAAGGAAGAGAGGAAATTGAAGGGTTACACGGAGAAGAAGGAGATGCAAGACTCAAAGGGTAAAATGGATGACCCAGCAGGGAGAAGAAGTGTACTTTGAAGATTCATTTGTGTTTAATGTGATGGCTATTATAGTCATCAAAGTGGGGAATTGAAGGAGTGTAATTCTTCATTTTGCAAATTAAATGCATTCATTAACAAAGTGTGATTCACCCCGTTGAATAATATGTGAACATTTACCATATAATTTGTAGTAGGAAACCACACTTACCTATTATAAGCAAACATTTGAGTTATCATGTTGTAATGAATTATGTTAGCCTAATATTAATACCATTTTGAATGTCAACTTTAAAATGTTTAAGGCTAAGAGGCCTGCTCACATATTTACCTGGTTGCTTTGCACAAGATGTTTTTTCTTTTTTTTCCCACTGCAGTTGCTATATTTTTCCAGAGGATTTCTGTTAGCTAAAGAGTAGGTATTTAATATGTAGTAGACAACTGAAAGTGAGCTTCTCACTGGGAGGAGAGGAAGATGCCAGGAAGTGTGACTCTTTTGAAAAGCTATCTCTACTACAAGATTCTGTCCAGAGTAACAGCTCAAGGATGTAGCCGTGTTTACACCATTGTCATAGCCTGAGAAATATGGGAGTTTACCTTCTCCCATAGAGTGGTAGAAAATGATAGGCTCAATAAATTGGGAATAAACTGAAATTTTGCAACTAATACTTTGTTGAATTAAAATAGTATGTGTTCCTTAGAATAGTGAGGAGAGAGGTGCCTACACCATCTCAGCCCAACTAACAATTAATCACCAAAAAACCAAGGTGATGTGTTTTTCCAAACATTCACAATACAAGGAAAAAATGCTAATTCACCTGGATATTAGACGAAAAACCACTCTCCCGGGTGGACTCGTACAAATATTTTGGGTTTCAACTTGACAGCAACCTCAACTTTAAGCTTCATTTGGACCAAGGGAAAACGAAAGCGAAACAATTGCTCTTCGCATTTAAAATCTTACAGAAGAAGCTCAAAGACTGCTCATCTGGTCATTTGCTTAAGGTAATCACAGCAAAATTCCTACCTTCTATATCATACGGCTCAGAAATGCTGAACATAAAGGACGCCACAGCCCTAAACTCATTGCAATCGAGCTTCTTTAAGAGCTTGTTTTCAATTCCAAGACATATTTCACAGGCTCAAATTCGCCTAGAATATGGGCTAAAAAATCAGAAACCAGCGAGACAAGGGACAATCGCCAAATACTACTGGAAGATGAGGGCAGTAGAGGATAATACCTTAGCCCATTATTGCTGGGAAGAGATTAAAAATCAAGCCAGGCTAAACAATTCTATCTATACAGTATTAAAAGAATCTCTCTCGTCATTACAGCTAGAGGAAGCCTGGCTCACCATTACCACATACTCCGGATTTAAAACTGTTGTCAATAACGCAATCAAACGGATCTCGCTATTAATGGATAAAACAACCTTTGCAAAGAAACATCACGCATAGGCAGTGATACAATCCTATCAGACAATGAAACCTCAACAGTACTTGTCTGAACACCTCTCATTTAAAAAAAAGCATTATCTGACGCTGCTGCGGCTGGGGTCATTCCCCTCGAAGGATTTGACCCCAAAATGGAAGCAGATCTGGCCAACAAAAGAATGCCGCCTCTGCGGTCAGGGTGAAGAGACATTATTGCATCTCTTATGTATTTGCCCCTCATTACTGGAAATCGAAAAAATGTCCTTCGAGAGTCGCTAAGGAAAGAACAAATAAGGACTTGTAGAGTGGCGGTTATAAAATGCCTCGGAGGTTCGTCGATCCCACTGTCCTGCAGGGCTATAAAATGTTAGAAAATTGCGGCAAAAGAACTGGCTAAAAAAAGCGATCTAACATGAGTATCCCTGAATTGAACTGTTTGCACACTTGCTAATTGCACAATTTACATTTTAATATTTTCTACTGAATGGTTAGCACGTTTTTTATTGTACTGATTATACCTTTTAATATTGTTTTTCAATCTAATTAGATGAAGATTGTCTGAGGATAGGACCTAGTTGTGTCTTTTACTTTTAGCTTATATAAACATTTTTCCAATGTATTATGTATACCGGTGGTTTTCCCACTTTTTTATGATTTTTAACGAAATCAAATAAAAGTATTATTTATTGATAGTGAGGAGAGAGCTTATACAGACTCCCTTACAGAGATGCTGGCTGATTTTGATTTGAGAAGACCCTTCTAGCCTCTGCTAATCTCTACTGCCTGAGTGCCAAGGCTTCATGCCTATGCCTTCTTATTCTCTCATCTCAAACATTCATTTTGTTTTTTGAAGCTGACACCTTACTCTATTTGCTCGAACCAAATGCCTTTCTCAACCTAACTTTCCTTGATGTAGATTAGGGATTTTCCTTTATGACACACACTTGTATACTTTGCATCTTATTTGTAATTCTTACCAGTGTTCTATTTTACCTTATTTTGAAATGTCAACTTCTAGATTTTTTAAATCTGTAATAATGATGTCTAAAATGTGAATACTTACTGAACTAATGAGCTGGTTTTGACTCATTTGTTAATACATGTCGTTTAGCTCACTTCAATATACTTTGTCGTTTTCTGTGAAGTTCCAATTTGTCTACCCTGTCTATGGAAATTCATGTAAATGATTACTCCTTTTGAACTCTCCTTGTCCATACCACCAGTGGCAGGGTTTGTATAATGTTTATACCTGACATTTGAAATGCAAGAATCCCCACTCAAGCACCTGCATGCTCGATTGCACAGAGGCAGCTCATCTGTGGCATAACATAAAAATGTGAACTAGGCCTGGGCGGTGAACTTCTACCCGAGCGGCAGGAATACCAGCACAAACTGCAGTTCGCACTGCCCTCCGCCACTCGCGGAACTTCGCAGAGTTTTTTGTAACTTCGCGGAGTTCCGCGTAGCAAAACTCCGCGAACGACGCCCAGGCCTAATGTCAACACACCAGCTAAAAGAAAATTGGGATTATTTTTACAAAACAGAGAGAATCACTGCATCACGTTGCCTAGGGTAACAGAAGCAAAGTGCTAATGAAATTTTCCAAGGTGTAAAGCTCTCTCGTTTGTCATGATTGCATTTGATCTGCTGCTGCTGCTGCTGCTGCTTCAGGCACATTGCACAGCTCTACGAATCACCACACTGTCCATTTTGTTTTGCACCAAAAAGTACACAGTGCGATGGGCGATGCACAGCGGGTCATAAACTCTTTCTCACTCTGAGGGGATTATACTCATCACAGTGCGAGCTGCTGGTCACACTGGGCAGAAGGGAACATGCAAGTGCCCTTGTGAGCAAACACCCTCACTGTACTCCCCTTTCCCTGTTGCACCAGCCTCTTGAACAACCTCTTTGTGCAGCTCCGGGTCCGGGAATGTTCTCAGTCAACAGGTTCATTCAACAAAACACAGAGCCGCGGTGGCAAGGACCAAATGAACACCACACGGCAAAAGGGAAAACAACAAGTATTGCCTCCTCACCCCATTCCCTCCTCCCCCCGATCTCTCCCCAAGTGTCTCAATGCCCAGCAAGACATGCCTGCTGTTCGAGCGCGCTGCACCCGCCTCACTGTCCCATCATAAAGCCTTTGCATACTGCACTGAACCACTCCGCATTAAACCTCCACTCGCTTCGCAGTCACACCTCACTGGGGCAATCCAGCAGAGTGCGATGCGATCTTTATGTCGGATGAATATTTTCCTTTTGTTGTCATTTTGACTCATGTTTTATGGTTTTCACAATGTTTATGGCAATAAACTTTTGTCGATATCTTATGGATTTTGAAGTGTATTTATTTGGTTGAGCAAGAAAGGCCCTTTAGTCTGAAATGTGGAATTTTTTCAATTATTACTGTCAAAGTATTACATTTTGTGAATGAAGGCGAAAGCTTACAGTGGTTCTTACGTAATCTCATCTACAGAGTATTTATTATATTTCACTTAAAGATTTAAAGTGGCTCACTGCAAAATGACTTGCTTTGTTTTTCATTTTTGCTGCTCACTCTATGTGGTATGCCATGTGAATCGTCTCTCAAGTGTGCCCACAGGTCATACTCTGGGCCTCCCGATCTGGCAGTATTAAACAATGTAGTAGGGCAGATTATTATTGCAGCATGTTTATCAAATCACTTACCATCTGAGTAAAGTCAACGTAATCGGCACATTCAACGGAAATTCAGTACATGTATCACATTTTATTACACTTAGGTGTTAATACAAACTCTCACGGTTTAATAAAATGCATATTTCGTTAAAGAAAGAACTTTATGAAATGCAATGTGACAAGGGGGGTTTTTCATCAGAGTCTGGCGCTGTGAACTACTCTCCTTAAGAAGAGAACTGATATGTACATCCTTATTGCCATTCATGATGACAAACACTTTCACAAAGAGGCTTCTTCCGTTTTAAAACTTGAGGTAACTCCCTGCCTGGGGTCACCAAACAACGTGTTTCCAGAGAGGCTTTTTCCTTGTTTACACTGTACTAGACAGCTCATGGAAACCATCTCCCCGGCAGAGCAGGCGCAGTGCTGAGTGAGGGAAGTATAACGAATGCAGTGAACGACCTAGGGGCATATTATCAAGCGGCATCGATAATTATCGCTGACCGCGCTTAGCGCGCATTTTCCTATCGCCGGCTATCGCTGGAACTTATCGCCATGTTAGCGCTGTATTAACAACGCTTAGCGCTATGGCGATAAATATTCCAGCGATAGCAGGGATATCGCCGTTTTCCACGGAACAACACTGGTTTTCCAGCGATGTTCCATGGAAAACGGCGATATCCTTGATGATAGGGCCTGTGGTCTTAGCCACACAATCCACCTCCCATATTAGGTATGCCTTAGTCTGGAATTTAACAGACGTTAAATTCCAGCGTTAAGGCCCAGTTAGCGCGAAAAAAATCAGCGCTAAACCGGACGGGGCTTCGTTGTAAATACAGCGAAGCACCGTTAGCGATATTTTATAATGTAGTTGTAAGGGGCACGCCTACCTTGCATCTCATTAGCGATGCGAGGCGAGGCGATAGGAAACCGGGCGCTAAGGCAGGGAAACACGCGCTAGCGTGTCCTTGTTAATAAAGCGATAAAATGATTGCTGCTTTTCGCCCGAAAACGGACGCTAAAGCGGCGATAATGTTATCACCAGCCCTTGATAATATGCCCCCAAGTAAGGCAAGTCACTAAAACACATTTTCCAAAGAAAATATACTTCCCAAACTGTAATGCACAGCTTATTACAATCATTAGATATTATTTAGTATATTGCAGGGATTTCTTTTCAGTTCGCTGAATTTGTAGCGTACATGTTGAGGTATATTTTCTTGGGGAGAGGATGTGGGCTAACGGCTAGGGCGGTCAACCTCAAATCTGGGTAACCGGCTTCGAGTTTCGGCAAGGACGCGCAACGTCCTGTGATTCAGGGCAAATCACTGTGGGGCAGATTTACAAGCCCCTTGCACCTCCTTGCTCCGCCATTGCATCACTTTTTTGACGCAGCAGCGGCACAAACAATGCGGCCAATTTACAACATGACGCATCTAGGGACATGCGTCACGTTGTAAAGCCCTGTGTCACATTATACCTGCACCAGGTATAATGTTTGCAGGGTGGGCGTTCCCACGCAAAAAGCCATGTAGAACTGATGCAGTGAAATTTACAACATTTCACTGCGTCACTCTACGTCTTCACTGCATCAAAATCCCTACGCCTGCTCAGACCAGGCGTAAGGAATGACGCCGGACTTTTTGTATGGGACTCACCTATCTGTTGTGGCACATTGCTGGAGTTGAGTCACTTTCATGAGCAACTCCAGCAATACGTCTCTTTTGTGCCAACAGATGCGTTAGTATTTCTGGAGCATCTGTTAATCCTTGCGCCATGGAGCACTGTATTGTAAATACAGCGCATCCCTGGTGGCACAAGTACATTTGGCACTGGCGCAAGGAAACTGATGCATCTATGCAGATGCGTCAGTTTCTTGTAAATCTGCCCCTTAATCTCCTCTTGCCGAACAAAAATGAATGCGTCCTCATGTAATGCAACTGGTGCTCGTGTAAAGCGCTCTGATACCTGATACCTTCAAGTCAAGTTCGTGCTATATAAAACTCCGTAAAAAAAAAAAATAGCCTAACAGGATAGTTCTCTAAATTGCATAACTTGACAGGACCATACCATTTTATTTTTTTCAGTCCAGATGGTGACCAACCCGTGCCATTCAAATATCACAAACGTAACTTTGCATGACTTTGATACCCTGACTTCCTTTAAAATACCCATTACCTCACAATCGTGTAAGGCTGCCTAAAACCAAACTACTAATTATTAATGGATTTCCAAAATAGTGATACACTCGTTTACAAGAATACCTTTGAGAGATAAAAGGTTTTCAGGGACAGTACATGCATGTCATTGATAGTTGCAATAATAGCTTTAACCTTGGCAGTCGTATGGTGTCCCCTGTGTATCTTCACATCCTTCATTAGCCACCAAGTGCCTGCCTTGTAATGTTGACTTTTTATTAATGGCCTGCTGTAATTAATATTCTACTGGCAGTCACATCCATCTTTCTCTCTTCACACAAACATGACAAAGTGGGCATTTTACTTCATGCAGACTTCAGTATTTTGACTCCTACATTTTTTCTGGTCTGACTTAACACTGATACTAAATTGTATATTGTTTCTCATTTCTACTTCTCTCCACCCTGTAGGTCATATTGAAGGTGACCTTTCTTGAGTATTTTTCCGATCCTTGCTACATTTTTAAGTTACAATAATGTTTCGAAATCGTAATTCCTAGAACGCAGCATATGACACTCGGAAACAAAAATGTAACAGGAGTTTTTAAGTTTAACTCGTTTTATTAGCCATTAGTCAAACACGTGAAATAACATATTCTAATCTATGAAAAAGAGCCATCAAAAAGACCTAACACAGGGAATATATCTACTATTAACAGTTCATTGTACAAGGAACAATGGGCCAGATTTACTAAACACTGGTAGCAAAATATTGGTTGCAATTTCCAAACATTCATTTCCAAACATTAATTTTTAGACCAGTGTGTTAGTTTGCGAACCGACCCATGTACTAATAGGTCTGTTCACAAAATACTGAATTGTAGTGGATCACAATTTGACCTACCTCAGGAATATTATTCAGGTAGGCTATAAATTGCCTCTCTCTACGATTTTCTGCCATCAAGGATGGTGGCCTGCTGAGGTCAGCCGATAAGCATGCCTGTGATAGTTTTTAACTCAAAGTGAATGTAGAGGTGAGTTCTTGAGAACTAAAAGCTGGGTTTACACATTGTCCAAAAATGTTCTTTTGGAGTAGGTTTTTAGTCTGTTGCAATCACATAACACATTTTACAGGCCATCCCTGTGGTTGTCACCATAGGTGCTGGTGTTCACAAGTGGCATTCCACTACCAGCCCCTGGGTTTTCTGCCCCAAATGCTAGGGGCGAATTGGCAAATTAAAAATGTCAATCAGAGATAAGACAATCTAATTATTTTTAAATTAGGAGCACAGCCAATTTACTCCTGTTTACCATAGGTAAAGTGCACAGAAGTCACCCCCCTTTAAATAGTGTTAAGAAAAAGCAAAACAAGCTGGGATGACCAGGTGTTTTGTTAACATTATGGAACATGTTTTACATTGTTTAAACAAAACTTATCTTGAGGGAAACAACAGACACTTTCTTTTTAATATTTACATTTTTATTTTAATATGGGGTAACTCAAATCTTAATCCTCTGGGGAATCTGAGAACAAAAGACAAAAGCAAAGTCCAAGGGGTGGGGAGACAATTAGTGTCCCATCACATGCCAACAAACAATTTTCTTATAACTCCAGGCATAATCCTTTCATTCCCAACAAATCTAGGTTTATAGTCCTCAAGGGGCTCTCAATTCTTCTAGAGCTGATGTCTGTGGGCACCTATTCCTTAGGAGGGGAGCAGTATTTAAGATTTTCTTAGGTGGGGAAGGGCTAGGTGAATCTGGGGAGGAAGGGCTACAAAGAATGGGGAGTTTTGGGTGAACAGGGAGGTTTTGGTGTATGGGAAGGTTTTTGCCCTATGGAAGAGTTTAGGATGTGGGAGAATGTGGGTGCATGGGCGAGTTTGGGGGCATGGGAGAATGTAGGTGCATGGAAGGGTTGGGGTGTGGGAGGATGTAGGTGCTTGAGACAGTTTGGGTGTCTGGGAGGATGTAGTTCCATAAGAGGGCATGAGGGAATGGGAGGATGTAGATGCATGGAAATGTTATGGTATGGGAGTATTTGGGGAATAACAGGATTTGTGAGAAAGTGTGGGTTTGGGGGAATAGGAGGGCTTTGGTGAATGGAAGGGCTTGTGGGTTTGGGGGAGTTTTGGGGATTTGTGTGCTTTTTGGGTTGTTGGAACGGTGGTCAGAGATGTATGGATGGTATGGGGTGGAATTGTGTCAGATTTTTGGATTTGGGCTAGCAGAATGTTGTCAAGGGTGAAATGTGGGCACAAGGAGTAATAGGTGTAGGTGTGGGGTAGCATGGGTGTCTGAGGAGTCTCTTGTTGTAAGTAATCCTCTCTGTAAGGTAGACAGGGCAGAGTGCTTGCAATCCAGAATGGCAATTAGTTGTGTCATATGTTGACAGACACCCTGGATGGCATTCAACAATGCCATCTGTCCTACAGAAAGGCTCGTTAAGACTTCAAGGGCCTCCTCTGTGACCATTGCTGGGTGGATGGGGGTAGGTGCACATGTGCCTGGGGTGAAAGACTGGATGCAGGCTGCCTTTTGAGGGTACTAGAGTGAGGGTGCTGATGGTACGTTTGATGATGGTAGACACGGGACTAGATGTCACATCCTGGGAGGTTTTCTCCACCACAACAAGGGGATGACACAAGTTGGAGACTTCAGAGTCTGTAGTTGTTTTGCCTCCTGGCCAATTCTGGCACCCTCAGCACCACTAGGGTCTTGGGTATCTGTAGCTCCAAATTTAAACCCCCAATGACTCTCCTTTTGCTCCCCAGTTGTCTGGTCAATGCCTCCTTCACTAGCAAACTAAGCTGAAAGCACACATTTGCACACATCAGTTATGATAAAAATATCTAGACATATCAAAGGCATACAATCATGAATTCTTTTCACAACACAATCTTTTTAAATACCACACACATATGCATTATTGAGAACATGATTATGATTTTGGAATACTGCTTGTTCATTCAAAAATGTCAAAGATATTCTGCTACCCTTATTATACATCTTGTAATGCTAATTCAGGTATATATTAATGTTGAGAGAATATATGTGACATTTGGGGATGGAGTAATCGAGCAAAAAAACATATTATAGTGGCCTATAATTGTTACTTTTTAAAAACTCTATACACTTTACCCCTGGTAACCTGGAGTAAGCATGATTATATTGCCTTATTTCTGATTGACACATTTTTAACTAGCTGATCAGTCCCTAGTATGGTGTTAAAAATGCACCTAAGGCCTGGAAGGTAAAAGCCACTTGTGCAATGCAACACCTATTTTGCCATTGTAAAAAAATAGATTATAATTTAAGGTGGGCAACCACCCACCTTAGGGAGTAATAACAGTAGCATTTCTATATCATTAATGTACAGGTGGCTTGCATATTAGATCTCTACACCCCCAGTGTGTGTGTGCAAAATTTCCTGGCTCAACCCTTGTCTTGCAAGGCCCACTCAACAACTGAATACCACAACAGATGGCAAACCCTGCAGCGATTATGACCTGGCTTGTTAGTAAGTGTTAAAATAGTGATTTTATTCGTTCAAATGTTGGCAATTTAAATGTAAATTGTACCCAGACACTGACAAATAAGATGCAAGTAATTTCTGTTAAAATGTGCATTGTGTGTAGTCCATAAAAGTGTGTTTCAATTGTTAACTTTATTACACAAATACATTAAATAATAGCAACACCATCATTTCTATGTATTAGAATAATGTTGCAACACATTATTTTTTCTAATTTTTATTGTTAACAAAATATAATCCCAAAAAATTTCACATCATCGGAAAATTGGTTAACCGATATGTTGGATGAGAAATGAAAGATGAGACTACAACTGGTTAGAGTAATTTTCCAGCGAACAGTCCATGGGTGGATTTGAAATGTGCGGTCAGAAGGTGGATAGGATGAATAGTCCAGATGATCACATAAGGAGTTTATTTTTTGTGTCTGTTGGTAGTGGGTTGTTGGGAGTAGTCCTCAAACGGGCCAGATGAACAACTCCTATTAAGGGCCACTGAAGCAGTCTAGCAGAGGCCGCCCTCAAAGGGGGCCTCACGGGCCGGCGCCGTAACTACCTCCGAAGACCCATAAATACGGGTTTGGCCTACCACAGCATGCCCAACAGCAAAAGGGGGGAGCCCCGCCCTTTTCCCGGGTCGATTCGGCACTCCAAAAGGTGGCACGAAAAACCTTGCCAATAGGTGTCCAGGTGATGCTTTGAACCCTCCAATGGGTCAATGCTGCCTCGGCTGCAAAGTGGGCTGTGGGGGGGATATAAGGTCGCCACTGCCACAGCACAGGGACTCTTCAGAAGCGGGGCAGTGCGCGGACCAAAATCGAGACGAGAAAGTTGTTTTCATGACCGACAGACTACTCGACCCCTTGCGCTCTCCAGGGTTGGAACAGCCAGGGCTGACATTTCCCTGCGACGAACGGAGGGCTTCCCGTCGCCACACACCCAGTAGTGAGCAGGCCTGCCCTGTATCTGAGGAATCGACAGGCTCCGGAAAGATGAGTCCTGCTAGGGCTGCTGCAAGTGTGTGGTGACTGCCAGGAACAACCCTCCGAACCCCCTCTAATATGGGGCGTGCTGTTCCGGAAGGTTGCTGGGAGCTAGCTGCAGGAGGGCTTTCCCCCAGGTCACCACCAGAGACCGGGAAAGCAAAACCCCAGCCACAGACTGATGCACATGGCGGCGGCGCGACACTGTTGGGGCAAAAGGGGACAAAACAACCTTACCGTGTGGCTGGGCCTATCGAAGTCAGGAGCGGTAGCTGACGTTGGTGACACAGGCCACTCCAGTTCAAAGGTTCGGGTCCCACTGCCGGTGGCTAAGTGCCAGAAGGCTGTCTTCATCGGCTGGTTACTTGCTCCTCCGCACTACATGGCCTGGCCCACCCCGCCCGCCTGAGGAGACTCGACCCCTCACAGGCAGCAGAGAGCAGGAGCTCTTAAAGAGGCAGTGACCTTTTGGATCACCGTGGTATAGTGGAGGGCTGGGGACATCTCTCGTGGGAGCAACGTGACCCAGCCCTCACGTCAGCAACAGCTCAGGGGATTGGAAGGGCTGGGGACAGCTCTGGCTGGAGCGATGCGACCCAGGTCCGAGAGCTGTACAAAACCTCCAGATCATGAGGAGTAGCAAAGAAGGCATGGATAAGCGGGACACGGGGGCCGGCCAGGCGAATTAGAGGAGCTGCTGTGAAGTATTCGGGGAAACATCAGATAAACACAGCACTGATTGGCTTTGCCTCCACTTGCTGGAGGACCCTGGAGAGGGGTCAAGCAGCCAGCAAAACGGGGGAGCAGCAGGCACCAGCAAAGCTCAAGTGGCCAGCCTGCACCAGAGAGGCACCACAAGAGCCCCAATTTAGGGGAGAGAAAGAAAGGGCATGGACAGACAGACCCACCACCTGCAGCCATCACAGTAATGGTGGGAGCCAGCGGTGAGGACAGCAGCAGGTCAACAGGGAGTGAGCATATCAGCGTAATTGTACAGGAATGTTTAAAATCATATGCCCCGTTATTGTTAAATGGGTTAGGCGTGTAGGGCCAGGGTATAGCAGGCCTACTGGCACAGGAGGGGAGGTGTCAGGGCTCCCTTGGCACCTAATGGACCCAGGTCTCACATGCTTAGGGCCCGCGCAGGGGCAGCAGCATGGCCCAACAAGTGAAAACAATAGAACAGGGTCCACAACTGGTCAAACCATGGGACAGGGCAATGGCAGGGGGACTATTTCCTCCTTGACAACCTGGGGCAGCACAAGCAGAGCAGGCAACCCAGCACTGGTGAGTCAAGCTCCTGAGGCATATGCAAGGCCGTAACCTTGTCAGACATCAATGACCACTAGAGCAACAGGGCTAGCGAGCCTCATCCCCCTAGCAGTAAAAGAAAAGATATGGAGGAAGGAATTCATTGACTTATTCTCATTGCTTGAAATACAAATGGAGGGTTTGGATCTAACAATGTGTGACAAGAAAGAGGAGGATAGGAGAGAAAGGAGAAGAGAGAGAAAAGAGAGAAATTTTGACAATTGGCTTGACACATTTAGAATAATGGCCTGCATTATTGTGGAGAAGTTTTGAAACTGGCGGCAGATATTTGGCTCTATGAAGCCAACATTTATGGGGCACATTACCAGGGGATGCTTGGCTAGAGTACAATAAGGGTTTTAGGCTGAAAATGCAAGGTCACCCTGAAATGGAATGGAATGAGGAGGATGTGTCAGGGTTCATCCATATGATGTTAGCGGCAAAGGAGGTCAGGTCTAATGCAGGGAAAGGCAACCAGTCCTTTCGCATCTCCCTTTTTAAGGGGAAACACAGGTCTTTTTACAAGCCTAGAACCCACAACAGCTGAAAGGAGCCATCTTCAAATGGGCCAGCAGCAATCAGCCGGAAGTACGAAGCCAATGAATGCACATGGGGGGCATCATGTAAATTCCAACATGCCTGCTCAGTCTGCGTGGTGGTCAGCCAGCATAAGGGTGCAGGCAGAACAAGAGGCAAGGGGACGAGAAAGAAAAGAAAAAAAAGCACTAGCAGGGACTCAAAGGCTGGGGGAGAGCAGGCAGGATGGGGAAGTTTCAGCTAGCCAGATTTCCCATCAACACCTACCAGCTCAGGAGGCTAGCCATCAGATATAGCAACAAAAACGACTCCACCCTACTAGTTAACCATTTTATAGAAGGATTTGTTATACCGTGTGACGGCCCCTTGCCCACTGGGAGGGCAAGGAACCTGAAATCAGCCCAGGAACACCCAGAGGTGGTGGGCCAAAAGATAGAAAAGGAGGAGCTGGGAAGGATTAAAGGACCATTAACATCCCCGCTCACCAAGGGGTTGGTGACCTCTTCCCTGTGGGTAGTACAAAAAAAAAAGAAGCCGGCAGTTTGGGCTCATCCACCACCTCTCTTTCCCCGAAGGCACATCAGTGAATGATGGCATCAGTCCTGAGGCATGCTCAGTGGGCTACGCCACTGTGGACGATGCCATTGACTTAGTAAGGGCAACAGAAAAAGGGGCCCTCATGGCAAAGGCAGGTATTGAGTCAGCATTCCGCCTCCTCCCTGTGCACCCAGCGAGCTTTCATTTGCCAGGCTTCCATTGGGATGGGGCAACGTACTTTGACAAAGTAATGCCAATGGGCTGCTCGGTGTCCTCCGCCTACTTCGAGCATTTCAGTACATTCCTGAACTTGACCCTTGCGCGACAGGCATCTGCAGGGAGGCAAACTACACTACATTGATGACTTCTCGTTTGTGGGGCGCGCTAGGACCAGGGAGTGCAGGGACACACTGGCGGCCTTCCAAGGCCTGGTCTAGGACCTGGGCATACCGCTAGAAGGGGAGAAAACTGTGAGCGTAGCAACAAAGCTGACATTCCTAGGAATACAGCTACACTCAGAGGTAGGGTCGTCCAGTCTGCTGTATGGCAAGTTGACAGAGATCAGATAAGAGAAAAGGGCAATGTGCGGCAGGGAGAAGGTGGCACTCGATGAGCTGCAAAGGTTGATTCATGAAACTTAATTTTGTGGCAAGAGTCATCACTGGCTGAGTGGGTCTTTGCCAGGCGCCTAGTGCAGCTAACGGCTGGTCTTGGAGGGAAACACCACCATGCTAGACTGGGGGCAGGAGTAAAAGGGGACCTGCTCATGTGGGATTAATTCCTGGTAAAATTCAACTGGCTCCTCATATGGAAGGAAGGTTGGGTAACAGCCAAACAGATAGCCCTGGTCATGGACGCATCCGGCAGCCTAGGGCTCAGGGCAATACTAGCAAGGAAGTGGTGCAGCTGACCATGGCCCCAGAGATGGTAGGAGTTGGGAACCACAAAAAAACTTTACGTTCCTCAAACCTTTCCCCATAGTAGTGGCTCTGTCAGTCTGGAAGGAGAGCCTAAGGGACATAAAGCTGACTCTCTGGTCAGACAACCAAGGGGTAGTCCAGGCTATCAATAACGGTATGGCTAGGTGTCCAGACATACTAAGACTAATGCATCGCATGATTGAATTTCAGCTAGAGGGAAATCTAGACATGAAGGCATGTCACGTTCCCAGAGTGGAGAACTCAACCGCAGATGCACTTTCCCGTGGGCAGATGGACAAGTTCAGGAGGCTAGCACCAGAGGCAGAACAGAAGATGACCTCTTTTTCAGAGGACCTGTGGGAACTGGGAGAACGGACCTGTCCATACTAGTACAGCATGCGCTCAGCCCCAAAGTGGCAAATCGCTACAGGAAATACATAGCAACAGTAATGCGATAGGAGGCTTTTGTCACTGGGAGATCCTGGAGACACAGCCAGGGCAGTGGAACGCTACATTCACTGGGCATACACAGAGAGAAAGTCCAAGTCATGGTCACAAGCCCACTTGTCAGTGGTGACACACTTATCAAAGATACACGCAGGGCAGAACCCCACAGCCTCCCACTACATCAGGGCAGCCATGAAAGGGTGGAAGTTTCTGGAGGGGAAAAATTCTGGAAACTGACCCGGCTAATGGACATGCTGGAGGAGGTGGCAAGCAACATATTTGAGGTAACGCTATTCAAAGCCTCCTTTGCTATTGCATATTTGGGGAATTCAGAATCAGTGAACTCATGGCCACATCAAAGAAAGGCATGGGCACCAGATGCCTGCATGCAGCTGATGTCAAGCCAGGTATAGCAAGGGTAGATATACTGTTGAGAGGGTCTAAGACAGACCAGACAGGAAAAGGGGCCTGGATATAGCTAGAATGCATAGAAGACCCCAGATATTGCCCAGTGTGCTGCCTTTTCGCTTACATGGCAATACGGCCCACAGGGGAGGGCCCACTATTCAAGCACAGAAATGGTGACCTGCTGAGAAAGTTCCAGGTCACATCGATCATGTGCCAAACCCTGCGTAAGGCAGGGCTTTCACCAGCATCTTTTGGATCACACTCCTTTAGGACAGGGGCAGCAACAACGGCGGCACAACATGGGATGAGTGAAGCCGGAATCAAAGCAGTGGGCAGGTGGCACTCCAATGCATATAAAACATACATGAGGCCACAGCTGATCTAAAAAAAAAAAAAGCGGCGGGAAGGGACATGATACCCAGACAAGCTGACACTGTACTTGTTGCCTTAGCAGGGACCCACCCCAGGTTAGTCGGGTGGTTGGCATTCATATTTAGACTGGGTGCAGATATTGTGGTCATGCAGCAGACACTGGCAAATAGGCCGGTCGAAAGCTACATGAGTCAGGTGGTGGGGCGGCCCTGGGAAGAAATGAGAGCAGCTTTCAGCAACCCTGAGGAAACTACTAGGCGGCCGGCGCCTGGCACCCTGATGTCCTGGTGATCCATTTGGGGGGCAATGACCTCACACAGCTGGAAAGGAGGGGCCTTCTCCATACCATCTGCTTAGGCTTGGCAGTAGCAGCCAAACTGTTTGGCAACACCACCATTATATGGTCTGAAATAAACAGCAGGTTGGCATGGCAAGGGGCCATGTAAACAGTGCAGTTGACAACTCCAGGAGGAAGCTGAACATTGCAGTCATCAGATTTTGCAAGACCAACGGATTAGAGAGCATCTGGCATCGCCTGATTAATCCTGAGTGCCCAGAGCTCTACGCCCCAGAAGGGGTGAATCTGAAAGAAGAAGGGATGAAAGTTTTCTGGGCCAACCTATGGGTATCCCTGGAAATGGCAGACTGCTCCTGAAAACAAGTCCCACAGCGAGGAAGGGGGGAGCCGCCAGGAGATGGAAGCCTCCCTTGCAGTGTGGCGGTCAAGAAGGGGGACAATTGTTGGTTAAGGAGGCACACCTGCAGGGCAGTGTGCAGGAAAAAGGCCACTTACTGGAAATGCCTGAAGGCAGGGTGAGTAGGTTGAAAGGGGGGCGTAAGCGGAGACAGCACTCGCAGCTCAGACCCGCTGGATGGCACAGCACAAAATGGACAAAGAAGGTAGCGAGTTGGGGCCTAACTCTAAGTAAAAGGCTACCCCCCACGCAATTGGCGTAAAACCAACAGGAAAATTTATGACCCCATAAAACGGCATGTATGATGCCTGGACATACTAAGAGGTAACAAGTATGGCACGCAGATAACAGAACGTGTTTGTGAGTTGTCAAAAAATGATTTATGGCTTATCAGCTGTCGTGAGTTATGACCTGTCACATGGTTTGCAAGCCTATCAAAAATGATTTATGACCTGGTAAATGGAGTGATTAATGACCTGTCACGTTGATGATTTACGAGTATGTCAAAATTGATTTATGACCCCTGTGCTGTGGGTTGATGGCCCTGTCATTTGATTTATGACTCAAGTACTGCAATGCATAAAAGTGATGCTGCAAGTATGTCATACATGTTAACAGAATAAACTGCAGCCAACACTTACCACAAGAAACAAGACATGTGTTTGTAACGTTATTGGGATGCATGTGAGGAGTGTCATGCATGTCCAGTTGAAGTGGGCCCAGTGAGGGGGTTATAGCAGAGGCCATCCCCAAATGGGGCCTCACGGGCCAGCGCCGCAGCTACTAATGCGGACCCATAAATACTGGTTTGGGCTGCCACAGCTCGCCCAACAGCAAAAGGGGGAGTCCCTCCTTTTCCCCAAGGTCGACTCGGCATGCCATGAGGTGGAGCAAAAAACCTGGCCAATAGGTGGCCAGGTGATGCTTTTATTCCCCCAATGGGGAATGCAACCTCGGCTGCAAAGGGGGCAATGGGGGAGTTATAAGGTCACCACTGCCCAGCATAGGGACTCTTTTGAAACGGGGCAGTGCATGGACCAAAATTGAGACCCACCCACCCACACCAAACAACAACAGCAGCATTGCAGTGCTGGACGGCAGGAAAAGTGGTTGAGAAGAGGGACAACTGTTAGCTAAGGAGGCACACCGGCAGGGCGGTGTGAAGGAAAAAAGGCCACTTACCTGGGAATGCCTTATGGCAGGATGAGTTGGCTGAAAGTGGGGCATAAGCGATGATGGAACTCGCAGCCCAGACCCGCCAGATAGCAGGGCACAAAATGGACGTAAAACCAACAGGCAACTTTATGACCCAAAAAAACAGCATGAATGATGGCCTGGACATACTAAGAGGTCACAGGTATGGCAAGCAGAGAACAGAACGTGATTGTGAGTTGTTAAAAAATGATTTAAGACTTGTCAGCCATCGTGAGTAATGACCTGTCACATGGTTTGCGAGCCGATATGGTAAATGGAATGATTAATGACCCCTCACGTTGATGATTTACGCGCTTGTTAAAATTGATTTATGACCCCTGTGACATGGGTTGATGGCCCTGTAATTTGATTTATGACTCAAGTGCTGTAATGCATAAAAGTGATGATGCAAGTATGTCATACATGTTAACAGAATAAACTGCGGCCAACACTTACCATAAGAAACAAGACATGTGTTAGCAATGTTATTGGGGTGCATGTGAGGAGTGTTATCTATGAACATTTGGAGTGAGCCCAGTGAGGGGATTACGAGTATCAACTTGGGAGGTGGTGACTGGTGACTCATTGTGCAACAGTGTTCCTCTTTCTTTGGAGCTGCCAGCTGGATATGTTTCTGGGATCAAAATAGCAGCAGCCATTGACTGGCCATGGAAAAGTCCAACAAAATTTGGCACTGCTGTAGCCAGTGCTCTAAAGTCATCCTGCATCACCCCAAAAGTGATGTTAGGGCATTCAGATGCTGATCTAGTGTATCATTTCGTTCCCCCTGGATCTCATTTTGGGCACTCTGAATGTCATACTGGGTCCTCAGGACATAAGTATGGGTCCCTAGAAATTGTATAATCTGGCTCATTTGTTCTTCCTGCCATGTAGCTGCACCCATCAGGTTTTGGCCCATGGTTTTAACATTGGGAGGTGCACCCTGAGCCTCACTCCCCGCAGCACATCCTGTCCATGTCCAAGCCCTGTGACCTTGACTGGGTGGCCACAGTTGTTGTCTGTTCTTGCTGCACAACAGCTGTAATGGCTGTGGTTATCAAAGGAGCCACGATGGTTCACCACAAATTGACAGGGGTGTGCAGCCACAGGGGTCTTGTGGGCACACAGATGTTTTAAACAGAGATATCAATCTGCTGCTGTATGATGCCTATAGTCTTGTTTGAGGAGGCTAGATATAGGGTGCTGTTGACACAAACCTGATGGGCCCAGCTGCTCTTCCTCCTTGGCAGGAGAATTGCCCCCACTGTAGACTTTGAATGGTGTTTCTTCAGTTAGAGAGGCCACCAGATTAGAAGTTGTTGGTAATCTGGATGAATACCTTAAAAACCTTTTTTCAAATGAAAATCTATTACTGGAAAAAATATTTTCTATACTTCATAATATTTGTGGCCTGATTTCGATTTTGCAGATATTCTAGACCATCACCAACATAACATATAACCACAACTTAACAAATTGAGGATAATAACTATTGTTTGTTTTGCTATTAATATTATTAAAATGTTTACTTTAAATTCGTTGGTCATGATTTCCAGTTAGGCCAAGGGTTACTTCTTCATAAATATGACCAATATCCCGTTCACATTTTTAGGAGTGAGATAGGATTAAATGCACTTTTAGTGATGCAGAAAGGATACCCCTCATGTTTACACAGAGAAAACCATCTAACATATTCTAAATCAGGGCCTAAATCTGGGCCATAGTGAGTTTTTTGATTTGAAATGTTGTTTCACAGTTTAGGGCTGCAAGGGTGTATGTGAACTTTAGAAAAACAGTTTTGTTGACTCACCTGTCCCAGGCACTATCGTACAATTCTTTAGCAAAGGCATGTGAAGTAGAATACCTAACATTTTTTAAGTCAATATTAATAATTGTAACCCATCCTAGCCTGGATATGGATTTCATTTAGGACGTCCCACAGTATGAGAGTAAAGTTGCATTTTCAGAAAATGTTTGAGAAAAAAGAGTGATGTGAGAAATTGGATTATTATTTGGGGGTGGGTGACTGGTACTGAAAAGGTAGTTCAAATATTTTATATTTACATAGTAAATACGTTGTAATTTTTAAAATTTTAAACATTAGGTTATATTTATTTCTATTTTAAATAATTTAATATAATTTTGTTTCCTATGGACTTTTATTTTATGTCCCTGCCTCCATAATTTTTTAAGAGAGGGTATTGCAGTATCAATTGTTGGCAATATTTGGTGCTGGACGTACAACCGTTTCTTTTTGGCAGTGTTAACTTACACTCGTAAATTAAACTCTACATCATTTTTGAGGGGGGTGGAGACGTATATGTTTACACTTTTTAGTAACTTTACACTTGGATGACATTTTCTGAATGAGGAAATAAAAATATTGGACTATTCTATATATTTCCATATTTTAACCTTATCTTATAAATCCTCTTTAAAAAATTCCATATCTTCCATAATCCAAAAGAAAGATGACAACAAAATCTGGAAAATGTACACCACCCTTAAGAAGCTTGATTCTACCTAAAGAGATCCTGCTTTCTTCTCATTCCATGTAAAGTTTGATAGCATATCATCCACTTTATTAAATGTGAAATCTAATAGGTAATGAATGGGTAACATAAACAACATCTTGATGGTATCAATCCTACCCCACCAACATAAACAAGCATTTGCAATGCAATAGGTCTCTCATTTGCGAGAGTTTGAGCTATTGGCATTGTAAATGACAATGCCTTTTATTTATGTGTTTTGAAAACCTGCAAGAGGTGCGTAAACACGCACTTTGTACTTATAGTCCTTGCTTACGACAAGCAAGGCTGGCAGTAAAAGAGGCACAGTTATTACCAGCCTTGCTTTTCATAAGCAACGACTATAAGTACAAAGTGCGTGTTTACGCACCTTTTGCAGGTTTTCAAAACATATATAAAAGGCATTGTCATTTACAAGCCATTAGCTCAAACTCTTGCAAATGCAAGACCTATTGCATTACAAATGCTTGTTAAACATGGGGATTGGTCTTTACAAACTACTTTCACTTTGCAGTTATAGAAAGAAAAGTTAAGCAAATTATCTGACAATCTTGCTGGGCTACATGAAGTGTGAAATGAAAGGCTGTAGGATGTCATTTTTTGTAACATCCAACAAAATGTAAGTACCAGTAAATGGGCTGTACACATTCAGTAGTTAGGAAAGCAAACATGAAGCAAATTTCTTTGTAACCCAAAAGTGTGATGGAAACAAAGATTTTAATAGGATCAAAACAAATCAAGACACTTTACTTGGAAATGCACAAATAATAAATATTCACTGAAACATGATTTACACACATTATCATTTATGTGCAATATAGTTTTATTGGTACTGTATGTCTGTGGAAATCTTGTGACCATTTGAATGGAAAATGTGTTGTCTGTAAATGCGCTACCACATGACGCTTTAGTTACATTAAGAAATGACCCGCCTCAAGTCCATTGAAGCTAGGTGGGTTATGAATGTTTGTAGTACTAAAAAGTGGGTTGTGGTTCTAAAAAGTTTGGGAATCACTAGTATAGACTGTATCCTAAGCTTTTGCTTTAACGAGACAGTTTCATCCCAGTCATTTTCTATGGCATGTTTGTTCCCTGCCTGCATTGTGGCTGTACTTGCATGAGTCTTGTGTCAGGGTAATGCTAGTGCACCAGAAGAAGTTAAGCGATAGTGCATCTATTCGTGACGGAGGAATGCTCCATGTTTGATGTCTGCCACATACCCGGCCCACACCACCCTGAAAGTTGATGGGTGACCAATGTCCTTTTGTGCAGCTGAAGGTTGGTTGTGCACCAGCAGATTGTTGCTAGTTCTAGATACTCTGCAACCCTCTTCTCCAGTGAAAAGCGCACTGAAAGAGGATATGGAAAGTGCCAGTACACAAATGTAAGCAAAAACTGAATGGGCAAACCATGCTCAGTGGTCGCTGCAGACCACAATGTGGGCTGCAAAACATAATTCACAATTTTCCAAAAAGAAGCACAAACGGAAATATAAAACACATGAAAAGGGTTTTGAACCAAAAAATACTCCCAGTGTTGTGTTTTCTGGAAAGTTCCCTTGCAATTTGCTATGTGGAGTTTACAGCTTGCAGACTGCTGCCTTCGATAACCCCCTCCATAAGCAGTTTAAAACAAGGCTGCGCTGAAAGCGAAATCGCAAGAATGAGTAAGCACTAGGACAAGGCTGCACCGTGCCGGCAGTGAAGAAAGAAAGGAGTTGTCAAACTAAACAGATAAAGAATGAAACTGCAAGGAGACTGTAATCGGCCGGTGCTCTGCTGTCTTGAATGGAAGTGAGCTATCGGCACCCAGAACGAGTCTTGATGCAGCAGGCAGCCATAAACATGGTGTAATTAATTACAAAGGGGCATATTATCAAGGATCTGCGATAATTATTGCAAAGCGCGCTTAGCGCTGGTTTTTTTATCGCTGGCTGGATTTCCTCGCCGTGATAGCACTGTATTATCAACGCGTATCGCAAAGGCGATAGGAAATCCAGCGATTGCGAGTAAAACCAGCAATAGCGTGAGAATTCCAGCGCTAAATTAACTGCGCTAATGAAAAGCTTGCTAATAGGCAAGTGTGTACTTAACCTAACAATCCACCCCCCATTGACAAGATGGTTAAGGCAAGTTTTTTTCAGGCGTTAAATTCCAGCGATAAGCGCGGTTAGCGCGACTTGTCTTATCACTTCGCGGGCATTGATAATAGAGGGAAGTTGTGTTTGCGACTGTTTCAATGGAGTTTAAGTCAGGAACGCCTACTTTGCATGTCATTAGCGATTTATATCGCTGACATGCTTAGAGATTAAAAAACGGCCGCTATCGCCAAAAACTCACGCTAAGGCCCGTTAGCTGCAGCTTGTTAATAGTGTGATACAAATATCGCCGCATTAGCGGCAGAAAAGTGCCGCTAACGCGGCGATAAAGGGCTTGATAATATGCCCCAAAAGGTCTTGCAGACAGCGCATGAGCTGTAGGCTCGACCTAAAAAGGAGGACCACCTCTCAGCCAATGATGTAAATTTAGATATAATCTCTTCAAAATTGTATTTCATTTAGATACTTAATCTTAGAGTTGATCTATGCCAATCTATAATGTTGAATGTTCTCCCTAAACAGCATTTATTTACTGGCAACAGTTCAAGTTTTTTAACTTTCAGTTTCTATCCAGAGGTGTTGAAAAATGCCTACTATTGCTTAATAAATGATGGAATCGTAGTGGCAGAACTGCAGACATATAACAATATATCACCAGCATATACTGAAAGCTTTACCCCCTTATATGAAAACTCCTCGATAGACATAGATGTGGCTCCCACATAATATTTTTGAAAAAGGCTTAAGGACTAAGATAAACAGTACGAGGGAATGAGGGCAACCCTGTCTTGTAGCCTATTTCTTTTAACAAGAAATACGGAGAAGCAACACAACTTACAAAAACTTTTGCTTTTGTAGAATTATGTAGACTTAATTATAAAATATTCTTTATTTGATCACCCTTTACAAAACCTGACTGCTCTCGACAAATTAGAACTGGTATAAAAATCTCTAACTGCATTGCAAGTAGTTTTTCATTCTAGTTTTAGAAATTAGGTAGTTCTGAATTTTTTTTATAAAATAGATGACCTGTATTCTTCTACACAAGTATACAGATCATTGATTCTGCAAAGGTACCTTTAGCTGTATCCATTGAAACAACATAATTAAGTAATGAGAATAACTTGGGAGCTAAAATCTTGGAGAATAGCTGAATAACTCAGCAGGGAACTACTGGGAACTACTGGGACACTTTCCTTAGGAAGTTCATTAAGAGCAACATACATTTCCTTCCAAGCAATAGCAACTGATGTCTGTTATCTTGGAAGATGAGAAAATAGTGATTGAAGTTCCATAAGGACAAATATCAGGGATGTGTACGTATGGTTCAGTATTTCTAAAGTGCGCACATAACTGACTGGCAACGAATGTCGGTTTGGGCTGGACTGTTCCCATGAGGCACAGGGTCAAGACTGATTTGCATATGGCCAGGTCTAAACTGGGGTGGCATGGTGAGCAAAAGAATGATGGATTTAACCCAGAACTCTTGACTGGGGGTGAATGTTTTGATTTGTTCTGCATTCCGTCCATCAATTGTGTGTCTTTTGCTTTCTCGCCATAAGTGCGCCGGGTATGCCCAGACGTGGGTCCCGGGCTCAGTGTGCCACTGGATTCAAGCTATCCTGGCTGAAGAGGGGTGAAACCCTGAAACCGGTCCTAGGATGCTTGTTTCCGGTCCAGGGAGGACCTGGCTTGGCAGTTCGGGCTGGACTGTTCCCATGAGGCACAGGGTCAAGACTGATTTGCATATGGCCAGGTCTAAACTGGGGTGGCATGGTGAGCAAAAGAAAGATGGATTTAACCCAGATCTCTTGACTGGGGGTGAATGTTTTGATTTGTTCTGCATTCCGTCAATTAATTGTGTGTCTTTTGCTTTCTTGCCATAAGTGCGCCGGGTATGCCCAGACGTGGGTCCCGGGCTCACTGTGCCACTGGATTCAAGCTATCCTGGCTGAAGAGGGGTGAAACCCCAAAACCGGTCCTAGGATGCTTGTTTCCGGTCCAGGGAGGACCTGGCTTGGCAGTTCGGGCTGGACTGTTCCCATGAGGCACAGGGTCAAGACTGATTTGCATATGGCCAGGTCTAAACTGGGGTGGCATGGTGAGCAAAAGAATGATGGATTTAACCCAGATCTCTTGACTGGGGGTGAATGTTTTGATTTGTTCTGCATTCCGTCCATCAATTGTGTGTCTTTTGCTTTCTCGCCATAAGTGCGCCGGGTATGCCCAGACGTGGGTCCCGGGCTCACTGTGCCACTGGATTCAAGCTATCCTGGCTGAAGAGGGGTGAAACGCCGAAACCGGTCCTAGGATGCTTGTTTCCGGTCCAGGGAGGACCTGGCTTGGCAGATCGGGCTGGACTGTTCCCATGAGGCACAAGGTCAAGACTGATTTGCATATGGCCAGGTCTAAACTGGGGTGGCATGGTGAGCAAAAGAATGATGGATTTAACCCAGATCTCTTGACTGGGGGTGAATGTTTTGATTTGTTATGCATTCCGTCCATCAATTGTGTGTCTTTTTCTTTCTCGCCATAAGTGCGCCGGGTATGCCCAGACGTGGGTCCCGGGCTCACTGTGCCACTGGATTCAAGCTATCCTGGCTGAAGAGGGTGAAACCCCAAAACCGGTCCTAGGATGCTTGTTTCCGGTCCAGGGAGGACCTGGCTTGGCAGTTCGGGCTGGACTGTTCCCGTGAGGCACAGGGTCAAGACTGATTTGCATATGGCCAGGTCTAAACTGGGGTGGCATGGTGAGCAAAAGAATGATGGATTTAACCCAGATCTCTTGACTGGGGGTGAATGTTTTGATTTGTTCTGCATTCCGTCCATCAATTGTGTGTCTTTTGCTTTCTCGCCATAAGTGCGCCGGGTATGCCCAGACGTGGGTCCCAGGCTCACTGTGCCACTGGATTCAAGCTATCCTGGCTGAAGAGGGGTGAAACCCCGAAACCGGTCCTAGGATGCTTGTTTCTGGTCCAGGGAGGACCTGGCTTGGCAGTTCGGGCTGGACTGTTCCCGTGAGGCACAGGGTCAAGACTGATTTGCATATGGCCAGGTCTAAACTGGGGTGGCATGGTGAGCAAAAGAATGATGGATTTAACCCAGATCTCTTGACTGGGGGTGAATGTTTTGATTTGTTCTGCATTCCGTCCATCAATTGTGTGTCTTTTGCTTTCTCGCCATAAGTGTGCCGGGTATGCCCAGACGTGGGTCCCGGGCTCACTGTGCCACTGGATTCAAGCTATCCTGGCTGAAGAGGGGTGAAACCCTGAAACCGGTCCTAGGATGCTTGTTTCCGGTCCAGGGAGGACCTGGCTTGGCAGTTCGGGCTGGACTGTTCCCATGAGGCACAGGGTCAAGACTGATTTGCATATGGCCAGGTCTAAACTGGGGTGGCATGGTGAGCAAAAGAAAGATGGATTTAACCCAGATCTCTTGACTGGGGGTGAATGTTTTGATTTGTTCTGCATTCCGTCCATCAATTGTGTGTCTTTTGCTTTCTTGCCATAAGTGCGCCGGGTATGCCCAGACGTGGGCCCCGGGCTCACTGTGCCACTGGATTCAAGCTATCCTGGCTGAATAGGGGTGAAACCCCAAAACCGGTCTGAGGATGCTTGTTTCCGGTCCAGGGAGGACCTGGCTTGGCAGTTCGGGCTGGACTGTTCCCATGAGGCACAGGGTCAAGACTGATTTGCATATGGCCAGGTCTAAACTGGGGTGGCATGGTGAGCAAAAGAATGATGGATTTAACCCAGATCTCTTGACTGGGGGTGAATGTTTTGATTTGTTCTGCATTCCGTCCATCAATTGTGTGTCTTTTGCTTTCCACGCCATAAGTGCGCCGGGTATGCCCAGACGTGGGTCCCGGGCTCACTGTGCCACTGGATTCAAGCTATCCTGGCTGAAGAGGGGTGAAACGCCGAAACCGGTCCTAGGATGCTTGTTTCCGGTCCAGGGAGGACCTGGCTTGGCAGATCGGGCTGGACTGTTCCCATGAGTCACAGGGTCAAGACTGATTTGCATATGGCCAGGTCTAAACTGGGGTGGCATGGTGAGCAAAAGAATGATGGATTTAACCCAGATCTCTTGACTGGGGGTGAATGTTTTTATTTGTTCTGCATTCCGTCCATCAATTGTGTGTCTTTTGCTTTCTCGCCATAAGTGCGCCGGGTATGCCCAGACGTGGGTCCCGGGCTCACTGTGCCACTGGATTCAAGCTATCCTGGCTGAAGAGGGTGAAACCCCAAAACCGGTCCTAGGATGCTTGTTTCCGGTCCAGGGAGGACCTGGCTTGGCAGTTCGGGCTGGACTGTTCCCATGAGGCACAGGGTCAAGACTGATTTGCATATGGACAGGTCTAAACTGGGGTGGCATGGTGAGCAAAAGAATGATGGATTTAACCCAGATCTCTTGACTGAGGGTGAATGTTTTGATTTGTTCTGCATTCCGTCCATCAATTGTGTGTCTTTTGCTTTCTCGCCATAAGTGCGCTGGGTATGCCCAGACGTGGGTCCCGGGCTCACTGTGCCACTGGATTCAAGCTATCCTGGCTGAAGAGGGGTGAAACCCCGAAACCGGTCCTAGGATGCTTGTTTCCGGTCCAGGGAGGACCTGGCTTGGCAGTTCAGGCTGGACTGTTCCCATGAGGCACAGGGTCAAGACTGATTTGCATATGGCCAGGTCTAAACTGGGGTGGCATGGTGAGCAAAAGAAAGATCGATTTAACCCAGATCTCTTGACTGGGGGTGAATGTTTTGATTTGTTCTGCATTCCGTCCATCAATTGTGTGTCTTTTGCTTTCTTGCCATAAGTGCGCCGGGTATGCCCAGACGTGGGTCCCGGGCTCACTGTGCCACTGGATTCAAGCTATCCTGGCTGAAGAGGGGTGAAACGCCGAAACCGGTCCTAGGATGCTTGTTTCCGGTCCAGGGAGGACCTGTCTTGGCAGATCGGGCTGGACTGTTCCCATGAGTCACAGGGTCAAGACTGATTTGCATATGGCCAGGTCTAAACTGGGGTGGCATGGTGAGCAAAAGAATGATGGATTTAACCCAGATCTCTTGACTGGGGGTGAATGTTTTTATTTGTTCTGCATTCCGTCCATCAATTG
This sequence comes from Calotriton arnoldi, assembly GCA_963921515.1. Classification (NCBI taxonomy): domain Eukaryota; kingdom Metazoa; phylum Chordata; class Amphibia; order Caudata; family Salamandridae; genus Calotriton; species Calotriton arnoldi. The sequence continues at coordinate 671,298 of CAWUFW010007742.1, read as the reverse complement.
TGTGTCTTTTGCTTTCTCGCCATAAGTGCACCGGGTATGCCCAGACGTGGGTCCCGGGCTCACTGTGCCACTGGATTCAAGCTATCCTGGCTGAAGAGGGGTGAAACCCCAAAACCGGTCCTAGGATGCTTGTTTCCGGTCCAGGGAGGACCTGGCTTGGCAGTTCGGGCTGGACTGTTCCCATGAGGCACAGGGTCAAGACTGATTTGCATATGGCCAGGTCTAAACTGGGGTGGCATGGTGAGCAAAAGAATGATGGATTTAACCCAGATCTCTTGACTGGGGGTGAATGTTTTGATTTGTTCTGCATTCCGTCCATCAATTGTGTGTCTTTTGCTTTCTCGCCATAAGTGCGCCGGGTATGCCCAGACGTGGGTCCCGGGCTCACTGTGCCACTGGATTCAAGCTATCCTGGCTGACAAGGGGTGAAACCCAGAAACCGGTCCTAGGATGCTTGTTTCCGGTCCAGGGAGGACCTGGCTTGGCAGTTCGGGCTGGACTGTTCCCATGAGGCACAGGGTCAAGACTGATTTGCATATGGCCAGGTCTAAACTGGGGTGGCATGGTGAGCAAAAGAATGATGGATTTAACCCAGATCTCTTGACTGGGGGTGAATGTTTTGATTTGTTCTGCATTCCGTCCATCAATTGTGTGTCTTTTGCTTTCTCGCCATAAGTGCGCCGGGTATGCCCAGACGTGGGTCCCGGGCTCACTGTGCCACTGGATTCAAGCTATCCTGGCTGAAGAGGGGTGAAACCCCAAAACCGGTCCTAGGATGCTTGTTTCCGGTCCAGGGAGGACCTGGCTTGGCAGTTCGGGCTGGACTGTTCCCATGAGGCACAGGGTCAAGACTGATTTGCATATGGCCAAGTCTAAACTGGGGTGGCATTGTGAGCAAAAGAATGATGGATTTAACCCAGATCTCTTGACTGGGGGTGAATGTTTTGATTTGTTCTGCATTCCGTCCATCAATTGTGTGTCTTTTGCTTTCTATCGAATGGAGTGCTGTACAGGGGACAATATGTTCAGTACAATTATTCTCTAAGGAATTGTTGTTTAATACATTTATTCATTTCAAGAAACATAATTGCACTATAACCCCTATATTGCTCACAAATCACAGCACTAATACCTTCAAACAAAAAATATTTTACTAAAACTAAACCTCTACATAGAATACAAAGATCCATAAGACAATAAAAAAAAAACAGACAAACAAGTGCTCAGTATCCCTAGTAATCACACAATATTGTGCAACAATAATGGTGAATAAAAGTGTGTTTGTAGAGAAAGGTCGACCAAAATCAAATCAACATTGCTCGAAATAAAATGTAAATCAAGTCCTGCAGCACGGTTCTCAAATAATACATGGGGCATACTGTGCTGTAGTGTCAATGACGTTTTGAACTTGTCAATAACTCTAAGGTCCTCAACAGTACTCGGGAAAGTTATGGGACACTGGATTGTTCATAGAGATGTCCTTAGTAGTGGAAAACACCATCAAAAGCAACCATACATGTAATTTTCCACATGGGCATTTCACAAATTGTAACTTTGGCAAGGCAAATGGTCTGGATTTAAACTCAAAGAAGTGAGACTGACATTGATCCAGAGAAAATCAATATGTGTTTGAGAGTCTATGAGTAGCCAAAAAGTGCACCATTCCATTAAATGCATATCTAAAGGCAGGCAAAGGAAAAAATAGAGACGCTACTTGTCTTTGAAGTGGGTTGAATGAGGAGGGAAAATGCTAGTGCTAGTAGTACAGCTATCCATACCCCAGTAGGTATACATGGGGGTAAGGGACAGAGAGAGGTGGTATAGCTTTTGATATGTTGAGAAGAAGGAAGTTTTCCTAGAAAAGGTGAGTTTTCAGTTTCTTCCTGAATTGTAGAAGGTTGGTGTTGTTCTGATGGTTGAGTGGATATTTTTCCATATCGTGGGGACCTAGGATGAGAAGGCTTGTTTTCTTGTTGTCGCCTCCCTGCAGTGATTTGACTCTAATCTGGTAAACCTGGAGGTCCTCCTCTATCATTGACCAACAGGTGTTGTTAGTTTGATAGCTAGATAGAGAGTGGTTTTGCTGTAGAGGGCCTTGTAAATGATGTAACTGATGTTGAAGATGCTCTAGGCTTGCAGGCGGAGCCAGTATAAATCCTTTAGTGTAGGGGGGATGTGGTTGGATTTCTTCTGCCCTTTGCTGGACCAGTGCTGCTTCATGAACATTGCTTTTTACAGAAGCAACGGTGGTCTATGGGATGCCATTAAGCAGGGCCTTGCCTTCACCTAGGTGGCAGAGTAGAGTCCTTCTTCTCCTGAGTGAAAAGGTCTTGCTTTTTTCCAGCGAGAGAAATTGAAGCGGTCTGTTTTGGTCTTCTTTACAAAGTGTTCTTTGAGAGGGAGGCTTGAGTCAAAGGTGATTCCTAAGGATTTGGCCTGTTATGTTGGTTACGGTGTGAATCCTGTTAGGTTTAACTGGAAGAGCCATGGCTGAATCGGAAATTTTTTTGCGTTGTCAAACAGGAGGATTCAGCTCTTCATGGATTTTAGCTTCAGCTAGTTTGTTGACATCTAGGTTTGTATGTATTTGAGGCAGGTTTTGACTTTCTGTGTATCATTTGTTGAGGAGATTTTGAGTTAGATTTGCTGGATCTTGATAGTGCTGTTTGCAAGGATAGTGTTGTGATCCTGTCCTGATCTCTGGAGTTTTAGGTATGTAAGAGTGGAATGTGTGGGTGGAATGATGAGTGGATGGTGCAAGTGAGCGGACTGTAATGAGGTCAGGACTGGCGGTTGGAGGTGCAGGATCTGCTGCGTCTGTACCAGGACGGAGTAAATAAAGTATTTTAGAATACTTCTGGCTCATCTTTACAGATAGCTCTCAAGGGTTCCATATAAAGGTTGTACATGATGGGTGAGAGTGCTGCGTTTTCTACACCTTAATCTTCTGGTGTCATTGAATAGTCCTATGGACCTTCGATCATCAGCAAGTAAAGAGCAGTCATCTGCATCAGTCCAATAACATGTTAATTAGTAAATGACTTTTAGTTCGGTCAATACAGAGAATTAATGTGAATTAAAGAGTTTTATTTTCACTTCTTTTAGTTTTTCCTCGTTTATTCATTAAGGGCCTGATTATGATGTCAGGTAGATCACCACCGACAGGCCGTCGTGGCGGTCCGTCCGACATCTGAGGCTGCAGTCCGACTGCCGCATAATGATGCAGTCGGTCAAGCACAGCAGTCCAAATGACCGACCAATGCCTGCGACAGACTCAAGGAGCCTGTCGGAGAGTTGGTGGGAGCATAATCCCTACAATGGGGGAGGTGACTGCGGAGGCACCACCGTAGGGATTACAATGTCCCTTTTCCCTGTGCTTTTACATGGCGGACCGATCGCCATGTAAAGGCAGATGAAATGGTACTTTAGGGGCCTCTAGCAGGGTCCCCATCCCCTGTAGGCCTTGGCTATGGGCCCAAGGGGGGACATGTGGTTCCCCCCAAACATCCATGCACCGTGTGCCAGGCGCCAATTGGTGCCTGCACACTGTGCATGGATATTTGAGAACCGACCTTTTCCACTGTGGTTTGTGCTGTGGCACTTTTCTAGTGCCACACCACAAGCCACAATGCAAAAGAGCAGTTTTCTGACCGCTTGTACGTCGGTCGCATTGTAATCAGGCAGGTGGGATTGCAGACACATGGTCTGACACCTGCTGGAGACGATGCCGGTCGGATGCTCATCCAACCGCCATCATAATGAGGCCCTTAATCTTTAGATCTCGCTGCTACTCTAGGAACCCGCACAAATATGAACACACAATATTGTCTGTTGCACCAGTATTTTCTTTCATCCATTGAGTCCAATAGAATTTGATTAAACTACTGGGAATAGGCAAACCCCCCTTAACCCAAACTGGTAAAATAGTCTTTAGATACTAGCCCTTGAAAAATTACATAGTGGACCAACACAACAAAATCAAGTTAGTAGAACCGGAGATATTCAATTTTTAAGATTTAAGGGAAAATTGTACCTAGAAGTACAAACCGCCAACTGTGGTTATCTGGTCGCACCATACCGGGACAAAGTCACAAGTTCAAGCTGACTACAATGGAGCATGGACTGGATATAAGGACCAAGTTGGCATGCTGAACAAACTACTTTAAATTCTGGTTGCAGAGCATTGCAAGATTCAGGGTCGAGGATGCGTTACCCAGCGGTGGTCCTGAGGAGCTGTAGAGCTGTGATACGGAGCCCTGCATTATCATCGAGGATGCCATTGACGAGTGGCTTGCGATGCAAAGTCTGGAGTTGTGGATGCATTGCACAGTGGTGGTTCCCGAAGAAGCTGCGGGGCTGTGGTAAGAAGTCCAGTGTCCTAGTTGAGGATGCCGTGGGCGAGAGGCTTGCGATGCAAAAGCCTGTGTCAAGGATGTGTTGCGCAGGGAAAGCTCTGAGGAGGCTGCGGGCTGTGATGTGAGGCCCTGCCCTGGGAATGCATCGCACAGCAATTGTTCCGAAGTGGTGAGCAAGGAGATGTGTTGCACTGCATCAGTTCTGCCCAGAGGACCACAGCTGAGCTGGCAATGCACCTTCAGGCCCACGTGCAAGGGTCCAGGACTGGGGTGGCACCACTAGGGGGGCAATACTCACAGCAGACAGAGACAGAGTCCAGGTACTAGTTTCATGGTGGTTGGAGCCTTTTCTGTCCCTGAGGCTCTGATCAGGAGGCCAGTCAACTAACCCTTGGAGTCAATCTGGGGGTCTTGTGAACAATATGCAAGTACAGTGCTTCTCACTCAGGCAGCTGGGCAGCAGAGTGGCAATCCTTGCAGAGTAGCACAACAGTCCTTCTGAGTCTTCCACATGTCCAGAAGTGTACTGAAGAATTTGGTCTGAGGGTATACTATTTATACCTGGTCCGCACTTTGAAGTAGGCGAAGTTTCTGGAGGTTTTCACCCTTAGAGATGTTTGAAATCTCCTTCCTCCCCGCCCTGACCCAAGCATGTCTAGGGACACAAAACACTAGTTTATAAACCCTTTGTGAGTGTTCTGGTCAGAGCTTTTGTGATGTGCAAGGGTGGTAGGTGACAGCTCCTCTCCCCATCAAGTCAGGAATGGCACATCCCACCAACACTTATTCCCCCTTTGCCTCACAGTCTGGGAGTAATGTACAACTGCCAGCTACACCTAGTTATGTAGCCCAGAATACAGGCACCAAATGGTTGGAGCAATAAAATGCCAACTTTCTGAAAGTGGAATTTTTAGAATCGTGACTTAAAATCTGACTTCACCATTAAAGGGGGTTTTAAATTACAATTCTTTAAATTAACGTCTCAGCCTATACACTTACAAACCCAGAAGCCCGCTCCTAATATAATATAATACCAGGTACATAATTCATAATCAGTTAGATAGTTAATAATACATTTATAATGAATTGTTCATTAATTATTATTTAATTAACTTCCCACTCTATACCCCTACAAACCCAGCAGCCCACACCTAATATATAACAAAAAATATAATTAGGCTTTCCTGTTTTCAGTTTCTATTTTTGGTAAATTCTGGTGGGGTTTTTTCAGTTTTTTCAATAACTTAAAAAACAGTGGTTATCAGTGGTTACTCATTTTTGCGCCATTAAAAACAACAGAAACAGTGTTTTTCCAGTGTTTATGGAATGTTTTGCTTTTAATTATTGCTTGCTTTCTGCACTGACAGTGCATGTGTATAGATAGCATGTGTACAGCCTATATGAGGTCCAAATACATTTTTACAAATCAAACTTTTTGTAGTACACCATACAATACTTCTTTAGTGAGTCTTTGGTCATGCATGTTCGCTCTTTCCTTCCTATGTAAATGTTTATCTGTGAAAAGCCCTCTCAACATTGGCACTTGAGACGGGCAATGCCAAAACAGCCAGTACACAATTTGCTAACTCTGGCCAATGACATAGCTTTCCATGCCAATACTGGCATACCTGAAGATTGTGATTCTCAAGGACATGTTCTGCAACATATGCGTTGAATTGGGCACATATGCCCTCAGTTATTGAAGCAGTCAAAAATGAAGCAGTACTTTTCAATCTCTGGAGAAAAAAAAAGAAGGGATCTAGAACTTGTGCAGAGTACCTTAGTGAGGCTTCATTAACTTCAAATGCCATGGTTGGTGAAGGGGCATTTCTATGCATCATTGGAAGCCATTTCCAATAGACTGTAAATTAAAATTTCTTGAATTGCTCCTCAACATTTCTTTGCTTGCCAAGTGGCAAGAATTCTAACATCGAGCATGTTGCAGTGCCAAAGTCACTAAAAGTGTCACCCAACCTACTCTCAAGGATATGTTTCACATCTACACCAATTACGCTGAACACTTGGTAGACAAGGGTGTTTTCAGACTCTAGTATTTTGATTATATCCAGTACGGCAGTCATGTTTTCCTGTAAAAACCTAAGCATGCAGTAGACTGTACTATTTTCACATCACTATCAATATGTGACCAAAGATCATGTTTTCCTGTAAAAACCTAAGCATGCAGTAGACTGTACTTTTTCACATCATTATCAATATGTGACCAAAGATCATTACATTTCTTTCCTTTGGCATCATCACCAAGCACAAATTCTGTAAACGGTCGCTACATGGATAATATGGCAATCACAGCCTCTAGGACTGAGAATCCATCGGCTAAATGACACAGTTAGGATGACTTTTTCTTTGATGCCACACAAAGCACAAAATGAGAAAAATTTGCATTTTAGTTCCTGGGCATAACGAAACAGTGTACCAGAATGGACTACAAAGTCAATAGCATTCTTCATTAACTCTGAAGATTGTAAAGATGCTTTCAGCATACCATCTAGCAACTGACAAGGATCTCTTACAGGGAAGCACTTCTGCTCAGGTATCGTCTTTGACAGGTCATCATACAACTTTTTCATATACGTAGCTGAATTACTGCAAATACAAATAATACACTCCAATCTTTATTGAATTTTGTAGGAACGTTTTTCAGCAGCATTCCAAGTGGCACTGCGTTCCGTGTTTACCAACGTCTGGTGTCATGTTTTCACCACGATCTCAGATGCTTGGTGACAGCATCCTTTTCACATATACCTGTCACTACACCTTGCATTGAATGTTTAAAGCCTAGGTAGGATGTATCAAAGGATTTCACCCATTCTCTGTCTGTGGGTAAATGTGATGGTACATATTGGGAAAGATTCTTATGAAACTAGCCATTTTACCTATCAGTGAAATCAAATGTAGCCAAAATATCAAATATGATTTTTATATTTCCTGATTCTCTACAATTTATAAAATACCTAAATAAGACCTAAAATATGCTTTTAAACACTGCATCTTTAGACCAAAGACAACAAAACTGAAAAAAGCAGAAGGAAGAAGAGACAATATTTTAGTGATATCCCTAAACAACAAAACTCAAGCAGAATAATGTTAGCCTAGTCTTTCTTCTGCCTTGTATAACAAAGTTACATTGTATTGTCCCCTTCAGGAAGAAATAAAAATGACTCTTTCACTCATCTTTTCCTTTCTTTGAATGGCACTTAGTTTGTGGTCGGGAAGGTGTTTTTTCAGTGTTTATATGTTTACACTGGTGATGGCTATTTTCCTTTCAGTGGGGTTTTATCAGTTATTATAGGTTTAAACCTAAAACCAGATAGCTTAAATATAATTATTACATTACACAATTTACACAATTAATAATTAATGAAATAATTAATAACAAACTAATCATTAATTGTAAATTAATTATTACTTAATTAACTACTCAACCTATACACCTACAAACCCAACAGCCTGCACCTAATATATAACAAAAAATATATAATTATCACACAATTACATAATTATTAATTGTTAGAAATGTGGTTTCTGGTTGTCTAGGGTATGCAATAAACGTAAAGTATCCAGAACCATCAAGCTCAAAATAAATCTTACGTGGCGTGCTCCGCTTGGATGCGGGAAAGGAGGCAACTCCTTTTTGTTAATTAAACCTCACACACCCTATTGGTGTCATGCTTCATCATCGGGTTCACCCTGACTCCTAAAGGTCAAGGTGGGCTTGACCATGTTTCAGGGAGCGCTTGGAAGATGTAGGCCAGGGGGTCTAAAGATAAAAATCCTACTGCGTTCCCCATGTATCCCTTTATTTGCGGGGACGTAGCGGATATTAAAATAAATATATATATTAAAAAAAGGGGTCTTTTGGAGGTAATGGTCCTATGACCCTAAAGATATGCCAACATGTTTCAGCCCTTGTTTGACGGCCTGTTCGGTCCTGGGCTTTCTTCAGGGCAAAACAAAGTTCCCTCCCTGGTATCGATTAAGGAATTTTCCTATATATTTATATTTGACGGAACAGAAAGCTGTTCCCTCATAAACAATATATGGAGGGTATACTTATCTCTCCATCCGGAAATAACGCAAATATTTCGCCTGTAAGGAAAAATGTGAAAGGAAACAGAAAACAAACAATTTTTGCATTTCATTACATCATATCTTTCAAAATTATGCACTCCCAATGTGCTCAGTGTGTTTTCATTCCTTTCACTCTGTGATCTGTGACCATATGAATGAGCTGATCTTGGGTATACTTAACCCCAAATTGCCTCTGGCAGTATGCGTCCAATGCTAGCATTCAACTATCACTCGTAAACCGTGAGTACCTTATCCCAAGTTAAAACATACACAAACTCCAATAGTCCAACCCCACTGTATGATTGTTTTAGTGGAACCATGTATATATACACCATAAATCACTCTATTTATTAATGTACTACCCATCATCATTTCTACCAAAGGTATATCGGGATATGCCCTTACCCGATTGTGGTGGAATAAACGTTTCACACGGAGACCGGGAAGGGGTAGCCTTGTAGTCAAACGCTGTTGAAAAGTGGAATGCTTCAGCGTTAACACTACATGCCCCCGTTATTGAATGGATATTTTACCTTGGTTCTGTAGAATCCCACTCCAACGGAACTTACTACTCCAAAGGTCCTGCCCCTCTTACAACCTATTCGGCTCCAGCGTCTCCCGGCACTGGTATTTTGCATGCCGTGTATGCCAATTTAAATAGATCGGCTATTCCGTGTCAGCATCCTCAAGGAGTGTGCGGTTTCAGCACGGACATCCGCATGTGGCGTCATTTCCTGCGCGCGTCCCCCGCTTGAACTACAAATCCCATCGGATCATGGGATTTGTAGTTTTTGTGGAATTGGCATCGTGTCTACGATCATAGCATTAAGAGACAATGCTACCATACCGGGTCATATGGCTTATAGTTAGCCGGTAAAGAATGGCATTTTGTTATACCACTACACTGAAAATTCATTTACATGAATGTTTATAGGGCTCAGTTGAAAAGTCATTTGCATGAATATTTACAGGGCTGTCATCTCGCCAATTTAACTACATAGGAGATAGTAGGTCACATTCCTGCTCCCTGTGTAGTTTGGCTTTGAAGATGATAGTTTACCTTTAGTCCTCATTTTATTTATGAAACTCGTGTCTCGTCACCACATTGGTGTGCCTGGGTATTCTTAATTTCTGAACCACACGGGGGTAACATGATGCACCGAAGGGAGTAGACATGTTGCTATGAAAGCTCATGTCATCCTATCTTCTGCTCAGTGTGTTCCATGGGATGGAGTCATTCAAACCCTGATGGTCAGTTTTTAGTTTATAGTCCCATCGTTGTTCCCTTTCCAACAGCCTTTTTGAGATGTTGGGTCCATCTTTGACTCTTTCAATAATGTCCATTCAAGGTCGCTATCCGTGTGGCCTTTCTCTACGAAGTGGGCTGTCAGTTTTGTTGCTGTGATTGCTCGTCTGATCGTACTTCTGTGTTCCCCAATCCGCAATTTGACTTTTCGGGTCGTCATTCCGATGTACTTAGATTTACACGGGCATGTGATCATGTAAACTGCATTGGAAGTATTGCAATTCGTGTGATCTCTTTGTTCCCAATCGTATCTCAGGCCTAGGTTGATGCTTGTAGTGTGTTTGGTAAAGGGACATACTACACAGGTTCCACATGGGAAATGTCCCTTTATCTGCGGTTGATTCCACAGTGTGAGTTGTGTGTCCCGTTTGGGATCCCAACTATCCGTGTGGACAAGGGTGTTCTTTATGCTCTTGTTACGCCTGAATGAGAACCTAGGTTTCTCAAAAGTTAATTTATTAGAGGTCAGAATTTGCCAGTTCTTATTAATGATCTTCTTTATGTTGTTGGAAGATGAATTATGAGTAGTCACGCATATCAGCGTCTTGGTTTCTGCTTTAGTATTTGTTTCCAACAGAGCATCACGTGGTGTATTCCGCGATCTTTTTCGTGCCTGCTCGATCACTTTTTTGGGGTAGCCCTTCTCTTTCAACTTTTTCGTAAGTTTTTCGGCTTCCTTGTTATAATGCTCCAAATCTTCACAGTTTCTCCATATCCTCAGATATTGCCCCTTTTGGAGGTTTTCTCTTAGAGACCGGGGGTGTGCACTGTCAAAGTGCAGTAAACTGATGCGGTCGGTGGGTTTCGTGTAAAGTGTGCTCTCCAATTTCCCATTTTTAGCCAGGATGTTAATGTCCAGAAAAGAGACCATTGTGCTGTTGGAGGACATAGTGAATTTCAGAAAGGGATCTATGTTGTTAATCCAAGTCCCGAACTCGGCCGTGCTTTCTTGATCCCCATGCGAAATGATGATGATGTCATCAATGTATCTCAGCCATTTCCGGATCCTCACAGTGAAAGGGTTGTTGGACCAAATGTGTTCATCCTCCAGATGACTCATGTATAAACAAGCAATACTAGGGGCAAATGTACTGCCCATGGTGGTACCGTGTACTTGCAGGTATAGTTGGTCCTCAAACCTGAAGAAGTTCTCCATGAGGGCAATATGCATAAGGTCAATAATGAATGCAATCAGTGCTTCCCAAGGCTACTCTTGCCTGTGCAGTATTGTTTCTATAACCTTTAGGCTTTCCTCTTGTGGGATGCTCGTATACAGAGCTTCAACATCCAGACAAATCATTGTTTCGTTGACGGGGTCATAATCAACTTCAGTTAAGATGTTTAACAGGTGTTTTGTGTCCCTCACGTATGACTTAATCTTGGTTACCAGGGGGCGAAGGAAGAAATCAGTGTACTTCGAGAGGGGTTCCAGGACAGACCCAATCCCAGAGACGATTGGTCTTTCAGGAGGGGGAACCCTTCCCTTGCGTATTTTAGGACTGGTATAGCATAACGGTATTCTCGGTTCTTCAGTATTGAGGAAATCCCTTTCGTTTTTAGTAATCCATTCCCTCGCCAATGCTTCTGTGGTGATGTTGATGATGGTCTTCTGTAATCGTGTTGTCGGATCACTCTGTATTTTTTTATAATTTCTCTCATCCGAGAGGAGGGACATGCATGCTGCTCTGTATGCGTCCATCTCTTGTACTATGATTGCTCCCCCTTTATCGGCTGGTTTGATGACCAAATTTTTTTGTTTGGCCAAGGACTCAAGTGCCTCCCTTTCCTTTTTGCTCAGGTTGTTGTAGGAGTTTTGTTTAGGCTGGAGTAGTTCAACCTCTTTATTAACTGCCTCCTCAAACGCCATGACTTCAGGCAGCATTAGGGATGGTGGTGGGCAGAATGTTGATTTTTGTCATAGGGAAGTGTATCCAGTGTCTTTCTCTTGTTGTGGTTGTCTCTCAAAAAAGGTTTTTAACCTGATCTTCCGGAATAATTCACTTAGTTTGCAACGGTTCTTGAACGTGTCAATATGGGTGGTGGGAACAAAACCCAAGCCTTTTTTAAGTACTTCTCCTTCTTCCTTGGTCAGTATCTCATCAGTGAGGTTCACCACCAGGTCTACCTTAAGCTTGGACCTGCCTGCTGATCCTTTGTTTGACTTCTTGTGTTTATCACTCGTGTGTCCTCTTCCCATTGGACTCTCCTGTTGTCACGTCTGCCCCGTCTGCCTCTTCTCCCGCCCCTGCCTAAAAAATATTGTTGATTCTGGTTAGGCTGGAAGTATGGCATTGCGAAGTATTGAGGTGTACCTTGAAATTGCGGATGGCTGAACGAGCCGGGCCATGGGAACATCTGTGGCGGATATCCCTGGTTTTGGCCACCTCTTCTTTGGCTTCGTGGTCTGTCTCTCCAGCTCTTGGTGGAGTTGTCTCTAGACCATTCATCCTGGTCAGAGTACGAGGACTCCGAGTCGCTCCTATTAGAGGAACCAGTGTCACTATCCGGTTGTTTGGTATAGTCATCACTGACAGTGAAATAATCTCCATTTCGTTTTTCACTGTGGAAAGGCCATCTTGCCCATAGGATAGAATGGGGAGGCTGTGTAATATGTTTTCCAGCCTATCTTCCCAAAGGCTTAAGATGGAGAGGTGAAGTTTAGTGTGCCTGAACTCACAATGTACTAACACATCTTTTTATGAAGGTGGTTTTTGCATTGTGTGTTTAGAAGCCACTCTTTTAGAAGTGGCTGGGTTTTTGTGCTCTAACATTTCTGTGTGTCTCTGCCTGGATGTGGATTGACTGTTTGGATTTGAAAGTGATAGGATGTGGGGAATGTCTTGACCCAGGGGAGGAGGTGAGACAGCAGCAGGCTGGCCTGCATCTGGAGTGTAGGGCGGAGGAGTAGCCCCTAGAGGTGAAGAGGCCTGGGCTGCAGCCATAAACCAATGGCTCCGGCCCCTGCTGAGTGATTGAGGATCCAGACCCCCACTATCAAAGGAATAAAGGTGTCACTGGCAGGGAGGCACCCAGAACTGGTTTGAACAGGGGTCAGTGCCCCCCTGAACACAAAGACTTCAAAGACATTTAGGGGTATAACTATGAGAGCTGAAGCCCCTGAACTTTGGAGAAATGGATTGATCAAGATTGAACAAGATTGAAGCTACTTGTGGTCAAGAGGAACCTTTGCCAAGGAAGAAACAGCTGAAGAGACTAAAGGACTGACCCTTGCTGTGTGTTCCGGGGCTGGCCTGCAGTTTGCTGCTTTAACCAAGGAGAGGCTGAAGGGACTTTGCTGTGTGCGGTGTCCCCCTGCTTGAAAGAACTTTGCTGTGTGCTATGCCTGGAAGTAACTTATCCCCAAGGGCCCGAGGTGAGCTGGCTCCCTGTTGCGGAAACTCAGGAACACAAAAGTTTCCAGGAGAGTTTCAGCGACGCTGTGTGCGTGTGCTTTTTGCAGCCTGAGACCCTCGTAAGAAGTGCCCTGTGATCGTGGGCACCTGGAGTCCAAGCGAGTCTCAGCGATGCTGTGTGCGTGTGCTTTTTGCAGCCTGAGACCTTCGTGAGGATTGCTTTGTTATCGTGCACCCGGAGTCCAAGTGAGTCTCAGCGACGCTGTGTGCGTGTGCTTTGTGCAGCCTGAGACCTTCGTGAGGATTGCCTTGTTATCGTGCACCCGGAGTTCAAGTGAGTCTCAGCGATGCTGTGTGCGTGTGCTTCGTGCAGCCTGAGACCTTCGCGAGAAGTGCCCTGTGATCGTGCACCTGAAGCTCCAGTGAGTCTCAGCGACGCTGTGTGCGTGTGCCCTGTTGCAGCATGAGATCTTCGTAGCCTCAGCGGCCCGTATCGGCAGCCCCGGAGGAGCTGAGCCGCCGGCCCGAGCCCGCCGTTGCCAGAGCGGGACTTCGAACCAACCTCGTCGAGGGAGGGCTCGAGTCCCACTGCCCGGAATTCACAAAGATTGCATCGGAGGCCCAAGTCGCGGGAAGAGGAGAGGAGAGTGAGGTCGCACCCCCCAGGTAACGTGTGTCAATGTCTGGGGCAGGGTGCGGGCTCGGAGGGAGACGCTCTCGGCCTCTCCCATTCCTGCAGCGCGAGCCTCTGCTTCGGCTCATATTGCGGCCTGTACTTGCCAACGGAGTGGCAGTACCGGGGCCGGAGTGCGGAGCTGCACTTTTTGTTCACATCATACCCGTGTGGGGGCAACTGTTGACAGAGGCTGACTGCGAGTCAGTACGAGTGACGGAGAGACTGCCTGAGGCACCGTGATTGGTGCTGGAGCGTATTACGCATTGCATTATTTCTGCATAACGAACTACCTGATTGGCGTATTACGCATTGCATTGCTTCTGCATAACGAAATACCTGATTGTTGCGTTACGCATTGCATTATGTTTACATTGCCAAGTGCCTGATGCTAGCATTACGAACTGCATTATTGTTATATTGCAAAGGGCCTGATTCGAGCATTACGAACTGCATTATTTCTACATTGCAAAGTGCCTGATTCTAGCATTACGAACTGCATAGCATTGCATTAGGACTGCAGTGGAACGTTTAGAAGTGCTCATTAATATCGCCAGAACTTACTAGGGCTGGCTGGCCTAACAACCAGCCAGGAAGAATAGTACAAATACGCATATGTTGGATTAATATTGTGTGGTCTTATCGTATATCTTTTCTATATAAATTTATACTCGTTTTTATAAAACTCGTGTGGAGTCCATTTGTGGTGTCATCATTGGGTTGCTGTGAGCGTGATTGCAAATACTTTACACATTTACCTTGAAGATAAGCCTGGCTGCTCGTGCCAAGCTACCAAGGGGGTGAGCGGGGGCTATCTGGGAAGGTGTCCTTCCTTTCCCTGATGTGAGAACGGGGGTCCCTATTTGGCCTAAGGTACCTACCTCAGCCAACCAGGGATCCCGGGTCTAACATTTGGTGGTCAGCGGTGTGGGATTGAAATGTGTATTTGCAAATTCACTCACAGTAATTGGTGTACATCACAAGTTAGCGCAGACCACGATGCAACCACATATTGTGTTTTTGATTTGTTGGTTCTATTTTTGAGCGACCTTTAAGCCACACATCATGTCTCAGAGGAGTCAAGTAGCCAGTGAGGCTGCAGAAATAGAGTTCGACATTGAGGCATTGCTTACCTGCAAAGTTGATACATTGAGGCAATTCTGCAGAGCTTTGGGATGTCCCATGAAAAGTAGCGCCAAGAAGGAGGAGCTGCAAATGGCCTTGAGGGCCTGGTGGGAAGCCAAAGGGGCTCAGGAGACGGGTGATGTTGAGGTGGATGAGGATGACCCAGGGAATGGATTTGGTCCACAGGATTTGCCAGTGGAGGGACCAGCCTTAGGGGTTGATAGTAGCCATTCAGGGAGGAGGTTTTCACCAGAGGAGCTGGAGGAAAGCCTAAGGATCAGAGAGCATGAGTTGGAGGTTTTAAAACTTAAAGCTCAAGCAGAGGAGAAGAAGCTGCTCATTGAAAGTGAAAAGCGAGCAGAGGAGAGCAGGAACGCTCTCGCCTTGGAAGAGAAAAAGATTCTCTTAGCTCATGAGTTAAGCATGAGGGAACTGGACATTAAGGTTAAACAGGCAGAGTCCAGTTCAAATGGTGGCAGCGTACAACCAGTGCCAAGTGTGGATGAGTACAAGCGTGCACTGGATGATTGGGTGTTGGTGAGCATGGCAAATGATTTGAAGGGGTTGCTCAACTGTGCCCCTAGGGAGCCTAGGCTCAATAATTGTTTTCCAGGATTGCGCCAACCCGTGTTAGGGTGCGAGCTCTTTGATTCCCGGGAGCTGGCACAAGAGCCGGACCCCTGGTCATGGGTCCAAGGGTCTGAAAAGGCCTTAGAGAGGGAAGAGAGGCGAAGTAGAACCGTTAGGTCCCAGAGTAATGGGGGGGCATGCGGGCTAGCGCCCTGTCTCAAAAGAGAGGGAGGGAGTGTGAGCAGCGTCCCCAGTGGTTCACCACCCCACCCCAGAGACTGGAGGGTTCCTTAGAGGAGCACCAGGTTGAAGGCCTAGCGCCTACTTGCCAGCTGTGTGAGGAAGAACACCTAGCGTCAGGAGGGCGTGGGGCATCTGTAACCAGAGCTCCAGCGGTCCTGAAGTTTGTGGGTGCCATTCCTAAATGGCAGGCACAGAAATCTAAATGGAAGGTTAAGGGAGGAAGTTGTCCCCCCGTGGGAAAACCCATGGGACCGGGCCCAGCCAGTAGGGCTAGGTCCCCTAGGAGTGACCAGAGAAAACCCACTTCTAACCTGGAGGACAGGAGAACTGGGAACAGTATCCTGACTAATGGGTCTTCCAGGGATACTGCTCTAGGTGGGGGTTGGCAAGGGACCAGCACCCCTAGAGAGGCCCCAACAGCCAGGAAGGACCCATGGAGCGGCATAGTTGGCCCAGGGAGTAGTGACCAAGAGAATCCCCTGGGGTCAGGAAGGCATAGAACAGGAGGGTGTTCCTGCGGTAGCGGGCCTGCGTCTCTGTTCTATCGCCCCAAGCAGGGAAGTCCATCAAGGTAGTTGATTGGTCTACCCTGGCTGTTGGCTGGGAGTGGGTTGTGTTGGACTTGGCCCTTTTTGGCTAAAGTTCCCTAAACTTTTTGCTTTCCCCCTAGACCTTTTTTCTGACATGGTGTTGCCAACTTAGATGCTTTGGACACTTTGCCACTGCTAATCAGTGTCAAAGTGCAAGTGCTCCCTGTATAAAGTGTAATGGTAATTGGTTGTCCATGATTGATATGTTTGCCTTACTAGTAAAGTCCCTAGTAAAGTGCACTATGTGTGCCAGTGCTGGTAATGCAAATGCTACTAGTGGGCCTGCAGCACGAATTGTGCCACCCACACAAGTAGCCTTAAAGAGTCAACTCAGGCCTGCCACTGCAGTGCCTGCATGCAGTATGTTAAACTGCCATGTTGTTCTGACAAGTGCACCCACTTGCCAGACCTTACCCTTCCCTTTCTATGCACATCAGACACCCCTATGGTAGGTCCAAGGTATCCCCTGGGCAGGGTGCAGTTCATGTGAAAGGTAGGACATGTACTAAGGTGTGTACCATGTCCTGACAGTGAAATAATCTCCATTTCGTTTTTCACTGTGGAAAGGTCATCTTGCCCATTGGATAGAATGGGGAGGCTGTGTAATATGTTTTCCAGCCTAACTTCCCAAAGGCTTAAGATGGAGAGGTGAAGTTTAGTGTGCCTGAACTCACAATGTAATAACACATCTTTTTATGAAGGTGGTTTTTGCATTGTGTGTTTAGAAGCCACTCTTTTAGAAGTGGCTGGGTTTTTGTGCTCTAACATTTCTGTGTGTCTCTGCCTGGATGTGGATTGACTATCTGTATTTGAAAGTGATAGGATGTGGGGAATGTCTTGACCCAGGGGAGGAGGTGAGACAGCAGCAGGCTGGCCTGCATCTGGAGTGTAGGGCGGAGGAGTAGCCCCTAGAGGTGAAGAGGCCTGGGCTGCAGCCATAAACCAATGGCTCCGGCCCCTGCTGAGTGATTGAGGATCCAGACCCACACTATCAAAGGAATAAAGGTGTCACTGGCAGGGAGGCACCCAGAACTGGTTTGAACAGGGGTCAGTGCCCCCCTGAAAACAAAGACTTCAAATACATTTAGGGGTATAACTATGAGAGCTGAAGCCCCTGAACTTTGGAGAAATGGATTGATCAAGATTGAACAAGACTGAAGCTACTTGTGGTCAAGAGGAACCTTTACCAAGGAAGAAACAGCTGAAGAGACTAAAGGACTGACCCTTGCTGTGTGTTCTGGGGCTGGCCTGCAGTTTGCTGCTTTAACCAAGGAGAGGCTGAAGGGACTTTGCTGTGTGCTGTGTCCCACTGCTTGAAAGGACTTTGCTATGTGCTGGGTCCGGAAGTAACTTATCCCCAAGGGCCCGAGGTGAGCTGGCTCCCTGTTGCGGAAACTCAGGAACACAAAAGTTTCCAGGAGAGTCTCAGCGACGCTGTGTGCGTGTGCTTTTTGCAGTCTGAGACCCTCGTAAGAAGTGCCCTGTGACCGTGGGCACCTGGAGTCCAAGCGAGTCTCAGCGATGCTGTGTGCGTGTGCTTTTTGCAGCCTGAGCCCTTCGTGAGAATTGTCCTGTTATCGTGTGCACCTGAGTCCAAGTGAGTCTCAGCGACGCTGTGTGTGTGTGCTTTGTGCAGCCTGAGACCTTCATGAGGATTGCCTTGTTATCGTGCACCCGGAGTCCAAGTGAGTCTCAGCGACGGTGTGTGCGTGTGCTTTGTGCAGCCTGAGACCTTCATGAGGATTGCCTTGTTATCGTGCACCCGGAGTTCAAGTGAGTCTCAGCGATGCTGTGTGTGTGTGTGCTTCGTGCAGCCTGAGACCTTCGTGAGGAGTGCCCTGCGATCGTGCACCCGAAGCTCCAGTGAGTTTCAGAAACGCTGTGTGCGTGTGCCCTGTTGCAGCCTGAGACCTTCGTAGCATCAGCGGCCCGGATTGGCAGCCCCGGAGGAGCCGAGCCGCCGGCCCGAGCCCGCCGTTGCCAGAGCGGGACTTCGAACCAACCTCGTCGAGGGAGGGCCCGAGTCCCACTGCCCGGAATTCACAAAGATTGCATCGGAGGCCCAAGTCGCGGGAAGAGGAGAGGAGAGTGAGGTCGCACCCCCCAGGTAACGTGTGTCGACGCCTGGGGCAGGGTGCGGGCTCAGAGGGAGACGCTCTCAGCCTCTCCCATTCCTGCAGTGCGAGCCTCTGCTTCGGCTCATATCGCGGCCCGTACTTGCCAACGGAGTGGCAGTACCGGGGCTGGAGTGCGGAGCTGCACTTTTTGTTCACATCATACCCGTGTGGGGGCAACTGTTGACAGAGGCTGACTGCGAGTCAGTACGAGTGGCGGAGAGACCGCCTGAGGCACCGTGATCGTTACTGGAGCGTATTACGCATTGCATTAGTTCTGCATAACGAACTACCTGATTGCCGTATTACGCATTGCATTATTTCTGCATAATGAACTACCTGATTGGCGTATTACGCATTGCATTGCTTCTGCATAACGAAATACCTGATTGTTGCATTACGCATTGCATTATGTTTACATTGCGAAGTGCCTGATGCTAGCATTACGAACTGCATTATTGTTATATTGCAAAGTGCCTGATTCGAGCATTACGAACTGCATTATTTCTACATTGCAAAGTGCCTGACTCTAGCATTACGAACTGCATAGCATTGCAGTAGGACTGCAGTGAACGTTTAGAAGTGCTCATTAATATCGCCAGAACTTACTAGGGCTGGCTGGCCTAACAACCGGCCAGGAAGAATAGTACAAATACGCATATGTTGGATTAATATCGTGTGGTCTTATCGTATATCTTTTTTATATAAACTTATGCTCGTTTTTATAAAACTCATGTGGAGTCGATTTGTGGTGACATCATTGGGTTGCTGTGAGCGTGATTGCAAATACTTTACACATTTACCTTGAAGATAAGCCTGGCTGCTCGTGCCAAGCTACCAAGGGGGTGAGCGGGGGCTATCTGCGAAGGTGTCCTTCCTTTCCTTGACGTGAGAACGGGGGTCCCTATTTGGCCTAAGGTACCTACCTCAGCCAACCAGGGATCCCGGGTCTAACAAGAAGGGCTACCCCAAAAAAGTGATCGAGCAGGCACGAAAAAGATTGTGGAATACACCACGTGATGCTCTGTTGGAAACAAATACTAAAGCAGAAACCAAGACGCTTATATGCGTGACTACTCATAATTCATCTTCCAACAACATAAAGAAGATCATTAATAAGAACTGCGAATTCTGACCTCTAATAAATAAACTTTTAAGAAACCCATGTTCTCATTCAGGCGTAATAAGAGCATAAGGAACACCCTTGTCCACATGGATAGTTGGGATCCCAAATGGGACACTCAACTCACACCGTGGAATCAACCGCAGGTAAAGGGACATTTCCCATGTGGAACCTGTGTATTATGTCCCTTTACTAAACACACTACAAGCATCAACCTAGGCCTGAGATACGATTGAGAACAAAGAGATCACACAAATTGCAATACTTCCAATGCAGTTTACATGATCACATGCCTGTGTAAATCCAAGTACATCGGAATGACGACCCGAAAAGTCAAATTGCGAATTGGGGAACACAGAAGTACGATCAGACGAGCAATCACAGCAACAAAACTGGCAGCCCACTTCGTAGAGAAAGGCCACACGGATAGCGACTTTGAATGGACCATTATTGAAAGAGTCAAAGATGGACCCAACATCTCAAAAAGGCTGTTGGAAAGGGAACAACGATGGGTCTATAAACTAAAAACTGACCATCAGGGTTTGAATGACTCCATCCCATGGAACACACTGAGCAGAAGATAGGATGACATGAGCTTTCATAGCAACATATCTACTCCCTTCGGTGCATCATGTTACTGCCGTGTGGTCCAGAAATTAAGAATACCCAGGCACACCAATGTGGTGACGAGACACGAGTTTCATAAACAAAATGAGGACTAAAGGTAAACTATCATCTTCAAAGCCAAACTACACAGGGAGCAGGAATGTGACCTACTATCTCCTATGTAGTTAAATTGGCGAGATGACAGCCCTGTAAATATTCATGCAAATGACTTTTCAACTGAGCCTTATAAACATTCATGTAAATGAATTTTCAGCTTAGTGGTATAACAAAATGCCATTCTTTACCGGCTAACTATAAGCCACATGACCCGGTATGGTAGCATTGTCTCTTAATGCTATGATCGTAGACACGATGCCAAATCCACAAAAACTACAAATCCCATGATCCGAGTGGGATTTGTAGTTCAAGCGGGGAACGCGCGCAGGAAATGACGCCACATGCTGATGTCCGTGCTGAAACCGCACCCTCCTTGAGGACGCTGACACGGAATAGCCGATCTATTTAAATCGGCGTACTCGGCATGCAAAATGCCAGTGCCGGGAGACGCGGGAGCCGAATAGGTTGTACGAGGGGCAGGACCTTTGGAGTAGTAAGTTCCGTTGGAGTGGGATTCTACAGAACCAAGGTAAAATAATCATTTAATAATGGGGGCATGTAGTCTTAACGCTGAAGCATTCCACTTTTCAACAGCGTTTGACTACAAGGCTACCCCTTCCCGGTCTCCGTGAGAAACGTTTATTCCCCCACAATCAGGTAAGGGCATATCCCGATATACCTTTGGCAGAAATGATGATGGGTAGTACGTTAATAAATAGAGTGATTTATGGTGTATATATACATGTTTCCACTAAAACAATCATACAGTGGAGTTGGACTATTGGAGTTTGTGTATGTTTTAACTTGGGATAAGGTACTCACGGTTTACTAGTGATAGTTGAATGCTAGCATTGGACGCATACTGCCAGAGGCAGTTTGGGGTTAAGTAGACCCAAGATCAGCTCATTCATATAGTCACAGATCACAGAGTGAAAGGAATGAAAGCACACCGATCACATTGGGAGTGCATAATTTTGAAAGATATGATGTAATGAAATGCAAAAGTTGTTTGTTTTCTGTTTCCTTTCACATTTCTTCTTACAGGCGAAATGTTTGCATTATTTCCGGATGGAGAGATAAGTATACCCTCCATATATTGTTTACAAGGGAACAGCTTTCTGTTCCGTCAAATATAAATATATAGGAAAATTCCTTAATCGATACCAGGGAGAGAACTTTGTTTTGCCCTGAAGAAAGCCCAGGACCGAACAGGCCGTCAAACAAGGGCTGAAACATGTTGGCATATCTTTAGGGTCATAGGACCATTACCTCCAAAAGACCCCTTTTTTTTATATATATTTATTTTAATATCCGCTACGTCCCCACAAATAAAGGGATACCTGGGGAACGCAGTAGGATTTTTATCTTTAGACCGCCTGGCCTACATCTTCTAAGCGCTCCCTGAAACACGGTCGAGCCCACCCTGACCTTTAGGAGTCAGGGTGAACCCGATGATGAAGCATGACACCAATAGGGTGTGTGAGGGTTAATTAACAGAAAGGATTTGCCTCCTTTCTTGCTTCCAAGCGGAGCACGCCATGTAAGATTTATTTTGAGCTTGATGGTTCTGGATACTTTACGTTTATTGTAGTTAAATTGGGATCGTGTATCCACTTCCTTACAATACCTCTCCTACCCCTCGGTGCCGGTGGAGGCCGCTCCTCTGTCATTTGTGGTTAGTAGTGTCTAGGGTATGCACCTAAGTCAAGCAGAACCCACCACTCTAGTCAGGGTAACGGAGCGACACACCTAAGATAACCCATGTTCACCCCCTTGGTAGCTTGACCATAGCTGTCAGGCTTATCCCAGAGGCAATGTGTAAAGCGTTTGCACAACACACTCACACCAGTGACACAATAAATACACCACAAAAGAGACTCCACACAATGTTATATAAAACAGTGATTACATAGCCAGCTAGGCAACTGTAAAAACATCACAGTTAGTGCAATAAGATAAAGACTTACATGTTCCATGCATCATGAAAAATTCTGTCACTGCACATACAATGTTCATCCTGGAATAATACTTGTTATCCTGACAATGCAAGGCAAAAATGACATACGACATCAGGTCATGAAGTGCAGCAGTTAGGTTATTGGGAGAAAACACATGAATCACCAAACATCATTGTAGTACATAAACACATCGTGCGCAGAAACCCCTGCGTGTCTATAACATATAGTACGGTAATTCAGGCCAACTCTGGGGGCACAGGACCCCTGTGCACCTACAACAGTTAATTGGGTAACTATAATAGTCATCAGAACCTCAATCACTCAAACAGGGGTCCTCTGTTGAGGACTCTCCCCTGAATTGCCTCCAATGCAGAACAGTGTCCCCAAGGTATGTGCCAACACGGGGAGGGCGGGGGCATCCAGCATCAGCAGGGGGGCGATCTGGTTGGTGCCTCCGGTTGGAGTCAGCCTCACTCAGCCTCAGCGAAGCCCTGAAGGCACCCGATCTCTTGAGGGGAAAGAAACATTGTGGAACTACTCTCCTTTGTGGGAAGGCGGTTGACGTCATGGACATCACTCCGTAACCAAGGGTTTGCTGGGATGGGGGCTGCACTGGTGAGGGATTTCCCTCTGGCCTACGGCGATGCGGTGCATAGAGAGCAGGTGCACAGACAGCGCTTGCCTCAACATGTTACTCCTGCTTTAAAGGCCACCTTGGGATGCAGAAGGGCGCTCAGCATGCACTGGTGTAGAACCCCAGAGAGGGAGCAATCACAGGCCCAAAAAGCAGTGAGATTGAAGTGCTCACCACGTGCTGGTGCAGGGAAAGCCAGTAGTAGTACACAGCGCTCCCAATGCACTAGGCTCCTGGGAGAACCCTTGGGGGGCACATAAGTAGGGAAACAGGCAGCAGGCCAGCACATCAGGCAGTACAAGGTGCCATCCCTCTTGCAGCCCAGCAGGCAGCAGGCCAACCAACAAAGCAGGCAGCCCAAATGGTGGTTCCTCCTGACAGCAAAACAGTCCCTTCTGGCAATGTGCAGTCTGTAGAGCCAGCAGCGTCTGTTTACAAGTCCCACACAGTGTTTAAAAACATGGGCTCAGAGCCCCTGTACTCATACTCAAAATGTCTCTGATGTGGAGGTAACTTCAAAAGAAATCGTAGAATTGCACAGCACCCCCATTTAACCCCAGCACTGGCCTCAGAAATCAGTAGGGTGTAAATGAGCCCTTTGTGTGGGGGAAGGACACAGCCTATACAAATGTAAAGGCACCCCACCTCCCTTTCTTCAAGCCCAGGAAGACCATTGAGTATGCAGATGAATGCAGATGCAACCCTGTTACACCCAACCCTTCCTGTGTGATGGCTGTCTGGAAAGTATGCAGAAAGCCAAGCTGTCTCTGGACCCTAGACATGGATTGGAGTCAGGCTACAAAACACCCTTAGCAACGACTGGATCACAGAACATGAGGCGAATTTTCTGCAGCAAAAAGATCCTGTCACACCTTCCTTTTATATACTACCAAAGGTACACAAGGCTGCTAGACCACCTCCAGGTAGACCCATCGTTGCGGGCATAGGTTCTATTCTTGAACCTTTGTCACAATTTTGTGATTTCTTTTTTAAACCTTTGGTTCAGAGTAGAACAGCATATCTCAAAGACACCACAGAGGTTCTTAACCTCCTGAATGACATGGACTTTAACCCCAATGAAGAATACCTGGTGGGGTTAGACATAGAATCCCTGTATACCAATATCCCTCAGTTGGAAACCCTGCGGGTTGTGGAGGAGATACTTTTTGAGCAGGACTGGCAATTCTGTACCCCGAGGCCCTTCATTTTACATCTGGCTGAGATAGCACTCACAAACATTTTCTTTGAGTACAAGGGTACTCATTACTTACAAACCCATGGTACATCAATGGGGAGTGCGTTCGCGCCTAGTTTAGCGGGGTTGTATGTTTCAGCCTTTGAGCAGAAATACATCTTTGATGCTGGGAATCCATGGACACGGAACATCCGTGTCTGGAAACGCTTCATAGATGATGTCATCCTCATATGGAAAGGAGATGAACAATCTATGACAGACTTCATGCAATGGTTGAACACACGTAACACCTTCTTGCACTTCACCACAACCATCACGAAGGAGGGCCTCCCATTTCTGGACCTGGTAATTTTTCCACATGAAGGGAAACTATCCACGAAGGTCTATCTTAAACCCACAGATAAAAATGGACTGCTACAGTTTGGGAGCTTTCATCCCAAATCTCTCAGGGACAATCTCCCGGTGGGGCAGTTTCTGCGCTTACGCAGGAATTGTTCTGAACCTGAGAATTTCAGGGAAGAAGCAGCCCTTCTATCTGACAAACTGGACAAAAGGGGTTACCCTACGCGAGTGGTGCGTAGAGCACAAAAAAGAGCATGGAACTGCCACAGGGAAGCCCTCTTGGAGAAAGTAGAGAGACCAGAGAAGAAGAACACTATCTGTGTCACTACATTTAACACAGCCTCTACCGATATAAAACGTACCATCCTCAAACATTGGCGGATACTGAATTCCAGTGGCCTCCACCTCGAGAAACCTTTGTTCTCCTTCAGAAGGAGTTCGAATATCAGGGACCATCTGGTGCACTCTAGACTCTAAACCTGTCCCCGTGGGGCTCCTCGGGGTGCTTGGGACTTCCCACCGGTCACAGGGCACACGAGATGTGGCTCGTGTGACGTTTGTAGATTGACCACTAACACCAAAAGTATAGACGTGGGCCTAAGTTATCCATAGGAACAACGAGTGCATACAAACTGCAACTCCACGAATGTAATTTATATGATCAGGTGCCCATGTGGCCTGATCTATGTGGGTATGACTTCCAGATAGGTGAAAGTGAGAATAATGGAGCACAGGAGTAACATCCGCTGTGCTAGGACCACAACACGCCTCACATTACATTATGCTGAGAAGGGACACGCTGTTGAAGATATGTATTGGACCATGTTGGATAAACCATACATCTCATCTAAGACCAGGGACCCCACTCGGACCTTGTTCATACGTGAACAGAAGTGGGTCTACAGGATACGGAGTCATGAGACAGGGCTCAATGACGACATCCCATGGACTACCCTGGACAGGTCATATGTAATTGTAGCCAACCTGTAGCGGGTCCAGGTTTCTGTAACCAGCGTCTTTTGGGTTGAGCTGTTTTCAAACTGATTATAATACCCCTTTTACAGCTCCAGGTTCACTCACCATTAGTCTCAAATACTTTGTATTTACCAAATGATTCTACTCTGGTGTCTGCTCATTACACTATGACTATTTCTCTTGCCATTTATTCAGTTTATCACCACCATGTCATTTTCGACACATACAGCCTTGGTATAGTCAATACTGTCTCTTAGTCACTATTACAGATGTGATGATGTGACTGTAAGAGTCATTTTTCCATCAACAGACTTTACTAGTAGGCAAACTCTATTTTCCTATGTTTGTTTCAGCAGGGTCAATTTGAGCCTACAGCTCTGTTCACTTGGGAACAATAAAGTTTTTCAGACACAGTTCTGTTAGAGGAAACGCCTCTGCCTCATTCTGTATATCCGCTGATTATACAGAGAAGTTTTACACAAAAGAGAATCTGGTTGCCATTTTTACCATGCTGCTGTTTATTTTAGCAGACTAAGGGCCAATATTTGTAATCCTTGGTCCTGGCTTAATTATTTCACCATTATTTATGCATTTTATTGAACCATTTAACAGTTTTCAAAGTCTGAAGCGTGAGGTAATACACTATTTAGTTCAAAATAATATTGTTTGCTTTAAACATTCCAAAAAGGTCAAAACATAAAAGATTCATAAACTGTGCATTTGTCAAATTGAACAATTGTGCATAAAGTCAATACAAATATAAACAATACTAAGGAAAATGAATATAGTCATTTGTAGAATTACACCAGTTTGTAATTTGTCAAACTATCTGTACATCTGTACAAAAGAAGCACTCTCGTTAAACCCGATTTAATTTCCACTTTTTGGAGAGTTGCTTGCCATGGGGAATAAACTTAGGGGCCGATTCCGATCTCGGTCGGAGGCGCACCCAATACCATTCGGTCGGGAAAAAAGCCATGCGAAAGCCTGTTTCCCGACCGAACCGTACGCGTGGTCCGTCCGAGCGAGTACGATGCGAGTCGCCGACCGACTCGTCCGGGCGTCCCGACAGCTCCGACCGACTCGCTCGGACTCGAACCGCTCCGACCGACTCGCTCGGACCCGATTCGCACCGCGCAATGGAGACGTTTCCCGGCCGGGTAAGTACGATGCGCGCCGCGAGCAGTCCGACCGAGCCGCGCACTCCGGCTCGTAAGAGCTGTCGGAGCCGTACTTTGGGGGTCCGTGTCGGACCCCCTGTACGCGTAGCCGCGCGAGTCGCACACAGGGGGACCCAAGGGTCCCCCTACCTGTGCGTGTACGCCGCTGAGCGCTCGCGGCGTACTCGCTGTAGGGGGCGCCCTTGTCCGCCTCGCACCCATTGAGGCAATGGGAGCCCGCGTACGCGTTGTACGACCGGCTCCCATTGAGTTCAATGGGAGTCCGACCGACTCGTGTCCGATAACATACGGCCGCATCGTACTCGTTCGGTCGGACTGCACGGGTCCGATTCGGTCGGAAATCTCTCCGGGTCCGGCTCGGTCGGAGAAATTTCCGGCCCGAATCGGAATCGACCCCTTAGTGTCTGTGAGGGTAAATCAAATGTTCATTATCCCTCTACAGGATCTGGGATCAATTTAATCAATATCCCTCATGGGATTAAGAAGAAAAAGAAAGTGCTGACGCGTTTCAAATCCCTGTTTTAATCATGGGATTATCTTCAGGGCAATAACACGGTGTAATCTGAAATTAATATTAAAAAAATAATCAGTATTTTGTGTCCCTTCTCTATATCACTGTACACTCTTTATTTAATAAAGATTTGAATACCTGAATTTTCAGGGTTAACAATCTTCCTGACAGTGATTAAAGTTTTCCCTTTGCCGATTTAACATTTAGTCGAGTTCCCGTCAAATTGTAAACAATCTGCAATGATGGAAAAGACGGTATTATTCATGTAGTTGTGATTGAGAGCTGAGACGTTATGCAAAAGAAAAGAATCTGGCTTCAGCTGACTTTCATTGTTACTCTCGGTCACACTGTGGGCTTTTTTATCAACAATTGCCAGTTTGTTTTTGTATCGTGTTCAATTGTAAACACTCTGAAATAATGAAAGGGGACATTGTTTCTCATGAAGTTATAATTGCCGACTGAACGCGTTATTTATAGAGGGAAGAAAAGAGGACTCTGGCCTCGGAAGCTTACTTGGAATAGTTACATTGTATCCGTGCTTTGTACTGGGCGCGGGGAGCCTTTCGGTCACACTCGAAGATTTAAATCTATAGTAGGAAGGCAAAAGGAGGTTCGTTTGTATAACCTGTTCACCAGGTCAATAGATGCTGTGTGGCTTTTGAGTTTCCATACACCTACTTGTCAATTTGCGCAATGAACTTTACGGGCGCCTCCTGGTCTGCTTTTCCGGTCCTGGCGCGTTTTTTACTTTTTCTGTCCTCAACACAGGAAGTTCTTTGTTAGGTGATAGCTGGGTGATGTAGTTTAACATGTCCCTCAGTTTGTGATGCCTTCCACTTTTGAATGTGAAATCTTTTAATTCAGTTTTCGTTGGTTGGGAAGCATGACATTAGTTTGTAGCTTTATTTAATCCCGACATTTCGTTTAACCCTTTCTGAGTGCAATTGAATTTTAGGATTAGATATGCTTCTTTTTTCAATAACATAGTTTCAACATTGCCACCCCGTGGTGGTTGTCTTAGTGCTGATAGCACTGTGCATACAAAGTCTCTTTTGGAATGTTTCTTTTCTAGAAAATGAGACACCAAAGAGGCTGTCAGAACCTGCTTTTTATCCTGGAGCGATGTTGTACAATCCTTTGATTTACTTGCTGATTCATTTTCCCTATATATAGCTTAGGGCATGGGCATCTGATTGCATAAACTGTGTTTTTAGTTTTACAGTTTGAGAACTCTTTGTCGGTCCATTTAATTGAATCATGTGTAAATTCAATTCCTTCGACAGTGTTTTCACAGGCGGAACAATTGCCACATTTATGGTGGCCCTCAAAGGGTCTCATATTCCATTGTGTTCCTCTGGGCACGTGATGTCAGGTCTATCAATATGATGTTTTGGCCTATGCTTTTACTTTTTTTCATTGCGAACAGTGGTCGTTCAAGTGGGCATTCTAGTTGCGTGAGGAGATGCCAATTTTTCAGAATCATCTGACGAAATTTATTGGTGTGAGGGCCGAACGTGGAGATGCAAACTAGTTTGTCGATGGTTTAAAAAAAAAAATTGTGAGCAGCTCTTCTCGTGGCATATACCATGCCCTTTTGGTCGCATGTTTGAGCAATTTGCTGGCGTAGCCTCTCTCTTTTAGTTGGTCACAAAATACCGCTGCGTTAATCATGAAGTCTTCTTTTCTTACACAGTTTCTTCTGATTTGTAGCAGTTGGCCGTATGGGAGATTATCCCTTAGGTTCCTTGGATGAGAACTTTGGTAATGTAGAATAGTGTTTCTGTTGGTCGGTTTACGATGCAGGGTGGTCATCAACTTTTGTTTGTGCGGAATGACTTCAACATCAAGAAAAATCAGACACGTTTTACTTTTGGTAATACTAAATTTAATATCATGATGTCTTGTGTTTAGCCATCCATGGAATTGTTGAAGTTCATCCTCTGTGCCATTCCAAAGGCACCAGACATCGTCTATATACCGGTACCATTGTTGGATATGGTTTCCGAATGGATTGCAGTTGATGATAAATTTGTCCTCAAAGCGGGCCATGAACAACACAGCCATTTCTGGGGCGAAGGTACATCCCATCGTGGTCCCTTTGGTCTGAATAAAGAATGTTTCATCAAATTTGAAGTAGTTTTTCTTTAGAGCTGTTTCTGCCAATTCAAGTACAAAGTCAGTTGGTACTCTGTAGGGCCTTTGTCTGGTTTCCAAATAATATTTCATTGTTTGAAGAGCTTCTTCTTGTGGGATCTAGGTGTACAACGAGACAACATCAAATGATACCATCCACTGAAGGTCAGAATCAAATGGATGACCTTCTATTTTGTTTATAAAGTCCGTCGTGTCCCGTAGATAAGATGGTACTCGATCCATAAAGGGTTTCAAGAAGACGTCCACGTACTTTGCGATGAGTTCCAACACAGAGTCACAACTGGAGACGATTCGTCTTCCTAGTGATTGTGTGAGACACTTATGAATTTTAGGAAGAAAATAGATGACAAGAATCCTTGAATGTGTTTTGTTGAGGAAATCAAATTCCTTGGGACCTAAAATTTCTTGCTCTAATCCTGCTTTTAATTTGTTTGAAATCTCTCCTTCTATTTGGCGTGTAGGGTCTTCCTTGAGTTCAAAATTTCTCACAACTGCGGCTGACCACGGGTTCAGCACCTCAATCCCAATATTACAATTAGTGAGAGTCTTGTGCAATCCACCTCCGAGACCCACCGCAATTAGGTCTCACTGGAATCCAGACAAATAGATTGAAGATCATGGAGGGAG
Source organism: Calotriton arnoldi (assembly GCA_963921515.1). Classification (NCBI taxonomy): domain Eukaryota; kingdom Metazoa; phylum Chordata; class Amphibia; order Caudata; family Salamandridae; genus Calotriton; species Calotriton arnoldi. The sequence continues at coordinate 641,457 of CAWUFW010007742.1, read as the reverse complement.
CACCAAGAATGAAGTTGCACTCTGTTAGGTAAAGTCTTTTCAATATCTTTTATTCTTCTTTAGTAAAACAGATGACAGGACAACAGCCAATGCGTTTCGTTCCTTTCAAAGGAACTTCATCAGGGCTGAAATCAACACGAGACAGCACATAAATAACCACAATACACAAATATATAAACACAAATACACATACAAACAAACAACTATAAACACATTACATAGATGTGCAAATAACCACGAAAATAGACATATTTTTCTCATAATAAATTCACCCAAAAAATATAACATATAATCAAAAAACTATACTCAAATATTCAAAACGATATAAAGAATATACCAATGTTACTTACAAACATCACATTAAATACAAACCACCATACTATACCTAACATATACAAAATACATATACAAATACTAACATCAATACGCATCAATAACACAAAAGAGGTGAAATAAAATAGTTGACTTGACTTATTTTTATTTTATAATTCATTTAAAATTGAACAGATCCTTGAACACAGGAAAAGAAATGAAAAAAGGGGGATTAAAAGTAGTTTAAGAAGAAAATGAAAAGAGAAGGGGGTTTATTAAAACCATGAAAAAAGTGCTAAAAGCACAGAATGACTTGTAACAGAAGAAGATCAGAAACAAGAACTAGGTAACAAAAAAGATAGATAACAAAGAAGAAGATGATGAAATCCCAACTGATAAACAAAACAAACAGAAATGTAGGGAATCTCACCTATAAATTATAGGCGTATGGATCCGAATTATCGGATTTTCCAGGTCCAAATATATATACAATAGAAGGTCCCACAATAGGGATGAAATAATAGTAGACTCCAGTCAAAGTAATCTGAAAAGATATCGCAAACATGTAATGAGAGCCATAATAGTTCATCAGCAGAGGTCATTCAAAGCTAAACTGTAGAGGATCCAATATAAGGAACCAATCTCATAACGTGCGCTGATATAAGAAAACACATATTGTCAAAAAAGGTCCACTGATCTAGTGTCGCAATAATATCCAGGTAAAAAGACCGCCCCATTATGACCGGAATGACGTAAATACCAAAATTTAATAAGTACACCTGAGAAAGCTAATACATTACATAGCTGGATGCAAAAGCGAGAGCAAACTCAATTAGATGCAACCTCGAATCATAATATAACACCAAGGGCACCGGCACCCAGCATGCTTGGGAGACTTTAAAAATTAAAACGAGACCCAAGACGCTGTCGCGTTCAATCCGGATTCAAGTCCCTTTAACAAACACTGTTTAATACTCCGTCAAACATAAACTCCGCATGTATACTTAAATTACGAAGCCAAAAATCCCAGCGTAGTTGTGCATAACGCCATAAACATGCGAGAAGTTTAACCCAAACACAACAAACACAACCTCCGCCTGGGCATTTATCCACACAGCGAAAGTACCCATATCACTATATAAAATACCATAGACACTTCGGAAGACAGTCTTAGTGCATAACAAAAAGGCAAGACCCCCACCATCTCCAAAACAACTTGCCTGAAAAGTCTTCCTCATAGCGGAGGCAAATATGCCCGGCAGTCTCGTAGCGTAAGCGGTATTCCATCATACTACTGGCATTTTTAAAGGCCGCCGAGAGCGTGACAGAGCACGCATGATGACGTAAAGGGTCACAAGGTCCCGGAGGCAAAATAACCATAGTTTCTAAATGCGCCATTTTGGAATGGATAAAGAAGAGCAAGAGAATACCTACCAATCCCCCCAGACATCAAAAGCGCACAAATTAAAAAACCGAGAATGTCCAAATAGACCACAAAAAAGTAAATGATAAAAATAGAAGCTAAATAAACACCGTCATTAAAGACAAATAAACATATACCAACGTGAAGGGTTTCCAAGATGCCAATGATGAAAAAAGAGGCCGGGGGGTGGAAGACCATCTCCCCAGCGCTGATGTACCGTAAACTGAAATGTGGAAACAGTGGGCCATAACCCTTTTAAAAGGGGCAGCAATAAACCATCGCCAGTAAAATGGGAAGCGGGCACAACCCAGGACGATAAGGGATTGTGTCAAGTGAATGACCCACGGGACTACATCTCCAATTAGGCATCATCCTAAAAAGTGCAGAGCCCAAGGTGTTACCACCGCAATTGTTAGCAGCCCAATACATATCGTCCATATTCGCATAATAAGCGAATGAATGAATGAGTTGTCGATACCACTATTGATTCAAAATTTGGCTCTTTGCTTCTGCTAGATACATCTCTTTGGGCCAGATGACAAGGGCCCCGCTCTTATCTGCAGGCTTAATGATTATTGAATCATCCTTTTGGAGATCTTGTATGGCTTTTTGTTGTTCCCTAGTGATGTTACTTTTCATGTACAATTTTCTGCTTTCCAATTTGCTAATGGAGAACAAACTGCCTGCTCGAAGGCGATTACTTGTTTTGGAATACCATAAGCTGGAGGATTGAAGTTGGATTTTTTAGTTAATCCTGAGGGTTCAGTGTTGCCAATGTTCTCTTTTCAATGGAAAAATACCTTAAGTCGAATCTTACGAAAAAATTCCAATGCTTCAATTTTTACATTTGCATAGTCTGTGTGTTTGCTTGGAACAAATTTCACTCCCAATTCTAAAACCGACTCCTCTGCTTTGGACAATTGTTTGGATGACAAATTTATTATCGATGTTTTGCTCAAGTTTTGTAAAAGTTCCTCCTTGTCCTCATTTCCCATGGCTGCTGTTGTTTGAACCTTACTCGGTTTCTTTGGTCGCCTTTCTGTAAAAAAGAGTTTTGTCTTTTGGATGGGCCTTCTCTTGGATCTGAATCACCTGTCGAATCCGATGATGAAGATTCTGAGAATGTTAAAAACCTGTTCTTTGATCGACATTGATACTCAGATAGGGCTCTACGTGAGTCCACTTTTGTGTAATAGTCGTCCTTTAAATAGGGATAGACGGTCTCTATGTTGAAGGATTTAGTGTCCTTTTCAAATTTAGAGGTTTTGAAATTGATAGTATTGTCTTTGAAGGTCTGAATCTCCTTATCTATTTTTTCAAGTAGTGCCTTTGCTTCAGTCACATTGTGCTTGTTTTTGATGCTTTGGATTAAATTTACAAGTTCCTCGACTTCTTTCTGACAGATTCTTTGTGCAGTTTCAATGGTGTGAACCATGAGGTCCCGGCTGCATTTTGTGCTTATGAAACTAAAATCTTTTTTGTATTCCGGATCGTCGATAAAGATTACGGGAAAATTTTTGATCTGTAGGCCCCAAGGAATGGTGCCTGCTTTTAAGTGCTCCAATAGAAAACATCCGTGAAGTTCAGTCCTAATATGTTTCTTATTCAGGCGAATAAGTTTCTCAGATTCATTGTGCTGCTTGGCTGTGGTACTTAATGATATTGACGAGAAGGGAGAGGGTGTGGAAATCAAGTTCTGGATGTGAGTTTCTGTGAATGAAAGTGTATCCTTTTCAGACATGATGTTTGTCAGGGAGGGTGGTGATCCTGCCTGTATTTGATTTAATCTTTGTGTTTTAAGAAAAGATAAATGCTAAACCCTCGCGGGTTGTCCCGCCCTAACTAGTGAAACTAATGGAGGGGTTACGTCCTATATTGGTAGCCAGATGGGGCGTGAATAAAGTTTTACAAAAAAGAGAATCTGGTTGCCATTTTTACCATCCTGCTGTTTATTTTAGCAGACTAAGGGCCAATATTTGTAATCCTTGGTCCTGGCTTAATTATTTCGCCATTATTTATGCATTTTATTGAAACATTTAAACAGTTTTCAAAGTCTGAAACATGAGGTAATACACTATTTAGTTCAAAATAATATTGCTTGATTTAAACATTCCAAAAGTGCAGACGCGTTTCAAATCCCTGTCTTAATCCCATGATTAAGACAGGGATTTGAAACGCATCGGCACTTTCTTTTTCTTCTTAATCCCATGAGGGACATTGATTAAAGTGATCCCAGATCCTGTAGAGGGAAAATGAACATTTGCTTTACGCTCACAGACACTTAGGGGCCGATTCCGATTCGGGCCGGAAATCTCTCCGACCGAGCCGGACCCGGAGAGATTTCCGACCGAATTGGACCCGTGCAGCCCGACCGAACGAGTACGATGTGCACGTATGCCATCGGACTCGAGTCGGTCGGACTCCCATTGAAGTCAATGGGAGCCGGTCGTACAACGCGTACGCGGGCTCCCATTGACTCAATGGGTGCGAGGCGAACAAGGGCGCCCCCTACAGCGTGTACGCGGCGAAGCGACTCGCGCCGTACACGCACAGGTAGGGGGGACCCATGGGTCCCCCCTGTGTGCGACTCACGTGGCTACGCGTACAGGGGTCCTGACAGGGACCCCCAAAGTACGGCTCCGACTGCTCTTTCGAGCCGGACGGCGCGTGTCGGTCGGACTACTCACGGCGCGCATCGTACTTACCCGGCCGGGGAACGTCTCCATTGCGCGGTGCGAGTCGAGTCCGAGCGAGTCGGTGCGGTTAGACCCGGGAACGAGTCGGTCGGAGCGGTCGGGACGCCCGGACGAGTCGGTCGGCGATTTCGCATCGTACTCGCTCGCCCGGACGCGCATACGAATCGGTCGGGCAATAGGGCTCCGAATCGGATCCGGTTAAGCCGAATCCGATTCGGAGCCCTACCGGCCGAGATCGGAATCGGCCCCTAAGTTTATTCCCCATGGCAAGCAACTCTCCAAAAAGAGGAAATTAAATCGGGTTTAACAAGGGTGCTTCTTTTGTACAGATGTCCAGATAGTTTGACAAATTACAAACTGGTGTAAATCTACAAATGACTTTAGTCATTTTCCTTAGTATTGTTTATATTTGTATTGACTTTATGCACAATTGTTCAATTTGACAAATGCACAGTTTATGAATGTTTTATGTTTTGACCTTTTTGGAATGTTTAAATCAAGCAATATTATTTTGAACTAAATAGTGTATTACCTCACGTTTCAGACTTTGAAAACTTTTTAATTTTTCAATAAAATGCATAAATAATGGTGAAATAATTAAGCCAAGACCAAGGATTACAACTATTGGCCCTTAGTCTGCTAAAATAAACAGCAGCATGGTAAAAATGGCAACCAGATTCTCTTTTTTGTAAAACTTTATTCACGCCCCATCTGGCTACCAATATAGGACGTAACCCCTCCATTAGTTTCACTGATTATACAGAGAAGGCATCACGCCCCGACCCAGACAATCCGTTATGGGGGTGTTCATTATTATTATTTTTCCTCTGTTATACCTATTTTGGAATGAACATCAGTAGCCACTACGCTCTGTTATCGACGGCATACTGACGAAGTAGAGCACAAGTTACCGCTCTAGTTTCGGAGTCCTTGCGTGTGACACAATATGCTATGCTTGCGTCACACGCTACCCACGTGATGGGAAGCTATCCTTTATTTCGGATACCGGGCCGCCACTTGGCCGTGTACCTACGCGGCACCCGGAGAGACCGATTTGGTGGCGGCTGACCACCCTTGATGAAGTAAGGAGGAATGTTTTTTTTTTAGCTGATACGGAGTGTTGTGTGCACACGTAGCCCACGACTGGGATAACGAGCAGTCTATCTCGGTGCCTGTTGTGTTACCTGCATGGGAGAGTGGCTTTACTCTTAGACCTCTCAGCACCAGCATCATTACATACTAGCGCTATGAATTAGACGAGCTTGTCCTCAAGTGTGCAGGCTATGCATTTACCAGTACTTACCTTACGACCATTTCTCCTCACAGTGTGTGACTACAGGGGGTCGCCCTCTACTCCACTGCCCTTTCTAGCGCTCATCTCAATAAACTCGGTAAGGTGTCCCGAGTGGAGGTATATGTATGACCCTGGAAGCACATTTAAGGATACGCCTAAGACTATGAGTACGGTGTGGGGCATGTCGAGCCACCACACCATTTCTTGACAGATGTGTTCACTATAGCAATGATACATAGGCACAGTATGTTTGGATATTAGACATTCACATTGAGTGTTCATGATTAAAGAGATAGGGCCATTGTCTGCCCAAATATAAGGGTGTATTATCTATATTTTTACAGAACACCCGTGTCGCACATAATGGGTTGTTTTTATGAAGTTATCACTGAGAGCACTTGTACTTCACTTGTATTATTTATGTGTTTATAGGTGTACTACTGTACAGATTGTTTTCACTGTTTTTATTCTTCCCACTTACAGATTTCATAGATGAGTAAGTGTACTGGACTGCACCATACTAACAGGTGGAGTAACACTAAGTACAGTGGTAATACCAGGGGCATTTGTAACAACAAGGAAAATTAGCATAGGGATCCCGTTTGTCCTGATGAATGCCGGTAGAGAGACGGAATCCGACAGAAACATGTTGACCTCTATGCAGAACGGAGGGGTGGAGAGTGCATAATTCACTCATGCCACCACCATCCAAGGGTATCTTCTCACCCTTTTTTTACTCCTGACAAGGGAATCGAGGAATAAAATTGTTATGACAATATCTCTTTGTCAGTTTTAACACTAATCATCTGCACCTGTTTAGGATCCTTTTCTTTTTCTTTTTCTTTTCCTGTTTCTAATTGTTTGTATTGTCTACCCCTCCCTATTGCTCCTCCTCTGGCATTGGTCTGCGCTGAGGCGTTTAGCAGCAGCCCTATGATGAAGCATGCCACAACTTACTGTGGGTGAGGGCAGTTTCTACAAAGTGAATGTGCTCCAGGCATAACTTTATACATACTTAACATTTGCGATTTGTACTCACCTTACTTCCTTTTGTGTGTATATATCGTCTTGGAGGAGGGCGAAGTAAGGTGTTTTCCTTCTTCCCCTCATCTTGTGTATAGTACAAAACACAAGAGTCATAAGCACAGTGAAATGGCCACTTTCTAAAAGTGATGGACGGAATGCTGAATAAATCATACATTCACCCCCAGTCAAGAGATCTGGGTTAAATCCATCAGTCTTTTGCTCACATGCCATACCAGTTTAGACCCAGCCATTTGCAAATCAGTCTTGACCCTGTTCCTCATGGGAACAGTCCAGCCTGAACTACCAAGCCAAGTCCTCTCTGGACCAGATAAAAGCATCCTACCACCAGTTTCGGGGTATTACCCCTCATCAGCCAAGTTAGCTTGAATCCAGTGGCACTGTGAGCAAGGGACCCACGTCTGGGCATACCCATTCCACTTAGGGCGAAAAGTGATTCTTTGTTTTTGTTGTTGTTGTTTTGTTATGAATATTAGTCTTTTCTCTCCCGAGTATTTCATTGTTTGAGTTACATGTGTCAATCAATTAAGAATTAATAAGTTATTAATAGACAGCATATTTTGCTTACATTATTATATTCTGCAGCATGATCATCAAGCATTGCTTGAATATATTCACAGTATTTAATCTAAGTACTGACTGTTCTGTCTTGCATTATTTTTTATTGATTTCTGATGAGTTTCTAGAATGTTGATAACTTTCGGCCTTATTAAGATGTCGGGCAGAATGACCGTCCGACCGACGTGGCCGCGATAAGATTCCAACCAACTAATAAGCGATATCTCCGACCGCCATAATATGATGTACACAAGTCTATTCTCTGACCGCGACGACTCCGGCAGGACCGCGGTGGTCAGGAATGACTCTGACAAGTCTGCATCGGTTGGTCGGAAAGGTTGTTTTCTAGGGATTCCGATTCCGTGAATGCATCTGTTGTACCGCTGAGCAGATTATGATGCTTCTGATGCTTTCGCGGTTCCATGGCGGCTTGTAGGCCACGTGGCAAGTGTCATTTTGAGAAACTCATGCTAAGGATCATAACTCCAACCATAGTATGCATTCACAAAACTACACAGCTGATGTCAATTGAAAGAGTAGACACATCTACCAAGTCTACCTATAAAAAAACCTGTACCGGACCATGATCCTTTGCTAACATACTTCTGCAGAGTTGGACTGACCATACTGCTTTCTCCAGTCACACAGCAGCCAGCACTTCACACAATCATGCACTGTCATAGCACCATTCACTGCATATATCATATTTGTCTTCACTTTTGGTACACCCCTTTCACACTCACACTCACTATTTCGCACACAATGTCGAAAAAGAAGCAGCCACGTTTTTCTGATGAGTTCTTGTGGATGAAATCCTAAGAGATGAGCCACAGTTATTCCGGATCCAAGTCCAACAAAGTTCCATTACCCAGAAAAACCTGATGTGGGACAGGATAGTCAACAATGTAAAAGCAGTAGCTGTCACCCTGTGCACAAAGGGGATCTCAGAAAGAGGTGGCACGATGCCAAGAAGAAGGTCAAGGCCTTGGCCATCACAAACCACCTGGCTGCACAACAGACTGGCAGTGGCCTTTCCCTGCCACCAGTACACCTTACTGCCTGGGAGGAGAAGGTGCATGCCATCCTGCCGCCGGAGAGCTTGTTTGGAATACCTGAAGGAATGAAGTCTGGTAAGTAATACCTAAACATTTGCCGCAAGTTATCCATTACACCTAGGCACACATTACTGTAATGGTCAAAGTCTTGTAAATCTGACTGTTTTCCAGAAAACAGTAGCCAAAGTATTGGAGGTGTGTAAATAATGCTGACAACCTGTATGCCTGCACATAGGATTAAAAAATAACCAAATCAATGACATTTTCAAATGTCTACATGTAGGCTGTAAGTGCATACCCATTAAATCATTATGGCAGCAACAACAACTTGTGACAACATCCCAAAACTTGTCCTGTAACTAGAGTAAGTAGTTAACAGGTATGAAATGCTAACCAGTTCATCAAGTATTCAGATCTCACAAAAGGAAAGGACTACACCAACGATCCGCCACTCAGACTCCACCTAAGAACAACAGCCACCTGTGTCAGCCATCTCTCTACTCAACTTCCTCTCACTGGCAGGAAGCAATAGGCCGAGGTGGGCTGGGTAGGCTGGGTGGGAGGACTCTTTGCACTGACCACAACTACCATCATGCTTTGTACTCCAAACTGCAGGCACCTGTGTCAGCCATCTCTCTTCTCAACGTACCCTCACTGGCAGGGAGCCATTGGTCAAGTGGGGGGGAGGAGTGTCTGAAATGACCACAACTACCATCAGACCTTGTACTCCAAACTACAGGCACCTGTGTCAGCCATCTCTCTACTGAACTTACCCTCACTGGCAGGGAGCCATTGGTCAAGGAAGGGGAGTGTCTGAACTGACCACAACTACAAAATGGCCTTATACTCCTACCTCAAAACTACAGGTGCCTGTGTCAGCCATCTCTCTACTCAATTTAGCCTCACTGGCAGGGAGCCATTGGTCAAGGGGCAGGAGGAGTGTTTGAAATGACCACAATTACCATCAGACCTTCTATCCCTAGCTAAAAAAACAGGAACCTACGCTGTACCTCAACAACGGTTTTTCTCACATCTTACTATGGAGTGTAAGGTCAAATTCACTGAGCTGTGTGTACACAGTTCTATGCTCTTACACGTTTGCCTACTTAGGCTGATTTACCCCAGACTCTTGGGCAGAAAATAATGAGCACATTACCGACACCATGACAATTTAGTACATAAAATACCACAAATGTTTTGAGGTAAGGTTGTCACTTCACTGTGTCTGGTGATACATTGGTAATGCACAGCACACAGGAATAACAACAACTAAACATTACCAATTGATGTGTAAGTACGTCCTGCAAATATATTTGAATTTGAACTCACTAATCCTCAAGTGTCATCTACGAAGTGTCAGGTTCAAGTCATTGTCAGTAGCCATGTCACAATCCAAATTATAACAATGCCCATATCAGCACAGAGGTGGAGCAATACCATAATATACATTGGGAAAAAGTTGCATTGTTTACAACAATTGAATGCTAACATAATGGGGATAGGTGCCAATTCCTCCATCTAAATCTGTTTTTTGTTCCAGGAATATACTCTATGTGTGCCTGTTGAGGTACACTATCTATTCACATAATTGATTGTGTGATATCTGTACCAGCAGGGCGATCTGGCAGTACTTCAAGGATGAATGACAAAACCAGCCAGCCTCAAACTCCAACCCTGAATGAGCTCTCCAACGATGATGACTCCCCTAAACTCTTGGACGTAGAGGAGGAACCTGGCCATCAGATTTGACTGGGCAGACGGCACCAGTATGTCCAATAGAGTCCACTGCCACGTCTTTCACCCCAGCTTCCAACTCACAGCTGACCCCTACCCAAACAGACACACAATCAAGCACGGGCCACATCATCACCAGTGCAACACAATCTACTCCGGAGTTGAGAAACAAAAACCCACTCAATGAGGATGGAGGAGCTGGTTCGACTGTGCAAGCACAAACCGTGCCATCCAGTGGGGGTAGGGGTAGTGGGAGGTGACATGTGGGCCCAAGTAGTCTAACAGCTGGTGTCACGGATGTCCAGGCCAACCATTCCCGAGTAATGGATGCCTATGAGGGGCACCAGGGAGCAATGGGCCAGGTATTCCAAGAACTCAGGGACATCAAACAACTGCAGGCGTCCCTAGACCACAGACTAGAAAGACACAATGGCTAAATGGATGAGGTCATAGGGGTGCTGAGGGACATCAGTACCACCCTCTGCCAGGCCATTGTCCACACAACTACCCCTCCCCGTGGGACAACTACATCTGTCCCCTCAACATCTACGCAAGCCACAGGGAGGAAAGGTGAGCCAGGTAGAGAATCCTCAGTAACCCCGGAGCCTGCAGTTATGGATCCCCCCTCCGACGTAGGTAGTACATCGAAGGAAATATCCAGGATAGTCGGATGGCATTGCACCAACCCCAGCCAGTAAGAAACGGTGCCCTGATATTCTTGTTTGTGCGCTAACTGTTTACTTTGTTGACTATTTATCCCAAATGTTCCATCTCAGGTGGGATTTCTCTGTTGGACTTTGGACTCCAGTAACTGTGGCTTTGATCTGTATGATTTCAACCACCAACACTGACAACTTCCCTCCATTGTGTTCAATTTGTTTTGATCCATATTGTGTTATTTCACCTAATCACCATGTCTGAAAAATAAAACCACTTAACACAAAAATACTAGCTCATGTGGTGCATTTGACATATATTGAAGTATGTTTTAATTACCATGTGATCCCGCTGATAAAAGTGTAATCAACTTAGGTCAACAAGTACATGTAAATTGTATCTCAAATGCAACAGTCACTCAAACATGGCACCACAAGATAGACATACAGATGTACTTTATCTCACAAACGTCTTTCTACGGTACCTAATAACAGATCATCATCTGTACAAGTAATCATCACAAGTTGACATCCCACTCAAATATCTGTGCAACTAACCTAATTTGTCATATACAATTTGTAAAACAACAATGCAGGAGTCACATCTGCCAATGCAAAAATAAATTTGAAACACTCATTTATTTTGCATTACCACCTGGTACCAGATCCCATATATCATAAATGGCATACATAATCAGTAGATAAAAGAAAAATAAACAGGGCAGTACTACTGATCAGTAAGCACAGGTCCCATACAAACATGTCTTGCCGCATCTGTTGGGAGGCTACAAGCATATGTTAGTGGTGTTGCACTTGCACGGTGTGAAACAATTATGACACACATCTACAGCTACATCCAGATTTCACATATGGATGATATAGGTAATGTGAACAAAAAGTAGCATGTTCTGTCCCCACAACCACATTGTCTTGGAGCACATGATGCTACACATATTGCAAAACAAATAACACAAGATGGGAAAGAAGTCCATTGGCATTGTAGCAATTTCCATCTCTTCAAAGTGCAAGCAGGCATCATAACAGATCTGTATGCTTGAAGTCTGTGACAGACATTCCCAGAATCATTCCATATCCAGGTTGGGCTCAGACAGAGCATCATATGCCTGTTGATGGCACAACTCTGAAAATCCTGTCAGTTGATGACATGGCAAAGTTCACTGAAACCAAAATATGAATTAAGATTAGCTTGGAAAAATGATGTATCACAAGTTAGAGTCAACTTAACCTTCAGCCAGCACAATGTTAATTTTCACACTAGTAAAGCTTTCATATTACAGTGTGCATGTGAAATTAACGATTTTTAAAACCTGTTTTGTACAGACATTAGCACACTCTGATGTGTACATACACATAGTCCTCACAGCTACACAACAGCAAACACTGTAACATTGGAAATACATCCCAGTGCATACTTACAGTCATGAAAAGAAGTTGTTGAAAAGCTGTTGTCACAAGTTACATCCTTCATCATCACCACTGTCATCATTACCCAGTCCAGGATCCTCAACTGGTGGCTCCTGCTGGTCTCCATCTTCTTCAATGAGAGGGATGTTTTTCCTTACTGCCAGGTTGTGGAGCATGCAGTAGGCGCCGGTGATCTAACACACCTTCCCAGGTGAATATTGTAGGGCTCCTCCAGTTTTGTCCAGACAGTGTAATCTTGCCTTCAGGAAGCCAAAAGACCACTCCACTGACCGCCATGTTTTCCCATGGCCCACATTGAGGCAGACTTCTCCTGGGGTGACAGGATTCCTCAATGGGGTCAGTAACCATGGCTGGTTGGGGTATCCTGAGTCTCCTACATGGAAGATTGACAGTTGTTCAATGTTGAAGCAAACATTTACCACATATACACACAAAACCAATGACAACAAACATCTTAAAAATTCTTAATTACCAACAAACCAGGCCCTCTCTGTAGGTAGTTGTGTCATCAAATGGGGTATGATGCTGTTCTGTAGTATGAAGGAGTCATGGGCTGAACCTGGAAATTTGGCACAGATGTGTGAGATATACAAATCTGTCAAACAAACCACCTGTACATTGATTGAGTGGAAGTGTTTCCTGTTCCTATACACCTGTTCATTGACCAGTGGTGGGATTAAAGAAATATGTGTGACATCAAAAGCTCCAATCACATGTGTAATTCGACCAAAATCATAAAATTCCACTTTAATATTGGCCAATTATTCACGTTTGGGAAACTTAATGTAGCTGTCTGTGTGTCTCGTAAATGCCTGCAAGTACATCACGAAGTACATTGCTGAACATAGACTGGGACATTCCGCTAGATGTTGCCACAGTGTACTGGAAGAAATCTGTGGCCAAGTAATGTAGTACTGCCAACACCTTAACTTTTGGTGTCAGAGATGTAGGACAGTTTCGATGTGGGCGCAATAAAAGTTCCAACTGCCCTAACATGGAACAATACTATTTGGCATCGCAGCTTCACTGGGTGGCGTGGTGGGTGGCGGGGCTACAGCTATCTGACAGTACCACGGCGGGCCCATCTTGGTGTAGGAGATATACTTTGCACATTTCACCCAAGCGTCAGATACAAACCACCTGAGCAGCTCCTGCTTCAAGTCGCACATAAAGTATATCGTAGAGGTTTGTATATAACATGCACAACAACTCCATATGCACCGACTCTGCCTCTACAGGGTACACCTCGTAGAGACGGTCCAGTAGTAGCTGCAGAATTGGCGGCCTGGCTAGCTTCTGGGTTATAGATGCTGGGAGACCTTTATCAGGACGGGGTGCTTCTCCCATATGAGGAGCTGGCGGAGGCGTACGAACTACCACCTGTTCAGTTCCTACAATATTACTCAATTCTAGCAACGCTTAGAGGCAGATGGGGAGACATGAGTGCAGAGTAGCCCACGCATCTTACCGTGCAATACTTACATGTCATGGGCAGCGGTAGACATCTTACCATATGTTTTGCAGAGTCGCTCCAGCTCCACACATCGGTATCAATGACGCCCGTTAGACAGAAGTGGGAGCCAGACAGGGGGCGCCCATTCACATACAGGGAATGGACAGAGGTGCTGCTCAGCCCCACACACATTCCACGTTACTCATGCTTTAGGCTTATCCAACACTATATACTCCAGAGGGCCTATCTCACTCCGGAAAAAATTTACAAATTCTATGGGAGGACCGATGGGCGTGCCCCAGATGTAAGCACCTAGGAGCTGACTTGCTACAAATGTTGTGGATCTGCTCATCCTTGCACACTTACTGGAATCAAATCTGTGGCACCCTAGCAGCATCCACGGACCGCCAGTTGGAGCGCACTTGGGAGGAATGCATAGTGCACCTCTACCCTAGAGGCAAGAAGCTAAAAGCAACTTCCTGATGTCTCGATCTAGGCATGTTAACTGCAAAGCGCCTGATAACAAAAAAGTGGAAGAAACCGGACCCTCCTGTAGCATCAGCGTGGAGTCAATCGCTCCTAGTATGGGCTAGGGCATAGGGCAAAGCGCTTCATGTAGAAGACACCTGAGGCCTCCGCAAAGTACCTATTACAACACAATGGGAAGCCATACTGCAGGAGTTTCAAAGGTCACTAGAAGTTGGTGGTGTGGGGACCCCAGCTCTGACCTCTCCTGGAGCCGCCACTCATGTTGGGAGGCCGCAACCAGTAGTCCCCCTTGAGACACAATAGGCGTGCATTACTACCTCTCCTCCTCCCGCACACCTGCACACTACTGTTCCTGGGATTGGAGTGTTGGGGGAAGGGCACTGCTGGTACAAGGCCGGTAGCAACAGCCCAGGCCATCATGCATGCAATACCCATTCACACAACAAAAGTACCATACTAGCAGCATATGTCCTACTTGCTGCAAGCGCAATGCATCCCACCCCTCTCAGAAATAAATCAACCAAAAATGCCTGACAGCAGCGAACTGTATGTGTAATGCTGCACACAACACCCGCTTCACTACTATAGTATTGTGTAAACTCAAAGGGGAACTGGAAGCCATAGACAAACAATATCATGCAGTGAAACGAAATTGTAATTGAATGCTCAGAAGTTCTTGTTAGTCATGTTAAAACCTGTTGTACAATTGTCTTTTTGGAGAGCTTAACAATGTAAATCCTGGCTGACTTTATATGCAGTCATTGGTAAATTTGCTGATGTGGCACATTCCGCTGACAAGTGGGATAATGTGAAAGCATGGCTGTAACAAACAGTTGGAGTGAATCAAGTCTGTTAATCTCCTGTAAAGACAAGCAAACACTATTTATGTAATATGTATGTAAGCACAACAAAATCTAAAAATCAATAAACAGATGTTTAAAAAACAAAATGAAGCTTCCAACTGCTGACCCAAATCACTGATGGTTGCCTTATTGAGACGGTATTTGCGGACCATGTCTCTCTCTTCCATGGTTTGTAGGTCTGGAAAGGGCCTGTAGATGGGAGGCTGTTTTCCTGTTCCTCCACAGTACCTATGTGTGGAGTGTATGCACAGCAGGTTTTACATCACAATGTCCCCAGTAACATGTACTTAGACAAACACAAAAGACAATGTAACCACCCATAACAGTCTATGTCAGTGCAAACCAGCTTTTACATAATATTTTGTACTAAGTATACAACAGCATACATACCATTTCATTTCTTTAGTAATCTTTATTCGGTTTAAGAAACCATAAAAGATACAAATTTGTATATTTCATACATGCATAACAATTAAAATAAGGATATGTAGCAAATTTTTGGAAACACAGCAATAAAAGGACAGTAGACTCATATTTCACTAGTGACAGATTTGGTAGAGGCCAAGTCAAGCAGTAGGCAGTCCAAATCTTACAAGCAAACAACACATGACTTACGTATGTTTACTGGCTGAGCAAGGTTTTTGGTAAACACAGTAGGATCATTGTTAGGCCTGGCACCATTGGCGTGGGTCTCCCTTCCATTTTTTGCCTTTACCTCCTGTGTTTTGCTGTGTGCTGGACTCCATTTTTGCTGGTCTAGATGCTTTGGGCACTTTGCCACTGCTGTTCAGTGCTAAAGTGCAAGTGCTCCCTTTGTAAAGTATTGTTATGGATTAGTGATTCCATGATTGGCTTATTTGGTTTACTTGTCAGACCCTAGTACAGTGCACTATGTGTGCCCAGGGCCTGTAAATCAAATGCTGCTGGTGGGCTGCAGCACTGATTGTGCCAACCACAGAAGCAGCTGGTAAAATGTGACTCAGGCCTACCAATGCAGAGCCTGTGTGCAGTCTGGGACTGCCATGTCGACTTGGCAAGTGCACACACTTGCCAGTCCCTAAACCTTCCCTTTTCTACATATTAGTCACCCCTAAGGCAGGCCCAAGGTACCCCTCTGGGCAGGGTGCATTGTATGTGAAAGGTAGGACATGCCCTGATGTGTGTGGCGTGTCCTGGTAGTGAAATACAGCCAATTTCGTTTTTCACTATTGCAAGGCTATCTGTTCCCATAGGCCAGAATGGGGAGTTTGTTTATAACATCTTATAAACATAACTGACCCTAGGAACAAGATGGAAAAGTAAAGTTTAGTATGACTGAACTCAGAATGTTAAAATACATCTTTCAGTGAGGGTGATTTTTACATTCTGTGTTTGAAAATACCACTTTTAGAAAGTAGGTATTTTCTTGCCTAACCATCCAGTGTGCCTCTGCTAGGTTTGTGTATTGCATGTCTGGCTTTTGGATGACAGGGGCTGGAGAAGGGCTGTGGCTCCAGAAGTCTGATGAGTCAGGGCTGGACTGAATAGACCTGGGCTGCATTTAGAGTAGGGGGAGGAGATTTCCCTTTCACCTGAATGGGCCTGGTCTGCCTTCAACAATGCTGTCTCCACCTCCTGCCAGGAAGATGCACCAGTGAGGACAGAACTGGTTTTGGCACGGTACAGACACTCTCTGCCTTAAGAGAACAAAGGATTTTGGAATATAAAAAGAGGGGCCCAGACCCCAGACTTTTAGATCACTTCTGGGAAATCAAGAACCTTTGCCAAGGAGAAGAGCCGGATAAGCTGAGGAGGAATACTGCCCCTGTGCTGTTTGCTGTTTGGGGTTGGCCTGTAGTGACTACTTGCTGCCAAGGAAAGGAGAAAAGGACTTTGCTGTTTGCTTTGCCACCTGCTTGAAGAAGAAGATCTCCAAGGGCTTGAAACTGAGCTTGCCTCCTGTTCTGAAGTCTCAGGAACACAAAGACTTCAACCCTTCTGCCTCTCTGCATCTGGAACTGCTGTTTCAGCTGCTACAGAAGGAAATTGCAACACCGACCCCAGTGAACGACGCTGTAACCTTCATCGAAGCCGTGGGCACCGCTCGTGAACAGCAAGACGCACCGCACCGACTTGCACCGTAGGCCCGACGCCTGCTGACGCCAAGCCGCATTGACTCCGAAGCCGTCATCGAGGCCGCTGCCTGCACCGTAGCCGAGGACACCGCTCGTGACGTGCACGACGCACCGTCCCGACTCGCACCGCAGCCCTGACTACATCAACGCCGGTGCTTTATCAACGCGGAGCCGATTCTCGACGTGTGTGACTCCCGCATCCATCAACATCGCACCGTCGTAAGGATCCAACGCCTCACCGCCATTCGTGATGTCACCTCCCCGAATCAGTAAGGAACCAACATCTCACCTCCCCTGCTTTGCAGTAAGGAACAGAGGCATCACCTCCCCTGGGGTCGTAAGGAACCGATGCCGCAGGCGCCAACGAAGCATCACCTCCCTGACGCCGTGCACCGTCTTTGTTTTCATCAATTCCAGGTACTGTTCTTTGTGGGTCTGCTTGACTCCGGGCCCGACGCCGTGCACCTCACGGTCGGCGCCGTACTTGGGGATTTTCATCTGTCACGACGTCGTAATAACTCCAGGTGGAGTTATTTGTTGCTAGGAACTTTATTTAAGTGAATAACCTATTTTTAAGGATATTTTTGATACTGTATTGTGGATTTTTGTCGTTTGGTCTTGTTTTGAGTTAAGATAAAGATTACTTATTTTTCTAAACTGGTGTGGTGTCCATTTGTAGTGTTTTCACTGTATTACTGTTTGTGGTCACAAATGCTTTACACACTGCCTCTGAGATAAGCCTGTCTGCTCGTGCCAAGCTACCAAGGGGGTGAGCAGGGTTTTTTTTAGGAGTGTATACCCCTTACCCTGACTAGAAGCAAGGGTCCCTATTTGGACAAAGGTACCTACCTCTGCCAACTAGAGACCCCCATTTCTAACAATTATGTTATGCATACCAACCTGTACACTAAATACGTCTGTACTTGCAATCAGCACTTCATTCACACAAATGTGGAATGTTATGAATTCTGCATTGCACATACAGTTACATGCACTACTAATTTACAATATAAATTTGCATCAATCTGCAGATGTACACTTAAGTACAGAACAAAGTCACAACATTGGCAAATGTATTTGCACTGATCGAACCATTATTCAAAAGTCATGGAAGGTAGTTCTGAACTGAGGCGGACACTGACATTGGCTGTAACTTGTTATGGTGACAGTTGCGGCTCACTGAATGTGTCCCCCTACAGTGAAGACCAACACGGTAAACTTCCATTACAAATGGAACAAGCTTACTCACTGACTGCCGGCTATTTTGAACCGCACAGTAGAATGAGTGTCAGCCAGCAATCACAGCCAAGTCTGAAAATACGACCGATGCTGACATATCCCTTTGACCGCCTACACAGAAGACCACCTAGGCGGTCTACATATATGTCTTGCAATTTGCAATGCAGATCAATTGCCTTCAGAAACTGCACTTTTACAGACCTCCCCATCTCTCCGCTGCTGTTCTCATCCTCTGGGAGCTAAGATGACTTGCTGTACAGGGAGCAGGGCCCCTGCCTTCACACTTGAGGAGCTGGAAACCCTGGTTGATGTGGTCCTTCCCCTGTGCAAGCAGCTGTATGGCAAAGCAGAGGAGCAGGTGAGTACAACTCATACAGGAAAACGTACCTACATGTCACGTAACCATACACATAGGGCAGATTGTGGCAGTGAGACACAGAAAGGATTCTGTTTCCAATTGTATGAAAGTGTGTTGGGAAATGTTATGGACGTGTATGTGTGACAGTACTGTTCTGGAAATTACATCAATATTGTCATGTGCACATCTCATCATAGACCACATACATCGTATGGTGTTTTAGTTATGCATATACACATAATTTTTTCACAATGTTAATTTTGTTTATTGGTAATTATTACCAAAGACTCGCTTGTGGAGTCATAGCTCTTTAAACTCTAATGGTGATTGTAAACTGTCAGTTGCATATGTGGATAAGTTGTTGATGTCTACAGTCACAACAGCAACTCAACACACATGAGGCAAATATAATGTTACGTCAGCCATATCACTACACCTCGCACAGCAATTCACAGCGCTCAACAATGGTCATGTCAGATGTAGTTGGCAACTAGGTGTATAGCTCATTATGTTCAGTCAGGCCATATGATGATCATGTTTAACAACAGTGCAATAATGCTAACCTGACATACACAGGCTAGGTTCTAAGCCCTGTATGGACCATTACCCAAGCTGGAGCACAGTTATGTGGCCAATGTTAATGTTGTACAGAGTGTTCCGTCTGTTGATTTGCCTCTGTTTTGGCTTCATCACGTCTCATTGGACTATGGTTTGGCAATTATGCTCTTAGTGTAGCAGTATATGTTCAAGTACATGCTGTGAGGCACAGACCCAGTTGTCTGGGACATATACACATGTTGTCACCCAGTATGTTTGCTTGAAAATAAATCACTTTACCATACCAGTTGGTAGTCAGACTGTCATGAGTGATGCCAAGATTTATGTGCACATTTGTGATCTCAAACATGTCATCTGCAGATATTTTGGGACAAATGCAGTGTAGAGCATAAGTGCATCACATGCACTGTTGTACTACAGCAAAGATTACTACGGCAATGATTGTTGTACAATGGTATGTTGATGGAGTCCCCTCTACACTGGCACATATGTCATACATTTTTTGGGTGAAAACAGAGTTTCCAGTTTTCACAGGCTAACACAGACAACTGTGATTTGCTGTCCTATTGTGTTAGGCACATGACCATTGTTACACCGAGTGTGAGCAACAAGTTACACACTTATACTACCTTATATGTGCCCCCAACAACATTTACTGAAAAAAATGACCAGATTTCAATGTTATTTTAGCCAGTGTGATTCTGGTTAATTGTCGATACTAGTTTGGTGCATGTCCAGGGCAGAAGTGCTACTGTTCCTTTCCAGGGGACACAATGGTGTGCTGGGTTAACTGGTAAAAGATTTCATTCACCTGTGGTGTGGTCCAATCCACAGTGTTGTAAGAGGTGTGGCGTACTCACTTAGGACAAGGTCAGGATGGAGGGTGATGCCAATGGGAACTAAATATGTTTTTAAAATGTTAATATGTTGGATGTTTGACAACATGTGTAGTGTAAAGTTATGTAGTCTGCTAACTTGTTAAATGCTTAAGCTAGCTGCATATGACCTATGTAAAATACTAGCTGTAGATGTACATCTTGCATGCGTACTAAGGGCCTTATTAGGATGGCGGGCGGACTTTTGTCCGCCCGCCACCCTAGCGGTGCTGGGACCGGCCGCCAGACGTGCGACGGTCCCGCACCACTGATTAGGATGCGACCGCCACCCTGGCGGCTCGCATCCTGCATATTTGGCATTGCGGCGGGTGCTGCTGTAAGCAGCACCCCCCGCAATGCCAAATTGGCATGTTGTGCATTGCCATGCACAAGGTGGCAGGCACCGTGCGGTGCCTGCCACCTTGTGCATGGCAATGCAGGGGGGTACCATGGGTACCCCCCAAGTGCAGCCTCCCACACCCCCCACCCTCCGGGGGGCCCGCAACGGGCCCCCAAAATGATTCCCGCCATCCTTTCCATGGCAGCATCGCCGCAATGGAAAGGCTCTGAATACCACACATCCTAATATGGATGCCGGTGCCTGCTAGGCACCACCGCCATATTAGGCCCCCCAGTCCGCCCGGCCGGCAATCATAAAGATTGCCGGCCGGCGGAAAAGCGGCGGACGCACTTTGCGTCCACCGCGATACCCCCGCCATAATAATATGGCGGGGGTAATTCTGGTTACGATGGCGGGCGGATCGCCACCGCCGGGCCAGCGTAATCAGCCCCTAAGTGTCTGATACCATGTTATGCCTACAGGTCAACACCCATCACAAGGATTTCTTGTGGAGGACCATTGACCAAAAGGTGCGGTCCCAGGGGGTCACACGTCGACGCAGTGTCCACTGTTGCAAACGGTGGCCGGGCTTGCGAGGCTGGAGTAAGAAAATAGCTGAAGTCCAGCTGGGCCTGTCACCTTCAGGGAGAAGGGGCGCGTGTCGCACCCCGATCCCCCCTAATGGCTCACATACTGGCGGTGGCCTATCCGAACCTCGATGGGCAGTTGAGAGCCAGAGAGCAGCAAGGAGGGGGTGAGTATGGGCCTTGATGAACTTTGTACAATGCCATGCATGTTCATGTATTGAAGCCAGTTTTTCACAATTTTAGGTGTGGAGAGACTCCAGACCCATGTAATGTGTAAAATGGAGCACATGCAACACTAGTAGTAGGTGCATGGTAATGTCCATTGATTATGAAACATGTAAGGCTAAAATAGGCAGGGTATTGCCAGTTGTACTATTCCATTGTAGAATGGGCACATGACTACACAATGTCTCAGAACATACCCTTTACATATTGCAGCCATGCACAACATATTTCCTTGGAAAAAACACTTTTTATCCTGGTCTCTGTATTGAGGCAACAACACTTCTGTGTTACGTGATGCTGGAGCACTTGACTGTGACATGCCATGCTATACATTCAGGTAGCAGGCAATGTGTAATGGCAGGCCTTGTTAAGTGGTGAATGATCTGTATGGAGAAAATGCTACCACCTCTAGTGCTATCTGTTGTACAATATAGCAGCTGGTAGATGTGGGCTTATGTGTATTGATGTCACATGTTAGAATGGCCCTTACCTCAAGTGAGGGATTGAATGCATCCTATCTCATTTCAAGCTGATTGCAGGTTAAGGCCAATGTGTATATGACAACATATGCCTGTGATCGGCTAACAGAGTAGGTGTACCCAGTAACAAGGTGGGAACTACATGGATGTGAGAGTAACGCATTCTCAATTGAATTGATGGGTATCACAAGAGGGATCAACATGTTGAGGGCAAAATATCCATAGTCTGGAAACATAAATGACCTGTCTGGAATTGTGCCTTAACATACCTCTGAGTAGGCCAGATTCAGTGGGAACACATTTGCACCTATGAGGGTCAATATGTGCATAATGATATATACCAGGGAAGGATAGGCTGACTCGTCGTGGTGAGATGTGGACATCAGCAGTATTCACAGGCTTGTAAGTAGCGTTGCCAATAGGTATAAAGTTATATGATTTCCACTCCTATTGTGGGGACAATTAAGGATTCTACATGACCTGGGGGTATTGTGAGCCACATGTCCTCTTAATAATCTGCAATCATTGACATTGGCAGTGTAATAAGCTGTGTTCATATGCACCAATGTTTACAATGTTGAAGTTTTTTTTACAAACTATGTCATTGCTGCACTGTGCTGACATGACACACAACTTGTAGACATGAATCTTTGCTTTCAAAGCCTATATTCTGTATGTGACTTCTATGTGAGTTACGCATGTGACACTTACAACTACATCATCTGCCAGTGGACAGATGTGCAAGTGTAATGTGAACAATGTGAAATGACCTATTCCATGTCCCCTACATCTTGATAGTTACATATCAAAATAGGGTCACTGCAGCAGGGGACCTGCTATTCAACAAGGTCTGCATTAGGGATAACTCACTATATGCTGATTGTCAAGCCTTGCAGTGGAAGACAATTTCTTAAAATAATGTCTAATCTCCCTTTGATCCCATGAGGTAAGTATGGTATACTACAAGGACATAAGAAGTTAGAGTCAATACATCAGCTGGTACTTACATGTGGTTAAAATGTGAAGAAGGACAAGCATGAAGTTGTATCAGACTATGGTTATGACACCATTATGTGAGAGTGTGCAGAGGTCATGTAGCTTTCAGTCATGTGCTAATGGAAATATATATAAACTTATGTTGTCATCAAAGTACAAACTAAAAAATGGCAGTCTGGTTAGAGTTGTTTTTACACCTATGTAGCCAGTATGTATCAACAATTTAAGTAATTTGTCCTTAAATATCTTTTCCATCATCACACCGGGGCAGTGAAGGAGACAATGCCACGACTGTTGGGGAAGCAGCTGGCCTCAGTGGTTCATGGCACATTGGCACAGAGGGTGATGGGAGCGCCACAGAAGAGCTGGCTGATGTGACAGCTGTGTTATCTTCATCCGACTCCAGCTCCAGTGAGCACTCCCAGGTTGTGGTGGATCCCCCTGGACCTATGTCCACTCCATCTCAGTCCCCTACCCTCGTACCATCCCCACCCTCACAGCTGCTCCCCAGCCAGCTGTCTGTGGGTGCTCCCCTAAAAGGGGAGGAGTCTCCTTTGTGTCAGGCACCTCACCCCCTGCCTCTGTCTCCCCTGATGCCCTGAGTGTGGAGGCCATTGACCTCCTGGGGCAAATCTTTGTGGGTCAGACAGCAGTGCTGAATGTCCTCCAGGTGCAGACCAATCAGCAGATGCAGATGGTATTGTTCCTGGAGGAGATTCACTCTGACATGTCTTCCCTACAGAGATCACTTCAGGCTCTAGCCTCCACACTCACAGCCTTCACCCAATTCCAACTTTCCACCCACCCTCCTGCCTCTTCCCCATCCATAGTCCCTATCACTATACCTACCAAAAGCACATACAAACATGACCACACACCCACCTCAACATCCACATGCAGCACACAAACACACAGACATAAGTCAAAAGACAGACACATACGCACTCAGCAGACACAAGACACCCTCACTAGCACATCCACTGACATGCAGGCAGACTCAACACCCATTGCACAAAATAGCTCAAATATCGGCAACAGGCAGACACCAGAGCCTCACACACAGCCACTACAAACACTACACCAGCAGAAACAGTCACTACAGACACCACACCAGCAGACACAGACATATAACATCCATCACAACCATCTACCACCACAAACCCTACCCTTGACTATCCTCGTGCCCAGTCTGCCCAAAAACTCTGCTTGATTGTCCTTGACCGCTTCCTTACCCAAACTGCCAGATCCCCTTCCAAACCTAAAAAGAAGACCCTGCCACCTCTACCATACCTTCCACATCAACCCCCAAAAAACAAACCCAGCCCCCTACTAAAAGCCAACCTACACCCCAAGGAACCCACAAAAGGATAGCTCCCCATCCTGCCAATGCCCTACCCCCTCCTAAACGCCGAAGATCATCTTCCCTATCCTACCCCAGTACTTCCACAGGGAAGAAAAGTACGATGAAAAAAGTCCCCCCCACTTTCCCTTCACCCCCTTTCATGGTTACAAAATTCCCAAGATGTTGAAACCCAGCCCCCAACCAGCTGAATCCTGTCATCCCACTGACCCAGCTGTCCTCCCAATCCTAAACCCAGCCCTTCCAAGGACCAACCCAGCCCACCCTAGTTTTTTCTTTTGGTGCCTGGCCTGCCCCCTAGATGCCCCTTCTGGGAAAGGTATCCCTATGCGGTATCTGAAGGCAAGTTTTAATGGGCAACAGTTTGCTGGCCCACAACATGGACCTTTAGACTGGCCATTGGCCTTTGTTTTTTACATTCCTGATGGTGCACAGACAGAATACCGATGTTGGAATATCGATGTGCCAGAATATCGACATGAAGGGAAGAAATATCGTTTTTTTAATATCGAAGTTAGTAATATCGTTAATAAAAATATCGTTGTTAATAATATCGACATTTATTTTAGTGTTTTGTATTTTACTATGTGTGTTTAAAGTATGTGATGTAATTATTTTGTATAAGTATAGCTTATTTTTTTGATGTATGTGTGAAATTTTTAGAAGTAATTAATTTTATGTTAATTAACTCTTGTGTATTTTAGTTCCGTAGCGGGTTGTGGGTTTATAGGGGAATAGGGTGGGAAGTAATTTAATTAGAATACATTTATTAATAATTTTTTTAAATTACATTTTGCGTTTTAGTTCCGTAGCGGGTTGTGGGTTTACAGGGGAATAGGGTGGGAAGTAATTTAATTATAATTAATTAATTAATATTTGTTATTAATTAATATGTATGTATTTAATATTTTATATTGTTAATTGTGATAATTAATGTGTTATTAATTAGTTAATAATTGGTTATTAATTATTAATAATTAATTGGTAAATATGTTAATTGTGTTATTTTTTTAGGAGTGGGTTGTGGGTTTATAGGGGAGTAGGGTGGGAAGTAATTCAATTATAATTAATTAATTAATTAATTTTATTAATTAATATTTATGCATTTAATATTTTATATTGTTAAATGTGGTTATTAATTTGTTATTAATTAGTTATAAATTGGTAATTAATAATTATTAATTCATTATTAATTATGTTAATTGTGTCTTTTTTTAAGAGCATGTTGTGGGATGATAGGGGAGTAGGGTGGGAAGTAATTACATTTTAATATTTTTTTATATATTATTTATTTAATTTTATTTAATAGTGTTAATTCTGTGAATTAATTTATTACTGATTGTTTTAAATTTGCTTGTTAATTGTTATTAGTTAATTAATTAATTGTTAATTCATTATGTTAATTGTGTTATGTTTACCAACATTGGTGGGGTTATTTATAGGGGAATATGATGGGAGGTAAATTATTTTTAATTAGTTAATTATTTGTTAATTAATGTTCATTATTTTGCTGGAGTGGGAAAAGTAATTTATTCCCCTCCGTTATCCAACACTTTCCCTACTGTTGCACTTGCTGGAGTGGGAATAGTAATTTTATCCCCTCCGCTATCTAACACTTTCCCTACTGTTGCACTCCCTGGAGTGGGAATAGTAAATTATTCCCCTCCGCTATCCAACACTTTCCCTACTGTTGCACTTGCTGGAGTGGGAATAGTAAATTATTCCCCTCCGCTATCCAACACTTTCCTACTGTTGCACTTGCTGGAGTGGGAATAGTAATTTTAACCCCTCCGCTATCCAACACTTTCCCTACTGTTGCACTCGCTGGAGTGAGAATAGTAATTTTATCCCCTCCCCTATCCAACACTTTCCCTACTGTTGCACTGTCTGGAGTGGGAATAGTAATTTTATTCCCTCCGCTATCCAACACTTTCCCTACTGTTGTACTCCCTGGAGTGGGAATAGTAAATTATTCCCCTCCGCTATCCAACACTTTCCCTACTGTTGCACTTGCTGGAGTGGGAATAGTAAATTATTCCCCTCCGCTATCCAACACTTTCATACTGTTGCACTGGCTGGAGTGGAAATAGTAATTTTTACCCCTCCGCTATCCAACACTTTTCCTACTGTTGCACTCGCTGGAGTGGGAATAGTAATTTTATCTCCTCCGCTATCCAACAATTTCCCTACTGTTGCACTATCTGGAGTGGGAATAGTAATTTTATCCACTCCGCTATCCAACACTATCCCTACTGTTGCACTCTCTGGAGTGGGAATAGAAAATTTTAACCCCTCCGCTATCCAACACTTTCTCTATTGTTGCACTATCTGGAGTGGGAATAGTAATTTTATCACCTCCGCTATACAACACTTTGCCTACTGTTGCACCCGTTGGAGTAGGAATAGTAATTTTATCCCCTACGCTATTCAACACTTTCCCTACTGTTGCACTTTCTGGAGTGGGAATAGTAAATTATTCCCCTACGCTATCCAACACTTTCCCTACTGTTGCACTTGCTGGAGTGGGAATAGTAATTTTTACCCCTCCGCTATCCAACACTTTACCTACTGTTGCACTCGCTGGAGTGGGAATAGTAATTTTATCCCCTACACTATCTACCATTTTCCCTACTGTTTCAGTTAATGTAGTGTAAAATGTTGTTTTAAAATTAAAAAATCATTTTAATATTTTTATTTATTATATATATATTTAATTTTTATGTTTATGTTACAGGTGTATGTATATATATATATGTATTTATAATTTGTATTATGTTTCTAACATTTTATAATTTATTATAATAATTATTTATTAATATTATTAAGTAAATATATATATAATAATTTGTATATATATGGTTAATTTATTTTTACATGACATTTATTATTTATAATTTGTAAAAAAAAAAAAAATCTAACTATGTTTTTATTAATTATATGTATTATTTAATTTATTTAAAATTATTTATTAGAGATTTTTTAAAAACGATATTTTGAACGATATTTTTAACAACGATATTTTTGTTTCGATATTTTTGTACTTACCATTGTAAAGATAGGATGTCGATATTCTTGACGTCGATATTTTGAACACGATATTTGTGTAGGTCGATATTCCTGTCGTCGATATTCTGTCAGTGATCCATTTCTGATATTGAGGTTGAATATAGCACTTCCTTGTTGCGTTATTCCTGTGTCCACCCATTGCTACTGGTGTTAACTGTTATTCCTGTGGGATGTGTGATTACAGTTCTGTTTGTTTAACAATAAAAGCATATGGTTCAGAGAGTATGTAGGTCTGTTGGGATCTTGTGTGGAATTATGTGCCTACAGTGGCTGGGTATCATTGTCAACATGATGTACCTGTAGGGGTGTGGGGTATTTGGCCACACCGTGTATTGGATATTCTAAGCATTCATGGTTTTTGCAGCTTTCTTTGGCAAGTGTGTCAACAAACAGAATGCGATGAGATGTATGCTGCATATGTATTTGATGTGTACAAAGTG
The DNA here is from genome assembly GCA_963921515.1 of Calotriton arnoldi. Classification (NCBI taxonomy): domain Eukaryota; kingdom Metazoa; phylum Chordata; class Amphibia; order Caudata; family Salamandridae; genus Calotriton; species Calotriton arnoldi. The sequence continues at coordinate 613,797 of CAWUFW010007742.1, read as the reverse complement.
AATATTTTTATCTACACACTTGGAGGCGTTTTGTCTCTTCATACATGATAGGTACTTTAGACACACATATACACAAAGCAATGTGTACATTGCAAAATATGTCTTACTAGACATGGGCCAATTGCTGTTTCTTCTGTGGCTATTGTTGTGAACTTCCAAAGACACAGTTGCCACATGTGGATGCCACTTTGTGCCAATACCCATTAGTCCCAGATGAGACTGATTCTAACTGTCCTGTCCACATTGAGACTGGAAAGTAGTTACAAAACAGAAGGTGTCAGGGCCCTGTAGGCTTCCAGGACTCCCCTTAATGTTAGTAACAATTTTATGCAAGGTGTCTATGCACTGTAGCCTCCTGATGTAATGAAAGTTGGATGGTTGTAATCACATTCACATTACTTGCCTATTTCATGTGGGTGATGTCTGTGGGTCAATCACAGTGCTTAGTAAGTTAAACTGTGTTTGTCTATCTTGAATTTCTCTACAGATGTATGTGGTAGTTGCATGATGACCTACTTTATGGTACAGGAATGGGTGTCACAGTAGTTGATAGCTAGTTCAATTATGGTGTGATTGTCTTGAATTACACTTCATTGCGCACAAATGTACATCAGCTTCTAGGGATCACTCACAGTTAGAGTATGTCAGCCTGTGAATGGACATTATCAGTAAACTGGACATAGGAGACATCATTCTGATGTGATGTGGCTTGACATTCTGTCTTGTTGCACATATGGCCCCAAAATAGATCTTCCACTCAGGGATGAAATACCCTATACTTTCCAGCCTCCAAGGGAATGTATATGCTATCAGAGGGTCATGTTTGTTGTAAAGTGTGGGCGGCGGTTGTCAAGGAGTGTTTGTGTATCAAGGGATGTGGAGTGGGTGTATATATGGCTAGGTAGGATGTGTCACCTGCAAACAGTTGCACATACACACGCTTTAGGACTTCTGGGTTATGGTAGAGTTGATCAGTCTAGTGATCTTTGCATTGTGACAAATGTTTCTGGTTAGTCAAAACAGGAGTCTGAGTGGATTCATATAACAGGGAATTAGGGTGTGGACTCATAGGGACATGTATCATGTCCATGAGGCTACCTTTTACAGCCATATGAGCCACATAAATGTGCTTTGCACTCAGTGGTACACATATGGTATATCAATACTTCTGACATAGGTCAAGATCTAGATAGGTGAATGTACCCCTTACATTGTACCTAAGATGCCAAAGTGTTTGTTATTGGCAATGAATGTTATTATCAAGTCACTTTGGTGACACAAATATAACTTCAATACATCGGGATTTGTGGTAGGCTCATTACTGACAGTAGGAGATTGTGCTTGTAGTGTTACAGATATATCAGCTATTAGTTCTGTGGCAGTGGTAGGTGAAGTAGCTGCAAAGTCTGCTTTCTGTCTTTTGAAGATGTTGCTGCACTCAATCGAGTTTAGGTGGAAGATTTCTGTGCAGACAAGGTTTCCTACTGCCAATGCTATGCACTATCATTCACAAATCCACTTCATAGACTGATATACATTTGTCAGTGCTCGCTCCTCCAATGCACCTTAGAACCCCCTCATGTGGTGCTTCTCACAGTTTACCTTTTCACCCTGACACTGCACTGCAACAACCTTCTTCACGGTGCAGAGCAGCAGCTCAGCTGGACCCTCAGTCTTTGCTCCCAGCAGTGATGAAGAGGGAATTGGTTTCTGGGAGGATGTTGTGTGCCAGTGTATTGGTATCAGTGGCACATACTTTTGTGTGTGGATTGATGTTATGTTGCCATGACATGTGGAACATATAGCAGTGGTGAGCTCACCATCCATATATATACATACCGTAATGTTGTGCCTGTCCCTGTATTTTCTTATTAAACTCTGGTCACCCGATGCTGGAATTCCATCCTTTCTCATGCTCACCATGCTACAGAGCAGTTTCACATTAGTGCACCTTAGCTTTGTGGTCACCTCAATGTATATGGGTAGGTGTGTCACTTATCAGCAGTGACGTCTGCACTGGTTCTGATTTTGCAGGTCATTGAGTAGGTACAAAAGCAGTATGACGTGCGCGATGGACTCCCTAGCTGCACAGGAAGTGTGAAACTGTGTAGTGGTGAGTTTTGGACTTATAAGTTTCCCCTTCCCCCAGCTCTGATGAGATGGTTGGACCGCCACAGAAGGCAGGTCAGAAGTCCACATCGTAATTGGACGGGTGGATCAAGGGTAGGACGGCGCACCGATCGGCTCCATTGGACCTTTCCGAGACCTGCATGGTCGGAATTTCCTGTCAGAGTCCCGAAGAACTGCGTTGGATGGTAAGCCATGTATTAGAATGCATCATAATACTGCAGTCGGAGCGTCCACTTCCGACGTGACATACGGCGGACTGACCAAACCCCGACACGACTACGGAACAGGTCCGCCCGACATCATAATGAGCCCCAATGTATCTCATTTATTGTTACTGTTCATAAGAACACCGTCTCATCGAATCAAAATAAATTAAAGAGAAACACACCGCTCTCTATTAATTCTTTATTCTGCAAGTACTAACAACAGTGTAATGAAGTTATAAAAGCTGAACACAAAGAGTGATAGAGGAGACCATCACCAAGGCCATGCATAATCATAATCATATCACCAATTTTAAATGAAGGCTACTGGAGAGGCACTTATCCTTGGCCTCTGTGCTGACTGAGCTTAGCAGTGCAGCTGGCCTTGATCAAAAGGAATAGCAGGCCTTTTTATTAGACTGAATATAAGCCCTACTGTTCAAACAGGTATGTTTGTTTGAACCATAGAAAACATGAAATATGTTTTATTTTCTGCTGTGCTAGATTTAACTTTGAGCTTAGAAACAGAAGCATGGAGGGTGGAATCACTATAAATGTATAAAAGTAATCATGTTTGAGTGATTCCTCTTATTCACAGTTTTAGTAAATGTTACAGCTGACAATTTATTTGTCTGCATTGTGGTTACAATTCATATTGTGTGCACGTGACTAGGGTTTTCATATTAAAATAAATCTTTAAATGATATGCCTTGGGTTCTAGTGTTCATGTGTGTTGTTCATTAATGAAAGAGGTTTTGGGGTTTCACTAACTATCCCTGTAATGTCTCATGGGGTTAATCATTACATAAAAAAAATCTCACTCAATTATTGCTCAGTGGGTTGTTGGGGTGGTTGCAGTAAAATTGGTTTTTCTGATTCAGATTTCCACATTGAAAGACTCCTCGGTGTCAAGTGGTCTAAAAAACTCTGCATTTCTAGAAAATCTAGAAAACATATCAGTTCCTGCATACAACATTTTATATTTCACTGCAGAGCCCAGTATTATCAGGTAAGGGGGAGTCAATGCAGTGTCCTCTTGCTGGCTCTGTCATCTGTTCTTTCTGCTTCATTCATCTCCACTCAAAAGGGGGCCATAGAAAAGATCTTGAGTCAAGTGATATTCCTCTTGAATTCTGAATGAGTCTTTTTCCAGCTCCTGTTCCTCTAATGGCAATAGAACATTTAAAATCTATTCTAACTGTTCCTCGATTTGGCAGACCACAGATTAGGCCATCCACACATCTGACATTCTTCTGGTTTGGGATTTCTGTGGGGGTTTTACACCTTATTATCCTCAAGACATAACAAAGTTTCTTTAATATTGTGGTGTCCTGAATATCATAGGACATAATTTTGAAGGTATTTCATATCATTTTATATATTTTTATATTTTGCTGTGTTTAATTTTAATGCTCAATGTTTTAGAATTATATAAAAAGTTTATGGGGCATATTAGCAAGACCGGCGATAAAATTATCGCCGTTTTAGCGGCAGTAAACTGCCGCTAAAACGGCGATAATGGGCTTGCTAATATGCATTATAGAATTCCAATAGAAGCCTAGGTTAGATGTGCAGGACATCTAACCTGGGCTTCTATTGGAATTCTATGACGCATATTAGCAAGCCCATTATCGCCGTTTTAGCGGCAGTTTCCTGCCGCTAAAACGGCGATAATTTTATCGCCGGTCTTGCTAATATGCCCCTATATTTTTTATATATTCAATGTTTTATATTTTTAGTTTTCTATGTTTCTATGTTTAGTAAGTGTTAAATTTGTAATGATTGAAAGAAAATTGTGCAATTGTATTTTGTTGATTTGGTTAGTATGTTGTTTTTTCATTGGTGGTTGGATTTACAGATGAATAGATTCAAAGTGTTTTATTTTTTAATTTTTAATTTTTAAAACATATTTTATTGAAGATATACATCCAACAATAAATCAAAAGACATTAATCAGTACAGTCACATGACATCATGAAGAGTCTCAGTAGAAACAGTAGTGGGATCGTATCTCATAATGGTACCTCAGATTTCCAACCCTACAGTAGGTGATATGTAACAGATGAAGGTAATTACAACTGCAGATTACTCTTCGAGCGCTATTCAACAGGATCCCAGCTTAATCGACTTTGTAGTGTTACAGACCTGTTCAGGATAACAGTCTATGGTGATCATGTTTCTCCCAACTATATATTAAAATTAAAAAAACCATACCAATTGACACACCCACCCCCCTCCCACTCCCATAGACTCAGCATAAATTATAAACAGTTAGTCAATCCTTCCTAGTGCAGCATAATCATGGAGATTTAATACTGCACACCGTAGCAGGAACCAGTATTGTATTATAAAGATGTACTTTAGCTCCAATTGACCACATCTTCTGCCCATAGAACACAAGAGGGGGGGGGGAAGCACCCGGAACCCGTCAGTATAGTTGCAGGTCAATAGCAATGAACTCTTCCAATAACATATTCCATTCTATGCTCCTCTCTCTGTAATTCAGCACTCTCTGCCCTTCCCCATCTCACCATTTCACTATGCCAGTCCTGTAGCGATGGCGGTCTGGCGGTTTTCCATCTCATGGTAATGTTACGTTTAGCTAATATTAATGCAAGATTATGAAATCTGGTAACAGGGTTACCCTTCTTCCCGTTTGGGTCCAGTCCCAGCAAACAGAATTCCAGCAAGACATTATTGCGTATCGGGGCAATGTCCCTCAGTATCGCACAAACAGATGCCCAGTAGTGTCGTAATCGGGGGCAGCTCCATAACATATGTAGCAGACCAGCTTCCGATGAGTGACAACGTGGGCATACATCCACTGCGTCTGGAAACATATAACTCAACCTGCGTGGGGTCAGATAGGCCCTATGGAGGAGCATGAGCTGTATAAACTTAAATTTAGGGTTTCTTGATACTTTCCTAGGGTATTCCAGAATAGTGCCCCATTCTTTGTCAGTGAGTGCTCGGCCCACCTCCACTTCCCATCTGTTACGGAGGGGTCGGAGTGGCACTGCTGCTGTGCCAATCCCTTTGTATAGCCACCTCGCTAAATGTCGCCCGTTCCCCAGCAAATATTGCATAGTAAGCAGTGTGTGCGTTGCTGGTTCTATCCCTCCTGGGGCCCAAGTGTCGCGTATATAGCGAGAAACACTAGCGTGTAGGAGAAACAGTGTGTTCGGCATGCCATGTTCCCGGACAAAGACATCGTGAGGCATCAGGGCACCGTCCAAAAAGAACGTGCCCACTGTTTGCACTCCCTCAGATTCCCAGGCCAACATTCTTCTATGTGTAACATTGCCTGAATGTGTGGGGATCCCCAACAGGGGAATAGTGGGGGCGTATGGAGCCACCGTTTTGGTGTACTTTAAAGCATTTCTCCAATACAACAACGCGACCCTCAGCAGATGAGGCGCCGTTGGGGGGATTTTGCTGCCGGGTAATAAGAGTGTATGTAGTTCTCCCCTTTGCCATGCCAGTTGAGACATGCCAATCTCCTGCAGGTTACGTCCCGCCACCCAATACGCTAGCATTGTAACTGACTCGCGTTGCAGTAAGCCCTCAGGTCTGGGACCCCCAACCCTCCTTGTCTAGTATCTAGTTGTAGCTTCGCAATCCCAATGCGCCTCCGACCCCTTCCCCAGATTAAATCAGTTAATAGGGAGGATAATAATTTAAAGATCTGTGCCGGAACCATAATGGGCACATTTGTGAAATAATATAACAATCTAGGAAGCATCACCATTTTGGTGATCGCCACCTTGCCTGCCAGCAATATCGGTAGAGTAGTCCCGAATTTTATTTGGGATTTGAGGGCAGTTATAGCGCGGCGTAAGTTGCCATCTAGTAGATCTGTCGTTTCCCTGTATATGTGGATTCCTAGGTATTTGAAGGTAGTAGGTGCTATATGAAATTTCCATTTCCCAAAGCCGAGATTCCCGCTACGTGTCATGTCATTAAAGTAATAAACATAGGACTTGTTCTCATTAATCGATAACCCGGAAAGTCTCTGGAACGTGTCAAAGGTGGAAGGTATAGGTTCATATTCCTCGTCTAGGTTCTTGAAATATAGTATTAAATCATCTGCATATGCAGAGACAATATGTGTGGTAGGCCCCATCACAATCCCCCTATGACCTGATACATCACGCAGTTTATGCAATAGAGGTTCCAAAGCCAAGATGAACAGTAGGGGCGATAATGGGCAACCCTGTCTGGTACCCCGTGCCACACTGTATTGCTGCGAAATATACTGTCCCGTGCGTGCCCGTGCCGTGGGGTTTAGGTATAACAGTCTCACCCACTCTAAGTAGTCCTCCGGTATGTGAAATCTTGAAAGAGCGTAGAACATATAATTCCAATGTAGTGAATCAAAGGCCTGGCGTAAATCAAGTGAAATGCAGCCCACAGCAGTAGCCGTCGGCGTCGTATGTGCCATTATTTGATGCAATCGCCTAATATTAAGTGCTGTGCTTCTGCCCGGGACAAAATCGCATTGGTCAATGTGTATCAGCTGCGGTATGAACTGTCAAAGTCTAGCTGCCAACACTTTACTCAATATATTATAGTCCGTGTTTAATAATGAGAGAGGCCTATATCCCGCCATGTCCGTGTTATCTCGGCCTGGCTTTAGGAGCGAAACCACTGTCACTTGAAGTGTGGTAAGAGGAAGGGTGCCAGTCTCTAAGGATGTCTGATACAACCTCTGTAAGCATGGTACTAATAAGTCAGAGTATGTTGCCTAGAATTCAATGGGCAGACCATCCCCTCCTGGTGCCTTGTTACGGGGTAAACTGTTAATTGCCCGTTTAATTTCCATGCTAGTCACCGGTTGCCCCAGTACCTCCTTATGGCTTTGCAATAAGTGGGGAAGCTGCAGGCCGTCAAAGAAAGGCTCAAAGTCTATGTCAGTATAGTCAGCCGGTTTTTTATATAATGCCTCATAATAATTTTTAAAAGCAGTATTTATGTCAAGTTGTGTACATACCATATCGCCCCCCATAGTCCTGATTTCCAGAATAGGAGACACCGACGGGGCGTCCTTAATGGTTTTAGCGAGGAGTGGGCCCGCTCTGTCTGCCGTAGCATGCTGTTTCCGAGTGTAAAGACGGTAATCTAGAAGACGCAGGTCTTCTTATAAATCTGTGTGTTTTATATGCGCTTCTTGCAGTAGCCCTTGTTGTGTGTCATTTAGTGCAGCTTCCTGTTCTAGTCTACCCAGTCTATTTTCGAGCTATGTGAGTTGTACAATAAGGGTATGTCGTGCGCCAGCCTTCGTACTAATTGCTACCCCTCTGATTACAGTCTTAAAGGCATCCCATTCAATCTGACGTGTGGTCGCCGTACCCTCATTTTCAGCAAAATAATTGTCTATGGCTGTGGAAAGCGCAGTACGAAAGACCTGGTCTTCTAAAAGCAGAGGTTGCAATTTCCATGTCGGCACTAGGGTAGGTACTCTGCCCCACTGGAGTGTAAATTCTACGGGATTATGATCAGATAGTGTTTTACCCAGATGTGTTGAGGCGCTGATGGAGCCTAATAAGGTTAAGGAGCAAAATATTCTGTCAATCCTAGTTTGAAGCTTGTGTGTTGGGGAGTAGAATGAGTATTCCCTGTCTGTAGGGTGTGCTGTACGCCATGCATCCCTAAGCCCCCACCCATCTGCCCATCCCGTCAGTGCTTCCACCAATTTCCTACTGCCAGTGTTGTGCAAGGGGGGGTGAGACCTGTCCAGATCGATATCAAGCACCACATTAAAATCTCCACCTAATATCCAGGGGTAGTCCTCCCATCCCACCAATATCGTGCTAAGGACCTCCAGGAATTTATCCTGGTCTGTGTTTGGAGCATATATGCTTCCCATTATAATGTGCTCTCCATGTAGCATTCCGCGTATGAAGACATATCGACCATTCGAGTCGATCTTTTGTTCTAATAACTTAAAAGGGATACCATTCCTAATCCATATCAGAGTGCCACAAGCAAATGCCGAGAAGGACGTGAAAAACAATTGTCCCCGCCATTTCTTGTGCAGTTTAACTGCTTCGTCATGGCTCAGGTGGGTCTCCTGGAGAAACGCAACATTGACTTTCCGTCTGTTTTACTGTGCCAATAGTCTATGCCATTTATGAACAGAGCCGAGCCCCCTTACATTCCAGGAGCAGTACGTATATCTGCTAGGGTGTGTCATCAGGTCCCATAGAAGGTGGTCTATTATGAACAAAAAGGACACTAGGCCGATCTGGTGTCATATAAATTGAAGCTGAGCCTACAAAACTACAAAAACTCCCCAATACTAGGTTCCCCCAGAGAACGGCAGAGGACCAAACCATAACAAAAAGTTCAACAGGAACTCTATATAAACAATCCCACATTGTAGTCGCCGAGGGGGGGGTGGCAACCACCACAGTTTTAACACACATTACCCCGTATTTAGTTACAGTATTCACATCGCTCCAGCCCAAGCCCCATCAACATGAAATAAGCATAAAGAACGGGGTTACTAAATGTAATTGTGAATATTAAGTCATACTTGTCAACACTTCATACAATACCAACTACCGGAGGCCCATCCCACCACTTCAGTAGTCATCCGCAGTCCATGGAGTAACTAATGGAAATAAGGTTAGACTGGTTTCAGAGTCCGAGCGGACTGTGGCCTCATCCGAGGTGCAGAAAGACACAGCGCGGGACTGGGCATCATGTTCCGCCAGGGCTGCTGCCGTCAGGAGAGCGTCCTTCTGGCTGTTTGAAATCTGCTCCAGAGACAGGCTCACACCAGGCCCAGCACCACGGCGTTGATTCCCTTCCGTGTTGACTGCATCCTCATGCTGTGACAAGGGTCGTGCAGAGTTGCTCGGTAGGATCGAGTTCTGAGAGACAGGAGGAGTGAAAGTGATCTCCAGCCAGTCCGCCACTTCCTCCGGGTTATCCCAAAAATTAGTTTTTTGGCCTGATATGACTTTCAAACGGGCCGTAAAAAGTAAGGCGTACTTCAGATTGTGCGCTCTCAGTTTCCTTTTAACATCCTGAAAAGTAGCTCTCGCTTTCTGAACCGCTAGTGTAAAATCCGGGCATCGGGAGATCGTTTTATTCTCGAAGCGGATAGGGGCATTCTCTCTTGCAGCTCGTAGGATTGTGTCCCGGTCTTTATAATTCAGAATGCGTGCTATCAGTGGTCTGGGCAGCGCTCCCGGAAGGGGAGGCCTGGGTGGCACCCTGTGTGCTCTTTCCACACTGTAGAGATCCGTCAGACCCTCTCTTGCTACATGCTCTCGCAGCCCGGTTTCCACAAATTGGGTGGGATTACGCCCCTCGCTTTTCTCCGGTATTCCCAGTATGCGGATATTATTCCTGCGGGATCTCCCTTCGGCATCATCCACCATGTCGTGGAGCCCCCGTAACTGGCGTTGCAGTTGTTCCATTTGAGAAGCATGCATATTTTGTTGCGGGATCAAATCATCTAGGGCAAGTTTGTTGGATTTTACCTTATCTGCCAGTTTCTTGTGATTCGCCTGCAAGATATTGAGGCCAGTGGAGAGCGACCCTATTTGCGTTTCAATTGCCGTACGTGAATCTCTGATTTCTTTTAGTATTAAGTCCAGCTTTTCAGTATGTTGTCCGTTTGCGGTATCACGTCAGCATCGTAGCAATGCGCCTGATCCCCGCTCGTCATAGTATGTGTGTCCTCAGCAGCAGTGGGGTCGGGTTGCTTGGCCCTGGGGCGCCCCATGATGTTGAAGGGGTGCGGCCACACACAACGACCCCCTCCGAGACCACAAGTAAGGGAGATCCGTCCTCGTTCCCCTTACTGTAGCCAGGAGTCGGGCAGCAGCACCAACCATCCGAGCTCAACTGCACAGGAGTTTTTGCATGCCTGGGAGGCAGGGGGGGTCACTATCCCAGCTAGGTTCTAGAGCACTGCACCAAGGAGGCATCAGAGAATCACCGGCCGTACCCACAGGTGTCACTCCAGATCTCCGCAAGCACACCCACGCGTCGGTGACAATCTCATCATATAGTGGCGGTGCGGTGGCGGGCATCCACAGAGCAGTAGCGCAGTCAGACCCCGACCGACATAAACTGAAGCTCCCGGGTCCCACTAGCGATTGGTGTTGGCCAACTCGTCCTACCTTGAAGGGGAGAATAACAGCTAGACTAGTGCAGTGGCGGTGCAGGAACCGTTCCACTTCTTGTCCCAGCACACGGCCATCAGTGACGCAGCCCAATTCTGTGTTGCCGCCGCAGCTCTATTATCCAGCCACCACACAATGCCCCCACGCTACCTTCACATCCACATCGCGGTGTCCATCTGCGGGGCAATCCAGCGCCCTCCGTGCAGCGCTAGTGTCCTTTATTCAGGCCACAAGACCTCAGGGTAAACAGCACCGCTGCGCGCCTTCTCCGTGCAACAGAGATCACCGATATCCCCGGCAGCAGTCCACCCTGATCTACCTTGGGCATGCTGTACAAGCCCGTTATCCTGGACGCGGGTCTCCTCACAACACCAGCAGTCTCCCAGCGGCCTGTAGTGAAGCGCCGCTCTCACTCGCTGCCGATCGCCATTTTGATTTTCCCTCATCCAGCGGATAGCCTTATCGATCCGTCAAGTTCGGGACAGCGTGTACCCAGGCAGCGCTGGTCGCAGAGTCCAGTCAGCGGATAACACCCACATGTCGGGGGGGTCACTCCGTGTACTCAATGCAGTCCAATATTCCCAGCACCAGCCAGCACCTCGCTCGGACTCATTCCGCCGGTGCACTGCGTTCAAAGGCGGCGACGTGGGAATACCGTAAATCGGTGTCCGGGACCTCCGTGGCAGAACTGCCGGTACCCTAGGTGTTCCGCCGCATCAGGCAGTGATTTGTGACTCCAACGGCCCCCGCTCTTGTAGGATTCTGGACAAAGTGTCGGGGCTCGGCACGGAGCTCTTTCAGCTCACGTCCGCCATGCTCGGCAGTTGGCCACGCCCCCCCGATTCAAAGTGTTTTAAATGACAATTTCAGTTTATATTTAAATTCTCTTATATTAATTAGTTAATTACATTAATTGTTTATACATTAATTATTTGGAAATAATGTCAAATGGGCTGTTTTGTTTTAAAGGGGTTTAAAGTGGGAAGATTTTATTTTTATAAAAAATATTTGTACAATTTTAAAATAATTCATTGTATTAAAATGTATTTATGGTTATAAAAATACATTTCTTTAAAATGGAAAACACTATTTTTAATTCAATGGTAAAATATGTTTACATTTATTTGTAGTAAAAATTATTATATTCTTTAGTAAAATAATATTTTAATTTTATAATTTATATTTATTATTTATTGAGGTAAATTAAATGCTTGAAAATAAAATAAAAAACTATTTAAAAATATTTCCAAATTAGAAATACTTTTATATTATTTTATAATTTATCTTTAGTAAATAGCTAAAAGTGGCATTTTCAGAATTGTGACTGAAAGTACGACTTTACCATTAAAAGGGGTTTTAAATTACACTTCTTTAAACACCAAACCTGAAATTCCTACCTGATTCCAATTGAAAGTTATCACTTACTAAATGTAATAAGTTAATCCAATGTAATCCTATGGGACAATGAATTTAAGAGTTTTTCACTGCCAGATCATGTAAAATTTTAAAGTACATATCCTACTTGTTAAATAAACTACACCTTGCCCAATGGACTGTTTAGGGCCTATGCTAGGGGTGATTTAAATGTTTTAAAAAGGAAGGTTCAGGCCCAGCAAAATGTTTATTTTGCTAGCTCGAAATGGCAGTTTATAACTGCACATACTGACTGCAATGGTAGGCCTGAGACATGTTTAAAGGCTACTTAAATAGATGGTACAATCAGTGCTGCAGGCCCACAAGCAGCATTTAAGTTACAGGCCCTGGGTGCATGTAGTACCACTTTACTAGGGACTTACAAGTAAATACATGTGCCAGGTGGATGTACACCAATTTCACCATGTTTAAATGAGAGAGCACATGCCCTTTAGCACTGGTCAGCAGCGGTAAAGTGGACAGAGTCCTAAGGCAAACAAAAACTAGATCAGCAAAAATGGAAGAGTAAGGTGAAAATGTTGAGGGAAGGCCACACTAAGGCGGACCGGTCTAACAGGTAGTGTGTGTATTCTAGTGAGTGGTAAATGGATGAGTCTATTGGTTTTAGATGTGTGAGTATGGTAAGTAAGTTTGCAGGCTCTTGTGCTGAGAGTAGGAATGGTGTATGTTTTGTTGATTGAGAGACAGATGAGGGTGGGTACCTTACCTTAGCAGCAGGAGATCTGCCTATAGTTTCTTCACGTCCAAACAGGAACAAACAGGCTTTTGAAGCCTGTGGAGTGTGGGAAAATGCAGTGCAGTCACTTTTTGGGTGGATGGATGCTGAGAAATACCTTGATGTCTCTTTCTATTGAGATCGATACTGGGAAATCCAGAGATGTCTTCTTGTTAAAATGGATACTCGGATTAGAAGTATATTTGCCCGGCTTCTTCCTTTAAAGACACCAGTGCTGTCACTTTCTGTACAGATACATGCTGAGAAACAAAGCAATTTCACTTCCTGTTCAGTGGATGCTACAAAATCACTGAACTTCTTGATGAAATAGATTTGGGGAAAATATATACTTCCTTATAAAAATCAGCAAAGCATTTACATATGTCCACTTTATTTTACAAATGTTTTCCTTCTTTTTCCATTACATTCTTAACATGGCAGCTTTCATTTTTTAAGATAGTTATCTAGAGTATTTTCTAATTTTCCCTTTCCTGACATTTTATGTGAAATTCAATACAGAGAAAAGTTAATCGACTCTCTGAATTATTCTCTTGCAAGACAAATTCCAGCTGTAAAGTACTGCAAAGAATAACCAGTACATTTTTATTTGTTAACTACTCGTGAGTGGGTTATACACCCAAACTAGTTTTGCCCTAATTTGTAAAGTTGTCAGTATTTAAATGTGAATCTTGCATCAAAGGAACATGGAATTTCAGTTTGGCCAAATGTGTAAGAAAGCTCTGTCTTTTTAACAGGATTTCATACACCCTTGACATTTCATGTAGCTACACATAAACCATGCATTTGTACTTGAAAAGATTAACTCAGAGAACCTGCTTACAATAAAATAAATATGTTCTACACAAACACAGAAAATAGAAGGACCCTCAAATTTTGCAGTCATCCACATTCCAGTTCACCAGCCTTCCTGACAATTCAATTTGCATAAATGGAGGCATCCAGTGCTGAAAAAGGAATGAAAGTGGATAGCTCTTTTTGTACAGTGGACCCATTATAGTAAGAGAGATATACTCAAGGACACTATCCCTTTTTGCAGTCTTTGATTTGCATTGACATGAAGGATTAAGCTGTTGATTAAAGCATATGTCCTCCATTGTCAATCGTATTGTTTCCTTTCGCAAATGATCCTGCAAAATCTGCAGCAGTTGGATGGCTT